>CM053604.1:103258885-103311472 GCA_028646535.1 Procyon lotor
ATTTCCCCCTTCCTTCTCCTAATGTTCTCCATGCTATTCCTTATGTTCCACAAATAAGTGAAACCATATGATAATTGATTTTCTCTGCTTGACTTATTTCACTTAGCACAATCTCCTCCAGTCCCATCCATATTGATGCAAAAGTTGGGTATTCATCCTTTCCGATGGCTGAGTAATATTCCACTGTATGTATGGACCACATCTTCTTTATCCATTCATCTATTGAAGGACACAGACATACGTCTTAAAAGATGAACCCAAGTTTGCTGTTTGGTTTTCCTCAGAAGCAGAGAAATATGCTAGATGGCCTTTATGGATTTCCTTGGTGTTTATGATTCATTGGCTTGCCAAGTTTGTGTATACTGTTGAGGGTTTTTTAAAAAATGAAGTAAAGATGAAAGAAAATCATAAATTCTTTTTTGAAACAGGGAGACTTGAAACTCTGAAACTGCAATGGGCTGAGCTCAACATTTCAGCCAGTACCGCAAGTCATCACCTCATTGGACTTGCTCTCCTTAGGCCTAAATGAGCTTGTCGAAGTGTTAGCACTTTTCCTAGAGACTGGACAGCCTCTTGAGGGGTTACCTTCTTTTGAGGAGCAAAGCTCATTTTCTGCCTCAACATTAATTATCTCTTTTATTTAACTCTCTAATTTCATGGAGGACAAAAGTCTTTACAGAAACTGTTGGTAAAATACAAAAAACTAAATTGATCTTTCCTATGGAATTTAGAGTAACCAGAACTCACGTCGCCTTTTAAATTATAACTGATAATTATTTTACCTGCCATGATCAGACCTTGACCCTCAGCATTAGGATCAGAACTATTATGACTCATATAATCTTGTTAATAGGATACACTAATGGCTGGATCACAGTGGTAAGAGGAAGGGGTGCTGCTTCTTTTTTTCTTTTTTTTTAAATGGCTTTATCTAGTCATTTGACACAGAGAGAGAGATCATAGTCGGCGGAGGGGGGTGGGGAGCAGGCTCTCTGCCGAACAGAGAGCCTGATGTGGGACTTGATCCCAGGACCCTGAGATCATGACCTGAGCTGAAGGCAGAGGCTTTAACCCACTGAGCCACCCAGCCACCCCAAGAAGTGGTGCTTCTTGTCACATCTATTAAGTTTGAGTTTCTAAAACTTGTACAAGGAAGACTTTCTCTAGCATACAGAATATTGAATGAATGATCTGAATCTTTGGCTTACGATTGTCATAATAGTTATGAGATGATACTTCATTAAGAATCCCTAAAGATGAGCATAAAATTCTAGAAAACTGACTCGAAATGCTTCAGGAGCACTGATTTACTTATCCTAGGACTCATATTCTACCTCTTGGGTTCATAGCAATGTTCACTACAATACTAAAATTATAGTCATTTATCAAATGATTATCCATGGATTGGCTGCTATTTAGCCATTACCAACAGTTCTGTTGAAAAGTTTTTTATTTGAGAGCCACAATCAAAGGAATATATTAACTTCTCTTTCTCTTACTTCCTATGCTCTATCCCTGAGCAAATTTTATCTTCAGGAAACAATCTACCTGGATTATGTGATCTTAATTCCCCACAGAAATAATTTACCCTCTCAACTTTGACAGAAATTTGCTACATGAAGAAAATTTTAGGGAGTCATTTGCAAAACCCTAAAGTTAGGATATAATCCAGTTTGTACCCTAATGTTTCTTATGGAAAAAAAATTTTTTTGAAAAATTTATTTTTGTATTTAGTGAAAGATTTCTTTCTTTAATGTACTTTTTTTTTTTTTTAATGTGAAATCTTGTTCCTATCATGTTTGCATCATCAAAACTTATGATTTTGGTCTTTTCTTCTTGCCTTTGCAAAAGGCCAATAGAAACACATTGGCTACTTTGACAACCTTAAAGTGGCTTCCAGGAATGTCACCACCAGCAGGATCTTTGCAACCAAATCCAGCAACCAGAGCTTCATTGTTTTCCGCAATAACTGTATGAAAGCTGTGTTTCTGGCCATTTTTGATCAGCTGCCTCCTGACACACTTCCTGATGGCAGAATTTCACTATTTGCCTTTACCCCCAACTTTTCCCAGCAACATTCTCTTTGAATGTAATGTGCCTTCAAGGGGGTTGGCCTATAGGGTTGTGTCCAAATGTGTTTTCTTGTACTATTTATCATGCCGCTTTTGGTCCTGTCTGTGGCTGTGGAGCTCCCTGGTAGTACAAAGACTTAGACACTTGCCCATCCTGCTTGTGCTGCAGGCCCAAGCGAAAGAGCAAATATACTTTTTGGCAAAATTGTGGCAAAATACATATAACATAACATTTACCAACTTAAAAAAAATTACCAACTTAACCATTCTAAAGTGTAAATTTCAGTAGTGTTAGTTATTTTCACACCAATATGCAACTAATTTCCAGAAACTTTTATCTTATAAAACTGGTGCTCTATACCCATTGTGATGGTTAATTTTTTTAAAAAGATTTTAGTTTTTTTGTGAGAGAGAGAAAGAGGGAGAGCGCACAATCAAGAAGGAGGGGCAGAGGGAGAGGGACAAGCAGACTCCTCACTGAGCCGGGAGCCTGACTGGTAGGACGAACCCAGGACCCTGGGATCATGACCAGAGCTGAAGGCACTTAACCGATTGAGGCACCCAGGTGCCCTGTGATGGTTAATTTTAATTATCAACTTCACCAGGCCATAGTGCCCCAACATTTTGTCAAACATTATTCTGGCTATTTCTTTGAGGGTGTTTTTGGATGATATTTACATTTAAATTGGTAGACTCTGAGTAAAGCAGATTGCTCTCAGTGAGGTGAATGGGCCTTACAATCAGCGGAAGGCCTGAATAGAACAAAAGATTGGGCTGCCCCAGGCAAGAGGGAATTCCACCAGCAGACCTTCAGGTTTAAACTTGTAACATCAGTTCCTCCTAGATCTCCAGCCTGATGGCCGGCCCTGCACATTTTCTACTTGTCAGTCTCAATAATTACAGGAGCCCCTTTCTTCAAATAAATCTCTATCTATGTATATAAACATCATTTTGGTTCTGTTTCTTTTTTTTTTTTTTTTTAAGATTTTATTTGTATTTATTCGACAGAGAGTGAGAGAGAGCCCAAGCAGGGGGAGAGGGAGGCAGAGGGAGAGGGAGAAACAGACTCCCCACTGACCGGGCAGCCTGACATGGGGTTCCATTCCAGGACCCCAGGATCATGACCTGAGCCAAAGGCATTTGCTTAATCAACTGGGGCACCCAGGCACCCCTTGGTTCTGTTTCTCTGGAGAACCCTGATTAATACACCCACTAAATAAAAACTACTTCTTTCCCTCTCCCAGCCCTTGGTGACCACCATTCTACACCACCATTGTATGTGGAGACCACATTCTGCTTTTCTATTCAACTGTCAATGAACATTTTGGTTGCTTTAATCTTTTGGCTATTGTGAATAACGCTGCTGTGAACACGGGTGTACAAACAGATCTTCAAGACCCTGCCTTCCATCCTTTTGGAGATACATACTCAGAAGTGGGATTGCTGGATCATACGGTAATTCTATTTTTAATTTTTTGAAGAACCATCGTGCTGTTTACATAGCAGCTGCCTCGTTTTACGTTCCCACTGACAGGGTACAAAGGTTCCAATTTCTCCACATCCTTGCCAACCACTTGTTATATCCAGCAATAATAATCCTGCAGGAACCCCAAATAATCTTCTATAGGGGTCATTTTTGTTGTGGAATAGTATATTATGTGTGTGTGTTGGGAGGGGGATGCTGACATAGGCCTGATCCTAAAATATATAATATTATTATATATGTAATATTATTATAAATATAATTTGTATAATACATATAATATAATATTAAGGTTTGCTTAATTCTTGCTACATACATAATTTATGTATATATATGTAGGTTGTATACATATATACACACACACATATATATGTATATATATATAGGTTATATATATATAGGTTGTATACATTATATGTATATAATTATACATTATACATTATGTATATATTATAATTAATATATACATATTATATACATATTATATATGTATATAATAATATACTATTATTAGTATATAATATATACTATTTTATATATATTATATATAATATAATATAATATACTATTATATATATATAATATATATAATATTATACATTATAACCTAGTGAATAATATACATATTATATATGTATAATTATACATTATACATATATACATTATATGTATATGATATATGTAGCTTGAATCTCCGTTATATCAAAACAGTTATTTAGAAGTAAAAAATTCTGTCAAGAGAAATTTCTTTGCCCTATAGCACCAAATGACTGAAGTGGCTGATTTTATTGTTTAGAATTTGTGTACAAGTAGGCTTATTTAAGGTTTTTCTCCCTACCGTGTACACAGATCATTATAAAATGACACCGCGTCCTTTTGAGGGCTAAGCATTTTTAAATTCCGAGGAAGTTTATAATGTAAAGCAGAAGGTGCAAACTGGCGGGCAACGGCCCACATCAGGCCATACAGACTTATTTGATTTGGCTTCCACACTTGTTGACCCACACAGTATTTTTTACAAATGTGAATCAGTTGACAACTTTTTTTTTTAATGGGGAGATCTCAGGCAAAAATCTTGATTTCGGGCTTTTTGGGAAAAAACTAGCTGACTTGGCAAGACAGGGCCGACATTCCCACATGGCAACAGTTGGCTGGAGCTGAGGAGCAGCTGCCCTTTTAGCCCGAGCTTGTGCTACCCTGTTCCCCGCGGTCCCCACCCACCCTGAGAACAGAGAGCCTGCCAACACCCAGGCAGCAGGCTTCTCAGTCGCGCCAGGAACCACTTACGACTTCCCGTCATGCCCAGTAAGACAGAAGGCCCATGGCGGACTCTCAGTAGTTGTTTCTTGTTTACTAATTCCAACTCTTCATGTGCTGAGATCATTCAGGATCTTTTTGCTTTGTTTCTTGGTGGAAAAGAAGCCGGCAAGACTATGGCTTTAAATCAATGAGACACAAAAGGAAAAGGATTTAGACGATGCAGAGAGGGGGACACCTTAAAAGAAAATAATAATGCGAATGCAATTTTTTACTAAGCAGTTTAGCCTTGTACTCTTTTTCCCATGTGAGGAAAACTGAAGAAAACAGCACCCAAGAAATGTTTCCAGCTAAGCCCTCTGTTTAATACAAGAAAGAAACAAGGGGCAAAAGGTTAGACGGCCGTCTTACAGTGGCAGGATTCTTGTGTTAACATAAATAGAAATAGATACAGAAAATGAGGACCATATGGTTGGCTAGATCAGAGTCACTCTGTGTGTGGGGTGTGTGTGTGTGTGTGTGTGTGTGTGTGTGTGTGTGTGTATTTGCAAGGCCACCCACTGAGAAAAACATTCAACTTACTGTGTCTCAGCATATTAACTCCTCCCTTTTAATTACTGAGGGACTTGAAGTTCTTTTGCATTTTCAGATGATAGCAAATGAAAAATATGTTAAAGGAAAATGCAAAAATTTTTCTTCTTTCTCTCTCTTGGTGATTGTGTTGGCTGAAAGAAATTTGAAAGTCTTTTGAAAGGTGTGCCTTAATCTCCAACCCAAAACCTGGTTTCAAGAAAATGGTTGTTCAAAACTCTGCTTGTAAGATTATCCCATTGGCCAAAGCAAGTTACATGATCAAGGCCAGAGTTAGCCTGGAAAGAGACTGACTATTGAAGGGCATGGAGTTAGAGAGGTATACTTTTGAGACCAAGGAACTGTTCTGGATAGGTAAATGGAATCTGGGTCAGCACCCATGCTGGAAAAATATCATAGTTGATCCTTATTAAAATTAAATATTACTATTTTTATCCTTTTTATTAAAAATTATGCTCATTTAAAAAATGTGAGAAATATAGAAATTGCCAAGGAGAAAAAGAAAAATCACCCAAAGCCCACATACAGCCTAATAAAAACCATTCTTAAAATTTGGTGCATGTGATCCCAGAAATCTCTTCTCCACTTAGAAGTGGTTCTTCTTCTTTTTTTTTTTTTGGAGGGGAGGAGGGGTAGAGAGAGAGAGAATCTTAAGCAGGCTCCACACCCAGCATGGAGCCGAATGCGGGGCTTGATCTCACAACCCTGAGATCATGACCTGAGCCGAAATAAAGAGTGGGATGCTTAACCTAGTGAACCACCCAGGTGCCTCATGATACTTGTAATTCTTTGAGTTGTGTCTTTTTGCAAGTGTGCCTTGACTCACCGGAGGTGAAGAACCTAGAGAGGCTGGAAACGAGGGAAAGCAGCAGCTTATCGCTACTGGAAACAATCAGCAAAAAGGGGGCAAGAAGGAAAAGGGGTACAACAACAAAATCCGTCTGAGATAGAGAGGAGAGGGCAAATTATGACACCACAGTGGGGACTTGGTGATGTGGACACTGCTGACTTATCTATTAGGCACAGTGCTGAGGGTCTGACCAACAATGCAGGAGAGTTCCCCTTTTTCCACATCCTTGCCAACACCTCTTATTTCTTGTGTTGTTGATTTTAGCCATTCTGAAGGTGTGAGGTGATATCTCATTGTTTTGATTTGCATTTCCATGATGATGAGCGATGTTGAGAATCTTTTCATGTGTCTGTTGGCCATTTCACTTGTTTGCTTGTTTTGTTTTGTTTTCTGTTGGCCATTTGGATGTCTTCTTTGGAGAAATATCCATTCGTGTCTTCTGCTATCTTTTTATTGGATTATTTGGTTATTGGGTGTTGAGTTATATAAGTTCTTTATATATTTTGGATACTAACCCTTTATTGGATATGTCACCTGCAAATATCTTCTTCCATTCAGTAGGTTGCCTTTTAGTTTTGTTCATTGTTTCCCTCACTATGCAGAAGCTTTTAAATTTTTTAGTTTATTTTTGGTTTTGTTTCCCTTGCCTCAGGAGACATACTAGAAAGATGTTGCTACGGTCCATGTCAGAGAATAAAATATAATTTTAAATATCTATTTATGGAGGAAAGGGCCAATGAAGGCAAGAGTGCTTAGGGCCCTGGATCCAGGGGCAAGTCCCAAACTATTCAAATATATTAAATAAGTTTGTGCCAAGAGTTTAAGGACTTTTTGTCGCCTGGGATATTATTCCAATTTGACAAATGAGGAGTCTGAAAGGTAGAAAGAAGAGGAGAGAAAAGAAGTGTAAAGTTTGGAACTACCCTAGAAATCCTGAATTTCAGTTCACTGCTCTTTAGGGAAAGTGTGCTGTAGGAGGTGGCAGATATGGTGGTGTAGAAACCAATATGGGAAAACATGATAGAAATAAAAAATATGGAGGGCTTGGGGTGCCTGGGTGGCTCAGTCGTTAGGTGTCTGCCTTCAGCTCAGGTCAGGATCCCCAGGGTTCTGGGATGGAGCCCTGCATCGGGCTCCCTGCTCAGTGGGGAGCCAGCTTCTCCCTCTCCCACTCCCCCTGCTTGTGTTCCCTCTCTCACTGTCAAATTAATAAATATTTTTTTTAAATATGGAAGGCTTTATAATGGGCTGAGAATTTACCTAGGCACCAAACCTCTCTGAGATGACACTTGGGTGCCTAAATGGAGGTGTAGATAGCTCAAGAGAGCATGGGGGATCGTGAGGGCACAGACCAGGTGCCCACCTGAAGAACTTCGTTATTGGATGTCTCATTTTCTTTTGTAGACAAGTTCTATAAAGATGAATATGACACTAGAAAAACAAGATCAGTTTAAGTCCTTGGCAGAAAGTTAAAACCATTTAAAGAAATTTAGTAAAATTGCTTGCGGGTGAGTTGTTATTGTATTTAAAGGAAAGCTTTGATAAAATTCAGTGATGAGTTTAAAATAAAGTTCTTAATGATAAATGTGTGTTTTCTAAAAAAATAGTTTTTCACATAAAGATTGCTTTTGTTTTTTAGCAAACGTGCGTGTGTGTGTGTCTGTGTGTGTGTGTGTGAGAGAGAGTGAGAGAGAGATTGCCTATTTGTTGTATAATCTATCAATTAATTTTTCTCAGAACTTGAACTTGGGGTTTGATAGGTAGTGCCAAATGAGTCAGTCAAACAAAAAAAAGACATGTCCTCATGAGCGTTATTTGAAAGGTTCACTTCATTATTCAGAAGTGTTCGTGTTTCCAGAAAGAGCAGGCTCTGCCTCCCAGATGGCCACCTGAGGACAATGAGATAACTTCTGCAAATGTGTAGAGAGCGGACAGTGCCTCTGGGCAGCGGGTGCTGCTAATCCCACCACAGAAAGTCATGGTGCTTGGGTCTGAGACAAAGACCATCCCCAAGTCTTGCTCTCCAGAGGCAAATTATCACATAATATATTTAAAATTAATTTAGATGAGACTTATCCCATGATTCACTTTAAGTAGATCTAAGAAAGCAAGCACATGACTTAGCTTACTACTAACACGGCAGCATGTTTTCCTGGTTAGCTGCAGGGGAGAATAATGTACAGGAAAAGGTGACGTAATGATTGTCTCACTTTCATTATTCTCTCCCAAATGAATAACCTTCCACACCAAGGATGAGCTCACTCACTATTAGTGGAATAACATCTGGTGAGCGAGGGCCCCCAGCTGAACATGCTGTGGGTTTGGGACTATATTTAACCAGCAGAAACCCAACCATGGTTGTATATATCACATATGCAGGCCAGTTACATTGTGAAAAAAAAATTTCAAGGGTAAGGAAATAATCCTAAAAGTATTTTAACATTCAAGATTTTTCCTTATGAAGCAAGGCATTAACCTGTTCCAAAAGAGGCCCTTGGCTATTATTAGCGTGGAATATCTTAGACATGTGGCAGATGCCTTGTCCTCTTTGGCTGAGGCTCGGATGCTTGCCATAGCTATCTCAGTTTAAATTTCAAATCACGGATAGGAATCTCTCTCCTTCAATTTCCCTTCCCATTCTTAATTTCCAGGCAGGCCTGCCACACTGACGATGCTGAATTTTGCAGTGTAATTTATCTAATAGATTTACTGTAAATGATGAATCACTCTAGTATTTAAATCTAATGAGCAATGCTCTAAGTCAATTTGGTTTTTAAAATGCAACATTGCTAATGTCATCGGTTAAATGTGCTAATACAGAGTAATGTAGATGTTCTGGATATACGGGCAGTTGGTTCTAATGATCATGAAGCTAGACTGCTCTGGAATCTGCTGTGTGGCAAAGCTTTTAGGGGGATTGCTCACTTAAAATCATGACATCAGGAAAAAAACTTCATTCACTCAGAACTTGGGGGACTTCCTTAAGTTTAGGCATCTCTCATTGCTCTCTCCCTAAAATGTACTAACACTTTATTGTGAGCATGCTAACAAGCTATTATTATTTTTATTGAAAAGACTGACTATGAAAATAATGACTATTCACTAGAGAAAATGTGGGAAATTGATAGATATACAAAGAACATACAATTCATTCTGTTTCCAACCACCTAGACTTTTTGTCGATGTTGGTCCTTTTTATTTGAGTATATGTAAGCATTTTTTGCTCTTATTATTCTTCTAAAATTTAGTTCTGAAGAGCCATGTAATAGCACATCATCTAGCCATACTATAATTTATCAAGTCAATTCCCTCTTGGACACATAGTATACTTCTAATTTTTTTTTTTAAAGATTTTATTTATTTATTTGTCAGAGAGAGAAAGCGCGAGCATGCACAAGCAGGCAGAGAGTGGCAGGGGGAGGCAGAGGAAGAAGTAGGCTCCCTGCCGAGCAAGGAGCCTGATGCGGGACTCAATCCCAGGACCCTGGGATCATGACCCGAGCCAAAGGCAGCTGCTTAACCAACTGAGCCACCCAGGCATCCCTATACTTCTAATTTCTTACTGTTTTATTTTTATCTATCTATCTATCTATCTATCTATCTATCTATCTATCTATCTATTTATTTATTTATTTAAAGATTTTGCTCATTCACTTGACAGAGAGAGAGAGAGCACAAGCAGGGAGAGTGGCAGGCAGAGGGCAGAGGGAGAAGACTCTCCCCTAAGCAGGGAGCCTGACACGGGACTCAATCCCATGACCCTGGTATCATGATCTGGGCCGAAAGCAGACACTCAACCAACTGAGCGACACAGGCAGCCTTCTAACTGTTTTAAATAAGGCTATGATAAAGATCTGTGTGGCAGAATCTTGGTCCACATAGGTGATCATTTCCTTGGGGTACCTTTGCAGAAATGAAATTGCTGAGTCAAAGTGAGGGTATAGTTTTAAGGTTCTGAGAGCGGCTGAGGATGCCTTTATGAGGGAATGGGAAATCTGTTTCCTCCTCTGCCCAAGTTATCCCCAAGACTAGAGATGCTGCCCCAGTTTCTCTGCCTCATTCTACCTCTGATCCCTCATCTATAAAATAAGAGGCTGGAACAACAGGAAAACAGCGATGCTTATCCTGCTAAATGACTTTCACATGTTACCTTAGTTAGTCTGTACAATAATCCTGTGATATAAGATAAGTGACTCGGCAAAGTCCAGAGAGCTTGTAAATAGAGGAGCCAGAATTCGAACAGATTTGCTATCTCAAAAGTCTATGCACTAAACCATTAAGTTACACAGTTTCTTCCAGGGCTATCACTCATTCATTCATTTATTCACTGATTCAATTACCACGTGAGAGTCACTGTTCTAGGTACATGAGATCCAGTGGTGCCCTGAACAAAGTCCTTGATCTCAGGGACTCTACAGGAGACAGACAATAAGTTATCATACAGAATATCAGGTAGCAATAAGTTCTATGAAGAAAGCTACAGCAAGGGAGAAGGATAAAGGAGGACAAGGATCCTCTTGTAGGTAAGGTGGTCAGAGAGAGCCCAGATAAGGGGATGAAAAGAGAGAAGTTGCCAGGGGGATGGATATATGGAGGACGAACTGGCCAGCTCGAGAAGCAGCAGTACAAAGGGTCTAAAGCCAGAACATGCCTTGTGTGTTTGGGGATGAGAGGGAAGGTTTAGAGTGAGTCTATGAGCCAGGCTGTGGCGGGGAGGAGTTAGAGATCAGAGGGGTGAGGCCGGCAAGGTCCGTGGAACTGACCACGCCAGCAGTTCTAAGGCGGAAAGAAGGCTAACTCCCTGTCACCTGATTCTCCTATTTTTGAATTGGTTTTAGGTAGCTGGGAGCTTAGGCCACAGCATTAAAATCCTAACCCTCCATACCTGGAGATAGCCCACTCGAGCGTGTTTCTGGACTCAAAGGAAAGAATACAAACTCATGGATTGTTCGGTCATATTCAATACCCAGCCCCTCCAGAGGGAGAGGGATGTCTGCTCCCTATCCCATTCCTCAAATCAAAGTAGAAAATAAACCATTTCTTTGACTGGAATGATCTTGAAGAATTGGGCAAATAGGCATTTTAAAGTTCCAAATGATGTGGTGATTAAGCACTTTAGAGGTCAAACACATCTATCTGAGGACCAGCTGTTTCCTGATGTCATTTACATCCTTCAATCCCTGTTCTGCTACAGGAAGGCATCTAATTTCCTTTCCATTCTTGCAAATGTGTCTTTTTCAGTTTAACTTGGGGTTCAATTAATTTATTATGCATTATCAAAAACCTAAATATTCTAACAGACCAACTTCCAGGAGTATAGTAACAATATCACGTCTTGCTGGGACTTACCTGCATCGGATGAACTGGGGAAACACAATGCTTTTTAGGATGACAGAGGTGAAGGAAGCGGAGGGCTTTTATTGTTCCGACGTCAGAATCCATGAAATGTAGCACGAGAAAAGCTTGAGTGCTTCAGAATTCTCCAGTGTCAGGATTTAATTCATTCTATGCACAGTAGGAGGAAAATTCTTGGCAGCTGGGACCAGAATCCATTTTAGGGAAATAGTAAGTGGAGGGTACATCCCGAGGGCATGGGTAGCTGGTCACAAAGAAAGAACCCTCAGAGCAAACTGCTCTGCGGTAAACACGGTGGGGGGCGGCAGGGGGGGGGGGGGAGACTGAGCAAACAGGATCTGTGGGAGAGCACCTGGTAGGGCAATATGGGAGAGACCTTAAAATCTTTTAAGATGTGGAGCATGCCATGTTCAGTCATATAATCTTTTTATTTCTGTAGAAACACCAGCACTGTCCCAAATCTTTGGTGAACTGGGCCATATATATGAATTCCCTGGATGAACGCAACCCACGTATGAGCAAGTGTCCTGTGGGGGCCGAGGGGCCAGGTTCCGTGTCTGGGTTAATGTGGTGCAGAATAGGGACCGAGTGTACTACAAGGCAAGATAATCTGTCAGTTAAACTCATCACCGGTAGCAGCCGTCACAGTCAGAAATAACAGTGCGAATGAAGTCCCCGGTGAATCCCCAGGAATCTGGGGGCAGGGCACTGGACTTTCACTGGAGAAATTTGGAATGAGAGTTTGGACCATCGTAAAAGGTGAAGGGACTCATCTGACATCTGGGTTACATGTGAATAACTCCTATTACTTTGGAAGTTGTTAAGGTATATCAGGTAGGCATTGAGGTTTCTTACCCCTTGGTAACAGCTCGGGCTTGGGCTGAATATCTGAAAGTCATCCAGCTTTTCTGATCTACCTATTGGTAAAGACTCCACTAGAATCTCTATTTCTCAGGGTGCCTGGGTGGCTCAGTGGGTTAAAGCCTCTGCCTTCGGCTCAGGTCATGATCTCAGGGTCCTGGGATCGAGCCCGGCATTGGGCTCTCTGTTTGGCAAGGAGCCTGCTTCCATCTCTCTCTCTCTCTCTCTCTCTCTCTCTCTACCTGCCTCTCTGCCTACTTGAGATCTCTCTCTCTCATTCTCTGTCAAATAAATAAATTTAAAAAAAATCTAAAAAAAAAAAAAAGAATCTGTATTTCTCAGTATTTCTTGATTTCTATGGCCCCAAAGTAGTTCTGCATAAGACTGGGTCAGAGGCTTTGAGAATTGATGCAAAAATCTTACAGAAATTATATGCTATTGTGATATTCCCAAGGAAAACACTTGCAGCAAAGCATCAGGAATTATCAGGCTGGGGTTCCTTGAGTTTTCCCAATTCTTTACAGGAGATGGTCTGGGTTAGTGGCAATGACATTCTGCACGAGTGTGGTCAGTTCTCTGAGATTAAGGGAAGCTCCAGTTAGAGACTTACAAAATTTCTCAGCAAACATGCTAATCTAAAACTCTATCATATTTTTAGCAAAGTTGGAAAAGAAGAAAAAACTTTAGCAAGGTTTATTCCATGGATAAAACGGGTTTCAAGTACAATTCTAGGTATGCCATATCACCATTTTGTTCCCTGATCATATGTTGCCCAATTACTATTAGACATCACGTGTTAGGTGTATTGCAGTTACGTTCTAAAGACAAGCTTGTAGCCTATGCAATTGGTTTGATACTTTGGAAGCGCTGGGTTCTATTTAACAACTAGTCCATTCAGATGTATAGAACCTGTAATACATTAGGGTGTTAGAAAATTCTTTTCTGGAGAGTCATATTTGACTCTATGTAGAATAATGCCAGGCCCCAAAGATCTTCCGATTGCATATGTACGATTCACTTATGTTTACCCAGAAGTGTAACTTCTGTCTTCATTCCCACACTTAGGGAAGGTATTGGTGTGGACAGGGTATAATCTCAGGAATATTTTGCATGTGGGTAGAGAAACTCAGTTCCATCCTGTTGAAGTAAGATTTGAGCTAAATTAAAAAGATACTGGAATAACTCAATGAATGGAAGAATGGTTTTTAGGAGCAATTTTGAAGACCTCGGTGGTGGGAACCAGGTACCCAAGCGCTAAAGGACACACTTTTTTTTTTTTTTTTAATTGTGTTGTGTTAGTCACTGCACAGTACCTCATTAGTTTTTGATGTAGTGTTCCGTGATTCATTGTTTGTGTACAACACCCAGCGCTCCGTGCAATCCATGCCCTCCTTGATACCCATCACCAGGCTCACCCATCCTCCCCAGCCCCACCCTTCTAAAACTCTCCGTTTGTTTCCCGGAGTCCATAGTCTCTCATGGTTCGTCTCCCGCTCCCGATTTCTCTCCCTTCATTTTCCCCTTCTCCTAATGTCCTCCATGCTATTCCTTATAAGAACATACTCTTTTGAATCTCACTTCTGCTTTCCTATTCGTATTGGTTTTATTCTACTGTACCGTGGAGGGAAGGGTTTCAGTCATTCGTCACTCGTACAGGAAAAGGGGCTTCTCTCATCCAATTTTGGGTTAAAACGCTAAGGCAGGACTCTGAGGGGCCAGGCTTCAGTCCTGTTTCTAAGCCTTGGATGGATTTGTTTGGCTGAGAATATGAAGTATCGTGATTGGCTCAGGCTGATCACGTGTCCGCTCCTGAGCCCAAGGGGGTGGATTCTGTGACCTTGTGGACCAGACAGCCCTGGCGGCTTGTGTCTCTCTCCATGCTTCCACTGTCTCCCTTACCCTAACAGAGATCCCCGAGAAGAAAAGGCCTGCTCGTGAATTTAGTCAGGCCCTCCGAAAGAATAAACTTTGAAAACTTCTTCTTTATTTTTAATTAACTAAATGCCGGCCGTCAGGGTAGATGGTTCTATTTCTTGGCCCGGAAGGCGTTATTTCTGAGACACAGGTAGGCCTCTGGGAATTGCCTGGAAGTAGGAAAAAGAGACCAAAACTTCTTGGCACAACCCTGTGAGGTGCAGTTTCCATTCCACAATGGAGGAGAATTTCCATTCCACAGGAGAACATAAGCAGGTAACTTTACATTTGGAAAGACCGTATCTCCTCGAATGTAAATTTAGGGAATACCATCTTTGAAAAGTATTGTATTTACTAGAAAAGGAGTGTGGGACCCATTCAGTCCGACAGTTATCCACTAGGAAAACTGCAAGAATGACAAAGGTGCCCAGATTCACAGTAGACTGGCATGGAGAATTCACAATACACATTGGACTTGCAATGCAGAGCTCATTTTGGCTGTCCTGAGTCCCCCCACCAAAACAATGCATTGCTCTAGTTATTATGTCCTCGAGTGATCCAGGTGGGGGCTCAGGGCCAAGGGTGGGGTTCCTACAATAGTAGTAAGGATTTGCATTTGAAAGGTTGAAAAACTTAGCCATTCTTAGAAGGGGCAAGAGGAGGCTGGACTCCAAGCAAGAGAGCAAAGTTAAGAATTAGGATGTTTCCCCAAAAGGATGCTTGTAAAGGACTTCTGGGTTTTCCCCTGGGGCCATTAGAATTGTCCTATTTGTCACCCAATTTTAAATCTTACCCTCTTATAAACAAATGCCCCTGGTTTTCACCAACTTTTAATTTAATCTACCAGATATGCACAAGTTCCGTATTGATGGTGTTGTGGGAAATTAAAGAGAAAAGGAAGTGTGATCTTATATCCTTCCATGGACACCATCATTATGTCATGAGAAAAGGAATCCCAGATCATCCAGGTGGGGGCCAGAATGGAGAGCTGAGAGTAACAGAGAGGAGCAAGTGACTCACAGAAGCAGCTGCAAAGAGGGTGACTCAGGAACAAATGTGAGGCAAACATCCTTTTTCTCAAATATCCCAGAGGAAGGTGAGTCTCAGGGACTGAGAAATGGGAATTGTTGGGGGGTGGGGAGATAAACACTGATTTTATTTTCTGCTCTTGGACACTTTCCTCCTGTTCCCCCTACTTCCACATTTATCGAATTAATTTCTTCTTCCAAAATGACCTAAATATACTTCACTTATACAAGTATTATAGAGTTCATTTTATTCTACCATGAATTTTTATTAGTCAGTTTTTTATCTGTCATACCCACTAGATTGCAAATACAGTGACAGCTCACAGGGGGATGGACAGTATCTGAGATGTGGTTTGCATATTTTAGGTGCTTACTAAATGCTTTTAGCTTGATTTGAGTAAGTTTACTTACTCTGTAAGATCTAACTGACTTCTGGTCTAATCCTCTCTGCATCCTTAATTTGCCATATTATCTAGACTATTTTAATAATGCCTACTATTTTGAAATCCTACTGAATTGAACTAATTTCTTGCTAAGCTTCTCAAGAAAACAAAATCACAGATCTTTTAGAAAATTAAAGGTACACATTGTTCTTCCATTAAGGAAAAAAGTCACAATTGGGTACTTGCCCTCCAGGAAAATTTTTGTTGCTTTTAGGATGATTTCAACTTCCACTTAGGAAGTCAGCCTGTTTTGGGAAGAGAGGAATTAATTGTTGGGTGAAGAGGAGGTCCCACCAGAAGAATCAGCTATTGATGAACTGATATTTTAAAAATGGTCTGCTTCACAATCTGCCACTCCAACCTTCTCTTTAGGAGTCTCTTTTTTTCTTCTAGCTTTATTGAGATATAATTGACATATGACATTGTGTGTAAATTTAAGGTGTACACTGTGATGATTTGATATCTGTATATATTGTGAAGTGTTTACCAAAATATGTTAGTTAAGACATCCATCACTTAACATAGTTATAATTTGTGCTTGTGTTGAGAATTTTTAAGATCTACTTTCCCAGCAACTTTCAAATATATGATACAATATGACTAATAGGAATAACCACGTTCTACGTGGCTTCCCCAGAACTTACTCATCTTTCTTTCTCTCTCTAGTTTTTGTTTGTTTGTTTTTAAAGATTTTATTTATTTAACAGAGAGAAACACAGCCAGAGAGGGAACACAAGCAGAGGGAGTGGTAGCGGGAGAAGCAGGCTTCCTGCTGAGCAAGGAGCCCGATGCGGGGCTCAATCCCAGGACTTTGGGATCATGACTGAGCGGAAGGCAGACGCTTAACCGCTGAGCCACCTAGGCGCCCCTGTTTGTTTGTTTTTAAGGTAAGCTGTATGTCCAGTGTAAAGCTTGAACTCATGACGCTGAGAACAAGCATTACATATTCTACCAACTGACCCAGCCCAAGTGCCCCATTTATAACTGGAAGTTTGCATCTTTTACACTACCTTTACCCATTTTTCCCTCCTTGCCTTCTCCACAGTGACCAATCTACTCTGTTTCTGTAAGTTGGTTTTTTAGATTTCACATATGAGTTCATATAATGTGAGTCTTTCTGTATTTGACTTATTGCACTTAGCGAAATGCCCTCACGTTTCATCCATGTTGTCACGAATGGCAATTTTCTTATTTTCTTATGGTTGAATAATATTCTGTGTGTGTGTGTGTGCGTGTGTGTGTATACATAAAATCACGTTTCCTCATCCATCCGTGGACACTTAGGTTGTTCCCTTATCTTGACTATTATAAATCATTCTGCAATGAACTGGGGGTTCTAGATATTTCTTCAAGATAGTGATCTCATTTCCTTTGAATATATATCTGGAAGTGGAATTGCCAGATCATATGGTAGTTCTATTTTTAATTTTTTGAGGAAACTCCATACTGTTTTCCTTAGAGGCTGTACCATTTTGCATTCCTACCAACAGTACAACAAAGGTTCCCTTTCTCCACATCCTTGCCAACACTTGTTATGTCTTGTCTTTTTGAGAATAGCCATTCTGACAGGGATGAGATGATGTCTCGTTATGGTTTTGATTTGTACTTCCCTAATCATTAGTGATGTTAATTTAAACATTTTTTCATGTATCCATTGGCCATTTGAATATCTTCTTTAGAAAAATTTCTATTCAGAAAAAAAAAAAAAAAAGAAAAATTTCTATTCAGGTCCTTTGCTCATTTTAAAATCAGATTATTTAGTTTTTTTGCTATTGAGTTGTACAGTTTCTTGTACATTTTGGATATTTTATCAGATATGTGGTTTACAACTCTTTACCTTCATTCTTTGAAAGATTGCTGATTGTTTCTTTTTTAGTTTGATATAGCCATTCTTATTTATTTTTGCTTTTATTGCTTGTGCTTTTGCTGTCATATAAAAAAAAAATCATTGCCAAAACAATGTCAAGGAACTTTTCCTTTATGTTTTCTTTGAGAACTTTTATGGTTTCATGTATTACATTTAAGTCTTTAATCCATTTTGAGTGGATGTTTGTGAGTGGTGTAAGATAGGGTGGAATCTTTAGTATTTTCTATGTATAAGATCATATCATCTGTAAACAAAGACAGTTTTACTTTTTTCTGATTTAGATGCTTTTTATTTCTTTTACTTGACTGATTGTTCTGGCTATGACTTCTAGTAGTATGTGGAATATGTGAGAGTGGGTCCCATTTTTTTATTCCTGATCTTAGACGAAAAGTTTTCAAGATTTCACTATTGAGTAAGCTTTTGCTGTGAGCTTGTCATATGTGGTCCTTTATTATATTTAAGTATATTCTTTCTTTTTTTAAGATTTTGTTTATTTGACAATGAGAGAGAGAGAGAGAGAGTACAAGAAGGGGGAGTGGCAGGCAGAGAAAGAGGGAGACAGGGAGAAGTAGGCTCCCTACTGAGCTGCCCAGGCACCCCTACATTCCTTCTATAATTAATTTATTGAGTTTTTTTTTTTATCATGAATGGATGTTGAATTTTATCAGTGCTTTTTCTGCATCTACTGGGATGATCATATGATTTTTATGTTTTATTCTATTAATGTGTTGCAATACATTTATTGATTTGCATATGTTGAACCATCCTTGCATCATAGGGATGAATCCAACATGGTGTACGGTGCTTTTGATGTGCTGTTGAGTTTGGTTTGCTAGTATTTTGTTGAAAATTTTTGCATCTATATTCCTCAAAGATATTGGCTGCAGCTTTCTTTTCTTAGTGTCCTTATCTGCTTTTGGTTTTGGAATAATGCTGGCCTTATAAAATAAGTTTGGGAATGTTCCTTCTTCAGTTTTTGGAAGCATTCAGAAAGGATTGGCATTAAATATTCTTTGAATATTTGGTAGAATTCACTGTGAAGCCATTAGGTTCTGAGCTTTTCTTTTCTTTTTTTAAAATTTTATTTATCTATTTGACAGAAAGAGAGATCACAAGTAGGCAGAGAGGCGGGCAGAGAGAGAGAGAGGGAAGCAGGCTCCGCACAGAGCAGAGAGCCCGATGTGGAGCTCGATCCAGGACCCTGAGATCATGACCTGAGCCGAAGGCAGAGGCCTTAACCCACTGAGACACCCAGGTGCCCCTGAACTTTTTTTTCTTTTCTTTTAAGATTTTATTTATTTGAGAGAGAGAGAAAGTGAGAGAGAGCATGAGGAGAGAAGGTCAGAGAGAGAAGCAGATTCTTCGTGGAGCTGGGAGCCCTATGCGGGACTCGATTCCAGAACTCCAGGATCATGACCCGAGCCGAAGGCGGTTGCTTAACCAAATGAGCCACCCAGGCATCCTTTGAGCTTTTCTTTGTTGAGAGGTTTTTGGTTACTAAATCAATGCCTTTTCCTTCTGTTCAAATTTTCTGTTTCTTCTTGGTACCTTTACTTCTGTTATTTTCTTATTTGTTTTCTATACGCTCTATAGCTTTTTTGTTCTTCATTTTCTGCATTACTGTATTCTTTTGTGTGTAGCTGATTTTTTTGTTGCAAAATGTTTAAATTCCTACAGTAGGGCTGTTGACTGGGCTCTGCAGCTTTGTAGTACCATTGGCTAGGCTCCAAGGCTGCTCAGGGTCACTGTTTAGGCTCCCTGCTTTTGTGGGGTCAAAGGCTATGCCTAAGAGTTGGTCCAATTTGCTGGCTTGACTCTCTGACCCAGCAGGGTTATAAGATGGGTTCTGTTACTGCCCATATCCTCCGCCCAGGCTTCTTGGAGAGGCAATGACTGGAGGCTATGTTCAGCAATTGGGCCGGGTTGTGAGTTTCCTTTCTTATCCAGGTGGGGTGGTAGAATGGATTCCATGGCCAGTATGGTCTAGTCCCTGAAGACTCAATCAGGCCCAGCTAGCAATTGGACTCTCTGGCTAGAAAGGAGTATGAGCTCAGCTCTGCGGATGGGCAAAGAGGCTGCCTGGGTTCTCTGCTCAGAGGCCACTGCAAGGATGAGTTTCCCAAGATTTCAGTGCTGCTTGCTATAAGCCCCACTCCCCTTCTCTGTCTTTCTCTGATCTCCAGAAGTCAAGCCTCATAGATTTCTCCTTTGATTCCTGTCAGGCAAGACCTGAGTGGGCCTCCTGGGATGCGTCCTGGTGGGGATGCTGAATGTCTACCTTAGGCTCTCTTTACCCATTAGTGAAACCCTAGGTATGGGGGGGGCCTTTCCATGCAGCACTGTGCTGACCTGAGGGGGGGCAATGTAGCCAGAGTGTAGCCATCCCTCTTACCTTCTTATGCTGTCCTTAGTCTCTGTGGTCAAGGGGCCTGCTTCAGCTTCTTCCCCTGGTTCTGAGATTTTCACGATGGCATCTTGTCTATAGAAAGTTGGTAACTGTTCTTCTTGTAAGGGAACTGAAGTCAGGAATGACCTATATCACCATCCTGACCATGTCACAACCTCCAACCTTCTTTATTCACTACATACACCTGTGGCTACAGCAGTCATTATAAAAAGGGAGAATCTCAGAGAATCCAAACTTTTTCGTCCTATACTAATCTTCTGTGAGTGATTTCATTTTTTTTTTATTTTAAAATAAATAATTGAAGATAATTTTGATCCTGGAACATGATTGTGATACGAGAAATGAGAATAACCAAGTTGCATTTACATCTCTTACGATGTTTACACACATGGAAGACAATATTGCAAAAATGAAATAGCAAAAAAAAAAAAAAAATGAAATAGCTGTGCTGCAGAAGGGAAAGAAAAAGAAAAAAGTTATGTTATTTGGGACAAAGACAAACCAACTATAACAGATACACCAGGACAAAAATGTTTATTTCCCTTCACAGCAGTCCAGGGCAAGGAGACTAGCAATTCCGCTCCCGGTGGCCACCCAGGGACATGAGCTCTCTCTGCTTTATTCCCATGCTTTTCCCTAGGGTGTCATTCTCATCTGTTGGGTACAGTCATGCTTGTGTTCAGCTTGCAGGAAAGGGAAGATATGGAGGAATTTTTGCAATATCATAGGGCCCAGATTTAGAAGTGGCACTCATTATTTCTGCTCATGTTCCTTTGGTGAATATTGTCACAGGGCAACACTCAACTGCAAAGAAGCCTGGGAAATGCAGTTTAGCTGGGCAGCCTTGTGCCGAGAACAAAGTAGAAAATGGATTTTGGCTGATAGTCTTCCTGTTGCAGCCATCAATCATGGGGACCTGTGGTTGGTTACCTGTAAATACTACCTTCTTTAGTCCATATGACCCCATGTCCCAGGCCCCCTTGCACGTAGTAGCTAGCAAGCATGTGCTCCTTGTTCCATCCTGATGACCTTTCAGCAAAGCACTCTTCTTAGAGTTTATCTTAAGATGTTGTGGGAGGGGACTCTGAACAAGACTGTGAGATACAAAATAATGGAGAACTACTGCTTCATACATTAGGACTTTTATACTTTACAAATTTTTGTTTCATCATTCATCCTCATCAATATCTAGTTTCTAAAGTAAATTTGCTTTTCATATTTAAAAAAATGCAAATAGTTCTTTTAAACAAGATTTTAATTTATTTATTTGACAGAGAGAGAGCGAAAGAGCTAGAGAGAGCACAAGCAGGGGGAGTGGCAGAGGGAGAGGGAGAAGCAGGCTCCCCGGTGAGCAGAGAACCCAATGTGGGGCTGGATCCCACTGGGATCATGACCTGAGCTGAAGGCAGATGTTCAATCCACTGAGCCACCCCAGCAACCCCCAAGTAGTTTTTATATTAGAAATTTGATTAAGGACCATCAGTTACTTTATTAAATATGAATATGAAATTTGAATATGGATTTTTAGCATCAACCTAAAGTAATTAACAATTTTTGCCATTTCCTAACTTTTAAGCTATAAGAATACCTCCTCACACTCATGCACACCAGTTAACTAAACCATAAATTTTAGTGTCATTTTGGGGTGCTTCTAAATCTGATAACTCTTGGCAATTTTACTCCTTAAGTGTGTTTTTTGTTCCTCTCCTGCTACTCCTCCCTCCCTTAGAATACATCAGCAGACTCCTACTGGTTTCTCCATGTCCGGTCCTGCTCTGTTCTGATCCATCTGTATACTGTTGCCAGAAAGATCCTTTCTACAAACCTGATCATGTAACTGTCTGACTCACCACTCTACTAGAGGCTCCTCAGTGCCTTCAGAATGTGGACCACATTTCACATGTTTTTACTGATAACTTTCCACATAGTACTCCACCATATTGAACTTTGTGCAGGTCTCAACAATTTCATGTGTTCCTTAACTTCTGAGTCTTTGCATATGCTTTTCCCTCTCACTTGGCTAACTCCTAGGGTAACAGCAGGTCTAACTTGTGATACCAGTTTATTCAGGAACTTCACTCTTACTGCCCAGAGAGGAGCTAATTGCCCTGCCTTCATGCTTCTGTCACATCTGTTCGTCAACCTCTTTCAGCATTTACTTCAGTGTCTTGTGACCATCAGTTGACTTGCCTATCTCTGTAACTAAACTGTAGGATCCTTGAAGGTAGAGGTTGTGTCTTATTTGTTTAATCCTCAGTGCCTGACATTAGTCTGGTCCAAGAGAGGCACTCAATAAATATTTTTTTGGATGGAAGGATAGAAAGTCCTGCTTATCAACTTTGCCCTTGTATTTCTTAGGCAGAAGTGATAGGAATATCTGTTTACTCTGATGTCAGCCTTTCTGAGCCTGCTGAGCAGTCAAATGAACAATTCAGGGCACTCTGACTAACAGAGATGACGGGAATAATTGCTTGTCCCCAGTGATGGAGCCATAAATAAGCTGAATAAATCATGGTTATGTTCCTGGTATAGATGCCATGAAAAAGGCCTAAGGACTCAGCAACTCTCTCAAAATTAAGGCAAATTTCAATCTTGCCTGCTTGAAGTGTTTTCTGGCATATATATTTCTAAGCACCACACCTGGCAGAAAGATAGGATCATAAAATTGAACCTGATTGTGTTGGACGAGTAAACTGTGCTTCTGGTAATCGAAGCACAGAAGCTATATTTGTATTCTCATTCGTTGAGGTACGGAGTGGTGACTAATAAAGAAATATCTGAGACAGGTGTCAGTCCAGGGCAGCGTTAGATCTTAAATCTGACTGCTGAATACACACCCATGGACCTTTTTGGTATCTGGCAAACTCTATTTTGAAAACACATTTGATCTTTGAATTATGACTGGAAAAATCTTAGCTGAGCACAGGTTCTCACCAATTGCCCCACTCTCTCAGAAGAAAATAATCGTCTTTATCTTTAAGAAATTACAACTATCTTCTCTGAATAGGGAGACTCCCTATGTCAGATAATTTTGTAATTGCCAGGCTTCACTTTGAAGTTACTGTGTCAGATAGGAGTTGAGTTCTCTTCTGAATGCAAAAAAATTCTGAATAAGTAGAGGCTTAAACAAATTGGGGGCTTTGTTTTTCTCATGTAGTAAGTTCAGAAGTAGAAAATCCAGAGCTGGTCAAATAACTCCAGAATTCCATTGAAATTGCTGTGGGTTGATCTGCCCTTCCAACACACACACAATGGTGCTGAATTCCTAACCCCCAGTATCTGTGAATGTGACCTTATTAGAAATAGGGTCTTTGCAGATGTAGTCAAGTTAAGATGAGGTCATTAGGATCCAATATGACTGATATCCTTCTGAGAAGAGGAAAATGTAGGTAGAGACATACGAGAAGATGGCCATGTGAAAACAGAGGCAGGGATTGGAGTTACATTACCACAAGCAAAGGAATACCTGGGGCCACCAGGATCTTGAAGAGCCAAGGGAGCGCGGTCCTCCTGACATCTTGATTTCAGATGTGTAGCCTCTAGCACCATAAGGCAGTAAGTTTCTATTGTTCTAAGTTTGTTATTCAGTTTTGGTTGTCTGTTATGGTAGCCCTAGGAAACAAATACACTTTTCTGTTCAACTGTGCTTGTTGCCTTGCATTCCACCTCTAGTATTGTGCTCAAGTTCCAGGCAGGGAGAAGATAATAGCCAAGGAGTGAAAGATACCTGCTAGCACAGTCTACCATTTTTGAAAGAGCTTTACTGGAAGCATCACTCAGTAACTTCTGTTTCCACTGGCGAGAGGCCCTGAAGTGGCAGTATATTAGCTGAACACAGCGTTGGCATACATTAAATTCAAATTGTCTTAGCAAAGAGGAGGGGAAAATGGATATTGTGTGGACACTAATACTGTTTATTTTTAAAATATATTTATTTGATAGAAAGAGAGAGAGAGCACAAGCAGTTGGAGCGGAGGAGGGAGAAGCAGGCTCCCCACTGAGCAAGGAGCCTGATGCAGGGATTGATCCCAGGACCTCAGGATCACAGTCCCAACCAAAGGCAGACGCTTAACTGGATGAGCCACTCAGGCACCCTGATACTAATAGTGTTTAAAACAATAATCCCCTTACTAAGTGAGAAATTTGTAAATAATTTTAAGACAGGGTCAAAGTAAGACCTCCTGAATTAATAGATTCTCATGTACTTCTCTTTAAAAATTGAAAATTATGGAATCTAAAAGCTGAAAGCAAATTTCAAGGATGTCTCATCAAATTCTCTCACTTTTTACACAAAGAAGTCAGAGATGTGTAAGCAAGGGTAGCTAGAGTTCACAAAAGTAGTTCGTAGCAGAACCCTTGATTCTCACATGTGAATTCTTGTCATTATACTTGCTTCAATAACTAACACACTTATGCAGTTCATCTTTAGAAGGTAAGACTATAATAATCTCTTTTTTTTAATTTTATTTATTTATTTGACACACAGAGAGAGATCACAAGCAGGTAGAAAGGCAGGCAGAGAGAGAGGGGAAGCAGGCTCCCTGCTGAGCAGAGAACCCAATGTGGGGCTTGATCCCAGGACCCTGAGATCATGACCCGAGTCAAAGACAGAGGCTTTAACCCGCTGAGACACCCAGGCATCCCAAGACCGTAAGGATTTCTTTATCAAGTTAAATGCTAAGACTCTATTAGACAGACAGAAAACACTGACCTAAAAGGCTAAGTGTGAAATCTACTCACTTTGGTGTGTGTGTGCGTGTGTGTGCGCGCGCGTGTGTGTTTTAAGAGTTTATTTATTTATTTGACAGAGAGAGACAGAGTGAGAGAAAGAAGACAACCAGGGGGAGGGGTAGAGGGAGAAGCAGACTTCCTGCCAAGCAGGGAGCTCCTGGGATCATGACCTGAGCCAAAGGCAGGCACTTAGTGACTGAGCCACCCAGGCACCCCATGTTTTTTTAAAAAATATTCATTCATTCATTCATTCATTCATTCATTTATTTTAGAGAGAGTAAGCATGGGTGCATGGGGAAGGGCAGAGGAAGAGAGAGAGAGAAACTTTAGCTGAGCCAGATGTGGCGCTCAATCCCACCACCCCAGGATTGCAACCTGAGCTGAAACCAGTCGGATGCTTAACCAACTGCACCATCCAGGAGCCCCCTAATCACTTTGTTTTTTATGTCTTATTTCCAAAGTTGAAGTAGAAAATGAAAGTTTCAGCCATAAATCATAGAGGCAGCAACTGAGATGATGACCAATATTTGGGAAAGAAACCCAAACAAAAAACCCTGATAGTTTTCATGTGAATCAGTCTATTCAACTTTGTTTATTCCATGATTAGATTCTTAGACTAAGAAATTAAAAATGTAAAAGTTCAGCTGATTTCAGATCCCCTAAAAGGGTGAGGCGAGTACTCACACCTTTCTGAAAAAGCTATTTGTTCAAGTCTTAAAGTTTAGAGAGCATCACGGAAGACCCTTTGGATTAATAGATGTCCTTGAAATTGGTCTCTGAGTGTTAGAAGTTCAAAAGACTTTATGATTAATGTGCAACAAGTGCCCTGCAAAGTTAATGGAGCTCTGTGGAATGGGGTGACATTTTACATAAAATGAAATAAATTTATCATTTAGATAAGATAGGATATGTTCATTTCATGAATAAAAGCTACTCCCACAATATAGATAGCGGTCATATCATGAAACTTCACCTGCTCACCGACAGAACAAGGCTATTAGCCCATCCGTTAGGTCAGGAAGACGGATCACCATCCTAAATCAGAGGTTAATAGTGGTCCACAGTTCCCTGCAATATAAGCACTGGTTTTGAACTGAGCGGAGGAAACTCGCATGGAAAAACTTGCTTCAGAGTGATACGTGCTCTAATGCTCAGGGGCACCATTCTCTGAGTCATTGCAATTTTGGCTTACATTCTGCTGAATTAAGCATTGCCTCAGAGTGAGGAGTCATGAGACGACCTGAGGCTACCAGGAGATCAGCACAGGGAGGCTCAGGGAGAAAATCATCAGTGGCTTGTGCTGGGACGTTTCTTCTGCTCCGGTTGCTTCTCCTTCCACACACCTCCCAGGGCAGCTTAATATTTTTTATTGTATTTATTAATAGATAGTATCTTTCACTGGTTTGATATTTGAAAGATACAACAGAAGAGACAGGGAAGAATCTCCCTCATCCCTGCTCCCAGTCATCCTTTTCCTAAGGGGGCTCATGTTGCCAATTTTTAATGGGCTGACGTGACATTGTATTGATGTATTTGTTTTTGTATTCATTTATTCCTTATTATGTAAAATTTCTAACATCCATAAAAGTGGAGAGAATAGCAAAATGAGTAATTATCATCCACTTATGGTCCTCTTTCATTTCTCTACTGGATTATGATGAAGCAAATGCTAGACATCAGGTTTTAGCTATAAACATTTTAGTACGTCCATCAAAAATGACTTATTTTTAAAAAGTCCACTATAATACCAGTATCATATCCCCCCAATTAACCGTAATTCCTTATATTATCAAGTAACCAATTATCAATGAATCAATTTTTGTATTTCTCTGATCATCTCATTTTTTTTTCTTTTCCTTTTTATTAACATATAATGCATTATTTTTTTTTTTTTTTTTTTAAGATTTTATTTATTGGACAGAGAGAAACACAGCGAGAGAGGGAACAGAAGCAGAGGGAATGGTAGCGGGAGAAGCAGGCTTCCTGCCGAGCAGAGAGCCCGATGCGGGGCTTGATCCCAGGACCCTGGGATCTGACCTGGGCCGAAGGCAGACACTTAACGACTGAGCCACCCAGGCGCCCCATATAATGCATCATTTGTTTCAAGGGTACAGGTCTGTGATTGTCTTACACAATCGTGGTGCTCACCATAGCACGTACCCTCCCCAATGTCCATCCCCCAGCCACTCCATCCCTCCCACCCCTCTCCCCTCCAGCAACCTTTTTTTTTCTTTTATATGGTTGGATCCAAACAGGGTCTGTACATTATATTTGATGTATAGGTATTATATACCTATACATCTTATAGGTAACTTTTTTCTTTTTTTAAAGAGGGGGAGAGAGAGGAAGGGGAGGGCAGAGAGAATTCTAAGCAGGCTCCCTGCCCAATGCAGAGCCTGACGCAGGGCTCGATCTCACAACGCTGAGATCATGCCCTGAGCCAACATTAAGAGTCAGACATTTAACTAACTGCACCACCTAGACCCCCCCTTAAGTATCTTTTAATCTATAGGTTCACCTTTTCCTGTGTTTTTTTTTTTCCTTGCAATTTATTTATTTATTGAACAATCTGGATTTTTCATCCGGTGGAATTTCTTACATCTCGAACATAACTGATTGTATCTTCCCAGGGAATTTTTAAAATTTGAAATTTAAAGCAATTTATTAACTGTTTTTTTTTTTCACTTCTGGATTTAGCTATTGAAATGTTTCATCTTGCCTAGACAAAAATGAATAATTGGTAACAATGAAAAGTTAGGAGAATTTGCCATTTAACCCAAGACAAAACTGGAGTTATCTTTTCTTTCTTTCTTCCTTCCTTGCTTCCTCGCTTCGGTCCTTCCTTTTACAACCTACATTTGTCCATCTCAAACCTCATTGGCCTCCTTTTCAAAATATATCCAGTATCCAAATACTTCTCTTCACCTCCACTTCTACCTCCCTGGGCCCGACCACCAGCATTTCTCACCTGGACTCTCACAAGGGCTTCCTGGTGTTTCTCCCTGCTTCTCTCCTTGTCCCTTTTACCTTTAGAGCCAGAGTGATCCTAATAAACCCCAAATTAGATCACATCACTCCTCTCCTCAGAACCTTCCAAAGACTTCCTCCTTTACTTGGAGAAAAGCTGAAATCCTTACAATGGCCTACACACCCTTATGATCTGCTCCTTACCTCTCTTTGACCTTATCCACCCACTAAACTCATCCCCTCTTTTTCATCAGCCATATTGTCCTCTTTGTTTTCTTTAAACACGTCAGCATACTCCTATCCCACTCTTTCCTTTGTCTGCAACACTGCTTCACCAGCTAGCCCTGTGACTTGCCCCCTGAAGTCCATCAGCAACTTGTTTAATTGTCACCATCTTGCTGAGGCCTCCTTGAACCCCCTGTTTAAAAGTTCAGCTCCCACCCCACATCCTTTATTTCCCCATCCTTCTTACTCTGTCTTGTTTTTCTTCATAGCACTTGACAATTTCTCAAGTACTGTGTGACTTCCTTTTTTATTTGTTTTTCCTGTCTTCCTTCATTAGAATAGAATCTTCATGAGCTCAGAGATTTTTGTCCATTTTGTTCACTGCTGTCTCCTCAGTGCCCAGAACAATGCCCAACTAGTGTACGTGAATAAATTTTAGATACTCAAGGAAACCTTCCTACTTTCTTTTGCATGAAACATTTATTCTAAATTTTCCCTGTGTAGAACATGTACAGAATAAAACTTACAGTATTTGAGAGAGGGCTAACTCTTGTGATAACCCTGTCTTTATTCTAATTTTTTTTAAGATTTTATTTATTTATTTGAGAGAGAGAGAGAGAGAGAGAGCATGAGAGGGGAGAAGGTCAGACAGAAAAGCAGACTCCCCGTGGAGCCAGGAGCCTGATGTCGGACTCGATCCTGGGACTCCAGGATCATGACCTGAGCCGAAGGCAGTCACTTAGCCAACTGAGCCACCCAGGTGCCCTTTATTCTCATTCTTTACAGAGAAATAAATTTGATCTATTCATTGGGCAGAGTGGATAGTTGCTCTGGAAATTTGACCACAAGAGCTATGGATTGAATTATATCAACCACAAATTAATATGTTGAAGTCCTAGCCTATAGTACCACAGAACTTTATTTGGAAGTAGGGGTGTGGCAGAGGTAATTATTAAGACAAGGTCACACTGGAGTGGGGTGGGCCCCTAATCCTATACAACTTGTGTCCTTATGAAAAAGGGGGAATTGGACACAGACACATATACAGGGAGAACACCATGTCAAGATAAAGGAAGAGATTTACAAGTCAAGGAATGCAAAAGATTGTCATCAAACCACCAGAAACTAGGAGAAGCATGGAACGGATTCACCCTCAGAAGAAACCAATGCTAATGCCAGCTTGAGCTCAGATGTCTAGCCTCCATTGTTGCAGGATAATAACTTTCTGTTGTTTAAACCACCAAGTTTATGGTATATCGTTGTGGTAGCCCTAGGAAACTAATATAGGACACATGGAACAATGGCGTCTTTGTTTTTATTTCCAAGTAGTTCACATAATTTGTGCAGATTAGGCATTCAACAAATACATGTTGAATGAGCAATGGGAATATGCTGCCATGAGTCTGCTTCAAGAAGGGCAAAGAAGATGGGGACAAGAAAGATGGGAGACAGGAAATCATCATGAAAGAAAGAAAGAAGAGGGAGAGAGAGAGAGAGAGAGAGAGAGAGGAATGAAGGAATGAAGGAAAGAAGGAAAGGGAGGGAGGGAGAAAGAAAATCATCACTAGATTAAAATTCCCACCAGGGCAGTGGCTGTGTCATATAATATTTACTTTCTAGCATGGAACTTGCTTCTCCTCCACATTTGCTGAATCAAACTGTCAGGCAGAGTAGGTAGCTCTATGCCAGCAAAGGATGCTAAGAGGAAGAGGTGCTGGTGCTTCCTGATGCATTCATGACGCTTAAGCAACTGTCCTAATTTCACACTGGCAGGAGTCTTAGTGCCCACAGATTATCATGGTTCTGCATTGCTACTCAGTTTTAGTTCACTTGGATATAGAGTATGTGGTCTTTAAGGTATGTTCTTAGGACCTTTGGTAGATACAGACTTGTTTTATCTTTAATCAAGTAATCCAACATTCCTTCAAACTCAGATGTGTTATTCTGATGTTAAATTACTGCGTTGTATTTCTAAAAAAAAATCACTTTCTTAAAGGCTGATATGAATACAAAACCATTCTTTCTTCAGAAAGACTGTTTGAAGCCACAGTTAGGTATTCCTAATAGATTGCCTTTCTTGGTTGGTGATTTTACATCAGAGGAGAAAATAATGCTATTGTTATGGATTAAAATATCATGTTTTAAATGTCATTGTTATTGAATATCAAGGACATAGAAAACCAAAGTAATAGTGGCAAAGATATAGGATAAAAGTAATGAGATCCAATACAGTGTTTTTGAATTGTGCCCATTCATGTGAGTTCAGAATGGGTATAATTGTCTACGCAACTCAGGTAAATTTTTTTCTCATCAAAAGATTTTTAAAAAGAAATCATGATTTTTTTTATATGCTCTAAATTCTCAAATGTCTCTATCGTCTACCTGTGGTTAACTAATAAAGGCCACAAATTCCTTGATAATTTATCCCTTGAGGAGTGTGATGTGATTCCCTTCCCCATGACCCTGGCTGACCCGTGATGCTAGGCCAATCTTGGGCCTAGATATTAGGAGCCTGGAAGCTTTGGTCTGGTCCTCTTATACCCTCAGTCCTCAGATAAGAAGTTTGATGGTCCTACCACACTATGGGAGGACCCAAAGTGGCCACAGGAGGAATCCTGGCTGGGGGGGGTGGGCGCGGCAGGAAGCTTTGGGGGAGGAGGGGGGGGCCAGTTCCCTCTTTCCACTTCTCCAACCCCCAGGCATTTGAGTTATCCCAGCTGAGGCCCCAGACACGGTAGAACAGAGACAAACTGTCCCCACTGTGTCCTGTCCAAATTCCAGACCCTCAGAAGAGTGAGACATCATAATAATAAATTATTGTTTAATGCCACTAATGTTTGGAGTGGTTTGTGACTCACCAGCTGATAACTAGAACATCATCTTTCATGGATAGTATCCAGTTATGTCTTATAACTTCCCAGGAGTTCTCTTTACGGCATCCCATGATTCCTCCATTCTTCAAAATTGGGATTTCTTCCTTAGTTATATGATGCCTCCCAGCCCAGTATATATTGATTCATTTCTTGCCACTCAGTAATCAACTGTTCAAACTATTGTGTCATTTATTTGAAGCAAAAGATGCTAACACACTATTTTGTGCTTTTTTTTTTTTTTTTTTTTTTTTTTGGCATGACATGTACAATTAAGCTCACTAAATTATTGAAAAGAAAGAGTTTACATCTCTGCTCATGGAACTTTTCTTTAATTGATCGCAGGGAAAAGTAGACTTCTTATTAGCACCAAAAATGTTAAAAACATTGCTGCTGGCTTCCACAAAATACAGTATCATGTGTATTTTGATAACTCTGATTAGGGACTAGACTTGCTACCTTCTTTTGTGTGGTTACTAGAAATGGCACATTTGAATTTTCAATAAATACTATTTCTCACCACCCCCCTTTCTTTTTTCTTTTTTGCTTCTATGTCATATTTATACTTTTGGAAACCTAATGGCAGTTAAAAACTATAGTCTGTTGCACATATATATTTTAACCATTGGGAATGTGATCTGAGAAAAGCAACTGTTTATGTGCCTGGCAGTTAAAGGGAAATTAGGAGTAGAGTATATTATTGGTAAGGGATTTGCAAGGTTCCTCTAGCAATTTGCATTTAAAGGGCTTCTTGTAGAAGCTGCCATTGAAGGCAATTCTTTTTTCCTTTTAAGAGATGTGTTTAGCACTAGAAATTGAATTTACTCTTAAAATTCACTCCTATCCCCAGAATTATGTCAGACATATGGTAACAGTTGTTTAATGTGCCAACAGACTGGGATGTTTGTTTGTATTTAGTATAAACAAATTACAAACATCCACAGGAACATGTGAAAAATATTCTTTTTAGATGAAGTCAATTATGCTTTGTACGCTTCAGGGTCCCTCTTATTAAACGAGTCTCTTACGCTTTGACAAAACAAAGGGGTGAGGAAATTCTGCACGAGGAAAATGTTGCATTTTAACTTGAAGATAAATCAAGTGGCAGGACAATGCCAAATTACCCTGCGTCTCGTAAAATGGTATAATGAAGCACTTACTTAGACATGCACTTCATATCTCAAGAAGAAAGGAGTTTATAGCCCTGATCTTCAACTGCATCTATTTTCAATCACAAAACCACTGCAGACTTCAGCACAAAGCATAATCACAGATGCCCAAGAGGAAGTTCAAGATCGCCAGGCACAGTGGCTGGGCTCTGAGGCAGACATAGGTCTTAGCAGCCTCCATGGGGCTTTGCACAGTACACTCGACTCTAATGATGCCACAAGTCACTCCAAAATTCATACTCAAAAATGACTGTGGGGCTTTTAGTGGGAATAGGAAGGGCTAAATGGGAATTTACAGTAGGTCTTTCAATTTCCTCAAATTTTATGAGATAAACTAAGTTGAGACCCTTGGGAAACTCTGTGGTGGAGAATGTGTCAGGCTTTTAGTCCAGAGGTCCGCTTTTCACTCACTTTGTCACTGATAGGCTGAAAGAAAATTTATGGGGCTATTCCTTCTCATTCCCGGGATAAAACAATTGGCCCAAGTTCTTTCCTTTTAAATACCTCTTTGACCTGGAGAGAGACATTCTCATCTATCTAGAGGCGCTCTCCGAACTGCTGTCATTCTATGGAGTGTATTTGGGTAGTGCTATTTATATTAGTTCTCCAAGCAAAGCATTATATATAGCCATGAAGCCATCTACAAAGTGACACAGGAAATTTGATTCACGGTGGGGGCAGCTGATCTAAATCACTTTCTATTTCTCATCTTAAAGGCCCCCTCATAAAACCTACAAGCTTTTGACAACTTCTTCAAATAGTCTTTTAGCCACCACATGAGTTAGTTCCTGCGTCTGTGCCTTGACTGATTGCTCAGCGGCTACGTGGGTGGCTTCCGAGTTGCATCGAGGGCTTTTATGTGAGTTTTTTTGTTTTGTTTTGTTTTTAGCTGATGGGCTGTTTCAATTGCCTTGGTCTTACGGGTAGCATCTCAGATGCGACTGGCTTTGATGAACACATCTTTAGTCATTTGAGAGAAATACTTTCTGAAAATTACTTGTGATATAAATACAGATTTGTCTTCTTTTCCCAGCATGGAAAATTTTCTGCATCAGAAAACTGCAAAAGACTTGGAAGAATTAGATTGTGCCTAATGAATAAGAAGCCAACAAAAACATCAACGTCTTTGCTGTGCTCAAATCCCTGAAAGTTTTATGAATCAGAAGATGACTAAAAAAGAAGGAAAGAAATTGTGTTGGCATCAGCCATGTTACTTGACCATGAGTAAGCATATAAGTCTATCATAGAATGCACTAGACAATTTAGCCTTTATTTGCAAAGCATTCATTGAGCACCGATTACCTTTCCAGGCACACTGTTAAGTTACAAAAATGAACAGAGCATGTGTTTCAGGTCGGGTTCCCTGGAGAGCAGAAACTGAGATGGAGTTATAAGTACAAAAAATGTTCATAGAAGAGTGACCTCTGTGAATTAGAAGTGGAAGAAGCAGGATGAGCAGAGAAGATTCTCAGAACAAGATGACCAGACAGTGTCCCGGCCATCCCAGCAGGAAGGTCCAGAACAGAATGCCTGCACTGTGTATGCAAGGGGCCAGGCCCTTCAACCACTGCCTTGCTTGGTTATTGGCTGGAGGCGACCTCAAGAAGAGCCTGACTTCTACCACAGTCTCGCTCAATCATTAACCAGAGTCTATTCCCAGGAGAGCAGGAACGTGGCTTGAATGCTGACGTGAATCCTGAAGAAGCTAACAGCTGGAATCTATCAGGTAACCGCACTCCTTTTCCTGGTTGGCAAGTCCTTTTTTGGAGGCGAGCTGAGAAACACCTCTCCTTATCTTCGTCATCCACCACTTGGGCCACACAGATCTACTTCTCTGGGACATTTGGAAATAGCTCCTCATGGGCTCTGGTGGACCTCACTTCCTGAAGGGACACTTACACAGAGGGAGGTTAGTGCGACAGAGTGGAGCCCCCATCTCTGCAGGTGGTCTCAATGCTACAACTGGTAGTCATCCTCTCTGTCTTCCACTCTTCCTTTAAAATCTCCTTCACCTTCAGCTGCTACCTATGTTGGTCTCAACCATTTTTCTGGAGTCTGACTCCCTATTAAACATAAACTTCTCTAGTCAGAATTTCTGCATGTTTCCATTCGTGTGGGCAAAGAGGTGCTCGCATTGGGCCGCCCGAGTGTCACATATATTCCTCCTTGTCTCTCCAGTGGACCAGGCAGATTTCTCACTCTTCCTCATGCTGTTCAGGGCCAGCTACTTCTGACAGGCTGCCAACTTCTTTCCTTGCTTGCTGGTCCCTGAAAACGAAGATCTCAAAGTACTTACTGGGCAACTGTGGACTTTACTTCACTGAAACTGTATGTGTCCCCTGGTGAGAGCATACTTCCTTTGGGAGCAAGGCCTCTCATCTTGCAGAGCCCAGAGTTGTGAAGACAGGAGTCTACAGAATATCCCAGTAGATCACTGAGTGATAGTAAGTGGGGCCAATTCAGCTTCTATCCTTTGGTCCAGCCCATGCATTCTTCCTGATAGGATCAAAATGCCATAGAATTTTTGGCTGGTCCTTTAGCTGCCCCTTCATTGAGCCATTCATTACTCCAGCAGGCTAGCAGCTTCTGGGTGATGTGGGTGAAGTTTGATGTGATATGATGTACTCAATTCCATGGTCATGGGCCCACTTTTTTAGTTCTCTATTGTGGTAAGGTGGGTTTCCTGGTTGAATGTTCTGTGGAATTCCATATCTGTGGATTAGGCATTCCATAAATTCCCAGATAGTGGCGCTTTCCTGTGGGCAGGAAAGGCAAACCTACATCAGGAATAAGTGTCTATGTTTGTGAGAAGAAACTGCTGGAACTTCCAGGATGGGAGAATCCTAACAAAGTTAGTTTGCTGCCAAATGGCCAGTTGATTTCCTTGATGAACATTGCCATGTCAGGGGCTTAGCAGTGTTCTCTGGTGTTGGCTGATTAGACATTGGAAGTAGCTAGACTGGCCTTGGTTAGTGGGGGTCTATGGTCTTGGGCCTGTACAAAATTGCTGTTTTAGCTGCTGGGGCCACTTTGTGTGTGCTAGCACTGCAGCAGATACTGATAAAGGTCAGCTCACTGGCCAACTTATTTTGCCTACTTGGTTATTTTACGTACTTCACATGCAATTCTATGTACTTATCCCATTTATCTACCCCAGAATTCCTCACTTTGAATTCCAAGATTTTAATCTTTTTCCTTCCAGGTCCCTTAACTAGCTGGACAAGCCATTTTCTACTTTCATGAGTCTGCATATATTCCACTGTAGGTGGCTTCTACTTTCATACAAAGTGAATATGACCAGGTACACCACCTAATACTCTACCCATTGAGTAGAGTATTATTCAATAATACCTTCCTTTGCAATTGTCTCTCAAGGCTACTCTTGAGTAGTGTAATACAGCTACCATGTAAGTTATGGTTTCCACATATGGGAACAATCCATCTGTAAACAAAGCTTGAGCATTTTCCTCCTCTTTCATTTGATCATATAGGACTTCCTCTCTCCCCTGATACAACCAGAGGTATGAGCTGAAGGTGGGATGCTAGTACACTGTCAGAGAGGACAGGTGGACCCAGGCCCCCTGCTCTTGCAGTTTGCTGTGCCCTCTGGACATGCTGATGATCAAGCGTGGATGTACATTTCTATCTAATGATGGATTGCTACTGGGCCCTTGTGTCCTTACCATTTGGCAGGTTCAATAGTTTTCTGCTCATGTTTTATAGTTAGGGTTGTGTAATGACTTTGGTGTCCAGTGCTCAAACATTCTAGCTCTCTATCCCAGCTCTGTAGCCCTCTAAGAGCTATTTTTCAAAAAATGTATGTGTAACTCTCCATTACAGATGCAATGATATTGTTTCAGAACCCTAGAGTTTGCACTAAGATTCTGCCATTGGGGCTGGTCATAAACTTTACAGTAAATGTTATGGTTGTATTTTGCAGTAGGAGATATTAGATAGAACATTTTGGTTTGGCAGAATACCACGGAATGTCCCTCACCATTGGACCCCCTAACACTTTAGTGAAGTGATAGCCCTCTCCATCCTTATAGGGTTTATTTCCATCCTCTCAAGCATGTCTATCTTACCAAGTCCGCCAGTGTACTAGCCACCTCTCATTCATTATGCTCTTGATAGAGCGTGATATCATTGATGTAATGAGTAGATACAATGCTCTGTAAGAGGTCCCAATGGTTCAGATCACTTTGGACTGTATTATGACTGAGGAAGAGAGGGTTCACATAGTCTTGGGGCAAAACTATGTATTATTGTTCTTTGTGTATGAATGCAGTGTGTTTCTGATCTTCCTTCCTGAATGAAGGATATGAAAATCAATCTTCCAGACAAATGACTGCATCGCCCATTCCTGAGGCCATATGAATCTACTCATAAAGAGAGATGTCATAACTGGCACAGCAGCTGCAGTTGGGGTTGTTACTTAGTGAAACTTAGAGTAGTCTCTAGTGATTTTCCAGGATCCATCCAGTTTCTGCAGGGGTCAGATTGGCAAATTAGGTTGAGATATGGTAAGAATCACCATCCTTGAACCTCTAGGTCTTTAAAGGTAGCATTAATCCCTAGCACCCACCCATCCCCACGCAGTACTAGCTTTGATGTATTCTTTTTGCTAGAGAGAGGTGGGTGGGGCATTTCAGAGGCCTCCATTGGGCCTTCCCCATGATGGTAGTTCTATTCACAGGCCAGGGACCCGATGGTGCCCAGGGTTTTAACTGCCAGGTATGTCAATCCCAATAATGCATTTAAGGATAGGAAATATAAATTGGACTTTGGCCAGGACTCCATTTATTAACTTACTCCCATCTGCTGCCACACTAACAGGTAGGCCATGGTGATGCTTCAGGTCTCTAAGAATGTCAGCTAGGACTTTGTGTCCCACAGACCTCACAAAGTGTGGATATTTCTATTTCTGCAGTGGATAGCCCCTCAAATTCATGGCTGTAGGTGGCTTTGGAGAAGGACTGAGGGAATCCGACAGGCTAGGCTTGCTAGGGTTATAAGGTCTTTCTTCCTAGGGGCTTTGGCACTTCTTTAGGCAATGGGTCCTGATCTGAAAATTGGCTCAGACAGGCAACAGAGCAAGGGATCAGGAATATTAATCTGGATAGCCAGCTCCAACTTTCTGCTTCTCCATTCTTGCTTTCTTCTTATTACGGATGTTAAGCAGCAGTCTTATTGGCTGCCTGTCTATTTTGCCCCTAAGGACACCATGTTCAATTAACCATTTCAACAACTCTCTGTGGGTCTAAGGCCCTTGGCTTTCCCTCTCACCTGACTTTTAGCAATTAAGTACCACCACATGGCCTCTATTACAATGAAAGAATCCAGCTCCATGACAACCTCCCACATCACCAGCCCTGGCCTGCAGAAGAGAGTCACCGCTGAACACCTAGTAGCAGTAGCACTGGTTTTTCTCTCATTGGTGCCTTCCTGATTGCCTTGTTGAATGGTGTGATCTCTGGGCCTTTTCATGGAACATAAAGCTCTGGTGGTTCTTTTGGCTTCAAATAACATATCCATTCCAGCCATCCATTTCTCTCAGCCTTTTTATTCCTTCCTAGGTTATTTCTTATAGCAGCTCAGGCATTTCAGCTTCCCTCGGGGCAGGCAACTACCTCCTCCAGGCTACTAGAGGCCACCCGAGCTATGAGTTTGCCCTATCACTAGGGTCTTTTTGAGGGTATCAAATCCCACATCCTGAGATAGTGGCTCAAGTCAACAAAGTGTTGCTAATCTTTATGTTAATAAGGATGGTGTTCAAGGAGCTGCATTCAAGAAACCATTCCTAAGAAACTTAGGTACACTTGGGACTGATTTGGATGAGATTTTTGAGCCTGATTCATAACAGGATGAAAATGTGGGGAGCTCTTGGGAGAGTATGAGTGTATTGTGTATGTGGGAGAAATACAAATAATTATAAATAATAATATGGAGATCAGAGGACAGACTTGATAATTCGGAACATACATGAAAAATTTTTGATAGTCTTTCCATCAGATGATGGGCTCTATGTCCCTTACTCCTCTCCTGGTAGGGCCGTGGTGACTGTGTCGATTTATAGGGTATAGTGGAAATGAAGCTATGATAGCCAAGGCTTGGTCATAAAATGCCTACCAACTTCTGCCTTGGCCTCCCAGGATCTCAGTCACCATGTTGTGAGGAAACCCAAATCAACCAAATCAATCTGAAGTCACCCTCAGATAGTTCTAACCCTCAGCTGTCGAGTCACCCACAGCACTGAGTCTCTTCAGCTGAGGCTCCATTCATCAAGAGGCAGAGATAAACCACTCTACAGTTCACTGTCAGAGTTCTTGACCTAGACAATCCAGGAGCAGAAAAAAGTGGTTGTCTTATGCCCCTGAGTGTTGAGTGGCTAGTTTTTCAGCAATAGTAAAAAGAGCAAAGATCAAACTGACAAATATTAAATATGTTCCTCCCTTTCAGAAATTAGAAATTAGAAAATAGAATGTAAAATAAAACATCCAGAAGAGCAACAGAAACTATGAAGAAACTAGTAAGGACCCTGTCAAAGAATGCACAAGATATTTCCACAATAAAGGTTGAACTCTATTAAAAGGCATTAAAATTGGGGGCGCTTGGGTGGCTCAGTGGGTTAAAGCCTCTGCCTTCGGCTCGGGTCATGATCTCAGGTCATGATCTCAGGGTCCTGGGATCGAGCCCTGCATCGGGCTCTCTGCTCAGCAGGAAGCCTGCTTCTCCCTCTGTCTCTGCCTGCCTCTCTGCCTGCTTGTGATCTCTCTCCTCTCTGTCAAATAAATAAATAATGTCTTTTTTTTTTTAAAAAAAAGATCTAAATTAATCTGATTTTAAAAAGCAAAAATTATGCAGCAAAAGGTCATTGGATTTGGGATATAAAATTAGGATTTCTGTTCAAAGACTTACACATGACAAAGATAATGGACAGATAATAGACTGGGAGAAAATATTTGTGAGTTATAAAAATGACAAGGGTTTGATACCTAGAGTCTACAGCAAACTCCTGTAAATCATCAGTAAAAGGAGAGGGCACACAAAAAATTAGCAAAGGAGATACGCAGGCAAGAACATGAATACTGAATGAGAAACAGTGTTATGAAGAGAAACTAAAACTCTCTAAGAATCAGGAAAAAAACAAAACTATGACATAAAAAATTTAACAAAACCATGAAATATCACTTTATGCCCAAATGTCAAAAATTAAGAAGATGGATAATATCAAATATTGATAGGGATGCGAGGGGCTGGAGCCTCTCTTTCACTGATGAGGGAGTTTAAATGTGATAGACATACTGGCTAGTCTTTAGCAATATTTTTAACAATTATATATGCATACTTCCTATAAACCAGTGATCCCACTCTTGGGCATAATTCTTCTCTCTTCCTAAAATGGTTGCACTGGAATGTAGGGGATGAATCCATCAGAATCAAGACAAGAGAATAAAAATCATGCTAGTATTTCAAGTGGGGGTATTTAATACAGAAGGCTGATTAAACGGGTTGGAAGAATAAAAGAAGTCAGGGGAAACCTTGAGGGGTGACTCAGAGGTTAGTAACTGGGTTGCAGCTACTGCCTCTAGAAATGGAGGATCAAAAGAAAGAGAGGTGGTAGGACCACAATATAGGGGCTTTGAGGAGGGGTCCCTGGGAATTGATGCTTCCTCTGAGAGGAAGGGATTATAAAGCTGACACACGGGCCATTGAAATGCATACAGCTGGTGCTCAGCATGCCCATCTTCTGCTCCCGGAAGGTGTGGTGCAACTGTGCAGGAAGGTCTGGGCTGGAGCCTTGGATGCCTGCTGCTGAGGAAGAACACCAGTGGAGCCACAGGCAGGAGGAGAATCCCCTTTCCCCTCCCCACACCTTGTGATCTCCTGCCAATACCTTCTACTGGAAGAGCATAACGAGAAGTGAGCTGGCAAGGGAATTCTTGGAAAATGCAGTTTGCCAAATCCAGAGGAAATATGTAAAAGATTTACATCTCAGATTCATGTGGTAGCAGGAGATTGCAGCCAAACTAGGTGTCCATTGCTAGGGGAATAATAAATAAAATGAAATATGCAGCCAGGAGAATCAGACAAGTACATGTAAGGAAGCAACATGGATAAATTCCAGAAACATAGTGTTGAGAGAAAAAAATTAGGAAAAACCATGAGATTTAAAGTTCCACCATGGAACGTAAATTGGTGAAGCTGCTGTGGAAAACAGTATGGAAGTTCCTCAAAAAATTAAAAATAGAATTACCACAAGATCCAGTAATTCCACTACTGGATATTTACCCAAAGAAAACAAAAACACCAATTCAAAAAGATATTTGCACTACTTTGTTTATAATAGCTGAGATATGGAAGCAAACCAAATGACCATCAACAGATAAATGGATAAAGAAGATGTGATATATATATACCTTTTTTAAAAAGTAATCTCCACACCCAACATGGGGATCGAACTCACCACTCCAAGATCAAGAGTCACCTGCTTTACAACTGAGCGAGCCAAGCGTCCTGAGGATATGAAACATTCCTCAGCCATATGAAAAATGAGATCTTGCCATTTGGGACAACATGGATGGACCTAGACAGTATAAGGTTAAGTGAAATAAGTCAGACGGAGAAAGACAAATACCATATGATTTCACTCAAATGTGGAATCTAAAAAGCAAAACAAATGAATAAGCAAACAAAAAAAGAATCAGACCTATAAATACAGAGAACAAATGGATGTTTGCCAGAGAGGAGGTGGGTAGGGGATGGGAGATGTGGGTGAAGGGCAGTGGGAGGTACAGGCTTTCAGTTATGGAACAAATAAGTCCAAGGATAAAAGGTACAGCAGAGGGAATACAGTCAATGGTATTGTAATAGCCTTGCACGGTGACAGAGGGCAGCTACCCCTGTGGTGAGCACAAGGTAATATATAAACTTGTCCAATCACTATGCCGTACACCCGAAACGGATGTAACATTGTATGTGAACTATAATCAAATAAAAAAAGAAGAAAGAACAATGGAAACTAAGATCAAACAATGGGCAGGAGAAAACATTAAAAAAAAAAGTACTCCACTATATATGTACATTTAAAAGAGCAAAACAATACTACATATTTAAGAGGTTGGACACATATTTTAAGGTTTAGATGTTATATATTAAGAATGGGTACCAAGGCTGCTGCACACAGCACAATTCCTGAAATTATGAAACACAGTAGCCTTGGGGGTGGCCTGGGCTCAGGAGAGAAATAGAAGTGGGAATTAAAAAGAAGGGCAGGAAAATAAGTAAAATACGAGAGGAAATGAATAGATGGGAAAAAATAATGTGCTACGGACCGAAGAGTATAACTCAAATCTCTACATTTGAGGGTTTTTATTTATTTTATTTTTTAAAAAGATTTTATTCATTTATTTGAGAGAGAGGGTCAGAGGGAGAAGCAGACTCCTCACTGAGCAGGGAGCCTGATGCAGGACTCAATCCCCGGAATCCAGGATCATGACCGCAGCTGAAGGCAATCGCTTAACCAGCTGAGCCACCCAGGTGCTCTACATTTGAGGGTTTTAAAGTAAACTCTTTTATTTATTTATTTATTTATTTATTTATTTATTTATTTATTTATTTATTTGATAGAGAGAAACACAGCGAGAGAGGGAACACAAGCAGAGGGAATGGTAGTGGGAGAAGCAGGCTCCCTGCCGCGCAGAGAGCCCGATGTGGGGCTCCATCCCAGGACCCTGGGATCATGACCTGAGCTGAAGGCAGACACTTAACGACTGAGCCACCCAGGCGCCCCTACAGTAAACTCTTGTTAATCATATTTACTACAGATGTTTTTCTTAATTTTATCCTTTTATTGTTTTATGAAGCATTTGACATTCAGAGTTTTTTCTACCATTGTAGTAATTGGTCTTTTCCTTTCTTATTTCTGCTAGTGGTGGATTAGGGATGTCCCTCCTCCTGCTGAGAATTGCTTTTTCTCTTTCCTCTCTGCCCTGAATCTAGCTAGCTAGGCTGGTCTTGCGACTTATTTTGACACGTGGTATATAGAATCTAGGGAATGATATTGTATAACTTTCAAAGTTGGGCATTCAAAGATCTGCAATTCTCACTTTCATTGCTTCTATGTTGTGGGAAGCCTAGACTCCAAGGAGAAACCCCATAGAGGGGGGCCAAGGCACAGCAGCTGACGGCTCTAGCTGACCCCCCAGCCAACAGCCATCACTGATTGCAAGCCACATACAAGAGGCATTGTGAGTGTCCTGGCGCTGTGGAGCCTCCAGATTTCTGCACCCTAGTCAATACTACTTGGAACATTGGAATGATCTAGCTGATCCCTATTGAATCAGAGCCTCTTCGAAGGTGATAAATGGTTCTGATTATTTTAAGACACCAAATTTTGAGGTAGTTTGTAAAATAGCAGTAGATAACTGAAACACTGCTACTGCTTTAATACTGAGAAGATCCAGATACTAATGAAACTCTTTACCTGTATTTTCTTCTAACTTTTTCAAAGATTTATTTATTCATTTTAGAGAGAGAGCACAAGTGGGAGGAGCACAGGGAGAGGGAGAGAGAATCTCAAGTTGACTGCGCTAAGAGCAGAGGCCACGTTGGGGCCTCAGTCTCACAACCCTGAGATCATGAACTGAGCCAATGCCAAGAGTCATGGGCTCAGCTGAATGTACCATCCAGGCGCCCTTTCTTCTAAACGACAAGTAGGGTTTTAGCTGAAATATTTTCTGTCAGCCAGTTGATAACTCCATCTGATAATTTATCTATTCACTCATTTGTTTGTAATCCTCTTTTCCCTAAGATATTGAAAAAGGTTCTGGGTTTTTCTTTTTAAGATTTTATTTATTTTTATTTTGAGAGAGAGAGAGTGAGAGAGCACCAAGAGTGGGGGGAGGGGCGGAGGGAGAGAGAATCTTTGTTTTTTTAGACTTTATTTTTTTATTTGACAGAAAGAGATCACAAGTAGGCAGAGAGGCAGGCAGAAAGAGGGGGAAACAGGCTCCCCGCTGAGCAGAGAGCCCGATGTGGGGCTCAATCCCAGGACCCTGAGATCATGACCTGAGCCGAAGGCAGAGGCTTTAACCCTCTGAGCCACCCAGGCGCCGCAGGAGAGAGATTCTTAAGCAGATTCTGTGCTGAGCATGGAGCCCACCTTGCCCGATCTCAACCCTGAAATCATGACATGAGCTGAAACCAAGAGTTGGATGCTCGACTGACTGAGCTATCCAGGTGCACTGGGTATTTTTTCTGTTATATGTTAATATATGCACATTCTAGGAAATGCGGAAGGAGGGGCAAGCTGAAGTCTGCTGCTAATTCCATCTCTGCAAAGACATCCACTATTACCATTTTGATGCATTTCTACAAACTCTCTACGTTTTTACATAAATGCTATTCTCCAATGTATCTCATTTAGAACTCAGGAATACTGCATACACTGTAGAGATGACTATAGTCCGTACAGTAGAGGTGACTCACTGCACAGAAGTACTCTGCTGAGAAAGTGAATGACCACAAAAAGCAGCACTGCAGCAGTCCAGAGAAAAGGATGGTTTTTGCTAACAAAGTTGTTATAAGCTTACCAAGCCCTGTGCCCTTGGAGTTATTTTCACCCCAAGATGGAGTCTTTTGCAGCCACGACTCTGTAAGGTCCCACTCTATTTTTGCCTAACTTTATTCATTCATTCATTCATTCATTCATTCATTCATTCATTCATTCATAAAGATTTTATTTATTTATTTGAGAGAAAGAGAGAACACAAGCAGGGTGAAGGGCAGAAAGAGAAGCCGGCACCCAGGGAGCCCAACATGGGACTCGATCTCGGGACCCTGTGATCATGACCTGAGCCGAAGGCAGACCCTTAACTGACTGAGCCAATCAGGCACCCAATTTTTGCCTAACTTTAAAATACATTACAAAAAGCTGAGAAAACTTTTTGAAGAAGGAAATTGCTAGACCTGGGCAAAACTCTGAATGTAAGAAATATGACTGTCAAAAAATTGCTCTGATCTCTGGTCATACTTGATATTTGGTAGGCCCTGAGTCTAATGACAGGTGTCCTGATAAGAAGAAGGGACAGCACAGAAATACACAGAGAAAAAGCCACATGCAGATGGAGGCAGAGGTTGGAGCAACACATCTATAAGCCAAGGAGCATCAAGGATTGTCAGCAAGCTTCAGAAGATAGCACAGGGATACGGAATAGATTCTCTCTCAGAACCGATGCTGCCAACACCTGATTTCAGACTTCAGGCCTCCAGAACTGTGAGGATGAATTGCTTTGTTTTAAGCCACTGAGTTTGCAATAGTTTGTTTCAGCAGCCCTCAGAAACTAATACAGGTATCTACTGCCTGTACTTTATTAAGCACTCACTCTGCCAGGTAAGGTTGAACCATACGAAATTGTCAGTATCTGAGGATTCATCCTGATAGTTTATATAAATAACTTATTTAATTTTCTCTCTCTCACACACACACACAAATGCTTTTCTTTTTTTAATTTTTTATATTAAATAATCCCTACACCCAAAAGTAGGGCTTGACCTCATGACCCCCAAGATCAAGAGTCACATGATCCAGCAAGTCAGCCAGGTGCCGCCCAAGTGCTTTTCTTAGAAATGTTCGTAACAACCTTTTCCAGTAAGTATCATAATCCTTATTTTACATATAGGGGAATTGAGATTCAAGGGAGGGTAAGTAACTTTCTCCTGATCTCCCAGCCGATAAGTCACAGAACTGGAAAACAAACTGAAAATTGTTAAGACCCCCAAATTCATGTAATCTTCTTCAGTGCTTCTCAAACTTTAATGTGTAGCAAAATTATGTAAAGATCTTGTTAAAATGTAGATCATGGTTTAGCAGGTCTGGGCCTGAGATTCTGCATTTCTGAGAAGATCCCTGATTATGCCAATGTTGCTGACATTCAAGTCACACTTTCTGAGTATTGACTGTAAGCATCTTACCCTTCTCGACATGGTATAATTGATAATATGATTCCTTTCTGAGTAATGACTGTGAGTGCTAGTCATGTCTAGGTGGAGTCTTAGTGCAGATGGTTGAAAACATAGGGATGGACTAATTTGGAGAAATATGTGCTGGAGACTCACCTTTAGGAATTATCAGCCATGGGTAAATGATGGAAAACATGTTAATGAATGAGCTTACTGAGTGATAATTTATTCTATTTAAATCTTTTTCATAGGTTATTTTACTGCTGGAACTGATTAAAAGGAAAAAGAAAACTTTGGTATTCTCTGCATAATGATTCAAAATATTTTCTATTCATAATGTATATTCACAAAACAGCATTTTAAAATAAAATATCTTAATTGGATAGGTTTAAGTGCTATAAATGTTGCCTCATGTTGAATTCAATGGGCTGACCCACATACCTTAATTAATGAAATTCTTACAACCAAGTGGATGCTTTAAGAGTACTTCTTTCACAATAGAGTTTTGGTTTAATGGAGCAACTGAAGAAACTCAGAAAAGGTTAAGGGTATTCACATTTTCCTTGGCCAAGAATGAATCTGAGTTCAAAATTTCCAGATACCTGGGGTGCCCATAAAGTGCATGGTGACACCACATACCAAGCAACAAGAAAGTAGAAGGTGAATAAATGTCTTTAAACTAGAATTTTTTTTTCCTTGAGAACTCAAATAGAATTCTGGGATTAGTTTGTCTCTGTGAATCAGTAATGAAATTCACATTAGACTCAGATCTACTGTTATAAAGGATTTCTTTACTTCATTTGCAGTATTTTAAGAGCTAATTTGCAACATCTGCCTAAGTAAACAGAACTCACTTGAAAAGCAGAGAAGCAAAACCATGTGCCTGAAAAATTGCACACAAGTACTTGATAGATTAACTAAATCAAACCCACATGAACATGTGGCCCTGCAGAATCTCAGTAGTTTTCTTGCACAATATTTGACAAAGGCAGTACTATTAAAGTCAAGAAGAATCTTCAAGGCCTAGGAATCCCCATCGCTGAATATCTGATTAAAAAAATAATAGATGATATCCATTGCATTGACTAAGGACTTGTAGGGGCATTTCATGGTTCAGAGTTTTCTCAGAAGAAACTAGCCATAGCACCCTGACTTCTGCCTGTTTTAGAATATTGTTACTTTAGAAAGGCCTAAATTATTCATTTGTGAGCCGTTTTTCTTAGTGATCTCATGCAAGTATCCAACATTTTAGACTTTTCAGATCCGGAAATCCATTATGTACCTATTATGACTTGATAGAACTGTTTGTAATCTTTAACTGATATGCATTTATAGATGAATTTTTCTATAGATTTTTACAGAACGTATATGTATCTTTTGTTCAATAAATAAGAAGGAAAATCCCAGGAACCAAGATGAGAAAGATTTCGTCATATTCTAGGGGAAATCTTTCCAGGTGATGTAATAGTTCAAAGGGAACTTGATAGTGACCAAGTTAGATTGGGCACATAGTGGAGTTCATGTCTCTATCTTGGTGTGCTCTATTGTAATTTTTCACTAATAAAACAAGTTATTGTAGAGAATTGTGGTCTATTCTGCAAAAGATCTGAATGCTTAAGCCTGGTGATTCTTCTACACGCGTGAGGTAAAGTAAGTCACTCAGGCTGAAATAAAGATATTCAGAAGAGTATCTGGGAAATCATAAAACTGATTTTATTTCTCTAAAGGAGAGGCGATATATTGCTATTTCTATATTATTCTCTCTCTCTTTTTTAAGCTAAACTAGGTTTTCCTTCTATAATTTAAAAATTCCAATGAGAGAAAAGAGATCAAGTAAGTTTATAATGACTCTTAGCTGTTTCATTTTGCAAGAATAGATTGAGTTTTTCTAGATGATGGCTTGTCTAGAAGTTACAATGATTTATTGACTATCCCAAACTCAAAATATCTTCCGCAATAAAGGGTTTTTTTCTGTTATAAGGACCATGATAAGGCTAGTCTCTTGATAAAACCTTTTGATAATTGTTAGAAAAATCTATTAAACTCTTAAAAATTGAGTAAGCATAGGGGCACCTGGGTGGTTCAGTTAGTAAAGAAACTGCCTTCGGCTCATGTCATGATCCTGAAGCCCTGGGATCGAGTCCCGCCTTGGGTTCCCTGCTCAGCGAGGAGTCTACTTTTCCCTCTGACCCTCCCCTATCTCAGGCTTTCTCTCTCATTCTCTTAAATAAATAAATAAACTCTTTTTTAAAAAATTGAGTAAGCATAAAGCCACACTAAGACATTTTCTTGGCTTTCTTTTATAACTCCATGAAAAATCAAATTAGTTTCTACTTTGGCTAAATATTTCACCTTTTGTGGTTGGAAGATGTCAACCGTTGTTTTAGTTATTTTCATTTTGGGAGTAAAAGATAAATTGACCATCTCTAAACCTATTTATTATATACAGTATGGTCTTATTTCAGTCTTTCAAGCTGACATGCTAACAAAGGACAAGTAAATGATCAAGATGCTTGAGATTGGTATTGAGTGCAGATGAAAGTGGAAGAGTTTTCACTGCCACACTATCCCACCCATTCACTCCTCCAGGTGGCTATGCTGAGTTGATCCTGTGCATTGTGCATACCATATTGAATGGAAATCATATGCTCAGGTGTCTGTTTCTTTCACCAGAATTTAAGCTCAGGATAAGAACCATTAGTAACAGACACAGAGACGTATGGCTAATATGTCCCTTTAAGAAAGGACTCTGCAGTTAGTTCTTGTATGGTAAAGATCACCATTTAAGTTAAGTTCATCCTTTCTTAGGGCTGCTTCCAGCAAAGTAGCGTGGCTGGGCTCATATTTTCCTCTGGCAGCCCCCAGCTTATAAGCACATAAGGAGATGGTAAAAGGGTCTGGACCTTTGCAAGACTCCTCTTGTAGGTGATCTTTGCTTCAAAGCTCTGTTGGGCTGGCAGGGATTTGTCACATCTGCACTGTGATCTGACGCTTATCCTGCCTAATCTTGTTTCCATCCCTTTTCTTTCACAAGTGTTCCTTCCTATAAACTTTTGCACTCTCCAGTCAAGCTCACATCTGTTTCCTGAAGATTCCAACCTGTGACCGTTGATGCCTGAAGTAGTCCAAGAAAGTAGGCAGCAAGGTGGAGTAGAGGTTCCCTCACTCCATAAAGACTAATTCCTGGTGGCAGGTGGTACATGGACAACCCTGGAACAAGGTGACAGGTCAACTGATAAAACTTCCACAGGTAGTGAGCTGGGATGTGACGGTGGAAGGAAATGCAATAGTCAACGAGATGATTCAGGCTTTTGACCTTTGTGCTGGTTTCTGGGGGTGGGGGATGAGGCACACAATGATAGCAGAATTGGGTGGTTGTTTCTAAATTGCATTGAAACTCTACAGATTAATAATGAAAAGCTGAGGGCAATTAACACGTGGAAAACTTGATGTAAGAGCCAGGCATCTCGTTGGTGGCTTTCAAAGCTCTCATCTCATGCAAAGGGCTCACAGACGAAGGCGAAGATCAAGCCCAAGGTTCAGACTGGCCAATATTCAGACTGGCTAAACTTCAAAGACAGTTGAAATCTCAACCGAGATTGTCATGACTCTGGCTGAGAAAACATGAGTCCCTGACATAAGATGAGGACATCTGGGCAGATGCCTCTATAGATTTTGACTCCCCAGGTTATTCTGAACCTTATGGATGTGCAGAAGGGCTTCCCCTCCTCATTACGAGCCAGTACATGAGAGCATTGAGTGAGTGCTGGAGAGGCCTGTCAAAGGGGTAGCTGAAGTACCAGCTCGTAGTCAGTACTCTGGTCTTACTGTTCCTCTTTCATCCTTACCTTAGCATTATAATTACATCATTTTCTCTGGCTAAAATATTGACTTTTGTTTTACATGTTATGACTGTCAATATTGTTTTCTACAAAGCCAACTAATGTAGTATAATTATATATTATCCTTTATAATATATTGCTTTTTCTGGAGCTACTACCTAGCTCTTTTTCACACACACAGACATGTACATTCTCTCTCACACACGTACCATCATGACAAGTATACACTGCAATGTTTATCCTAATGTTTTCCCAGATACCTACAACCATTTACTCATGTAACAGTATACTGGGGTAAAGGGAATAGCCAGATATTGTAAGGTCTTGTTGGACACAGGTTCCAAGTTGACATTGGTATCCAGAGACACAAGCATCAAGATGGCCCCCCTGGGAGTGCACATGGAAGGAGGTCAGGTAATAAATTAGGTTTTGGTCTGAGTCTGGTTTACAGTGAGGGTCCACTAGCCTACCAGATGGTCACTTCTCTGGTCCCCAATTATATAATTGGGACTGACATGCTTGGCAGTTGGAGTAACCCTGCATTGGGTCTTGGCCTCATTCTCCTTTGAGGGAGTACCAAGAGCTAGTGATCTGTGTGCATAGTAATCCCACCATTGCATTTCAAGCATTCAACCCATATCCTTATTTTTCATTACTCTTCTTCCTTGTACTCTCTGATACCAAACAGCTTCAAGTCCTTTTAAGAGTCTCAGAGCTTTGGTTTGTTTTAATCAGATGCCTTTTTTTATAGGTACTTCACATTGTAGGTAAGTCAGTCACCAGTCTTTGATTAATTCATTTCTTCCAAAAATATGTTTAGCACTTTCATCTGCAATGTTTCCCCTTGACATCTGTTTTAATTGTGTTCATTTTCAAACTTCTGTAACTTTAAAATCCACTTATCATTTTAGCAGAATCTTGGGAGAGAAATAAACTCCCAATTTACCATATTTAACTAAGCATCCAGGCTTTTTCTTCTGCAGAGCAATTACCTCTCTCAGCTTCATCAATTTAAATTTGTTTTCTTATATACCATTCTATTATATCGTTCTTGAAATCCACATCATTTAAAAAGATAAGATGTTTGTAATTAAATAATTTTTAAATTAAGAAATAGGGACGCCTGGGTGGCTCAGTGGGTTAAAGCCTCTGCCTTCGGCTCAGGTCATGATCTCAGGGTCCTGGGATCAAGCCCTGCATCAGGCTCTCTGCTCAGTGGAGAGCCTGCTTCCCCTTCTCCCTCTGCCTGCTGCTTTGCCTACTTGTGATCTCTTTCTTTCTGTCAAATAAATAAATAAAATCTTTTAAAAAATAAAAAGCTTAAATTAAGAAATAATACAATATTTATGTGTTTATATGCATATTAATTTCAATTGACATTTAATTTTTAAAATTGATTTTTTAATTTGTAAAAAATAAAGTTGGAGAGTTAGCTGGTATATGAAGTTGAGTACTAGACAACAGTTAACATTTATTATGTTTACTTTGTGCCAGACACTGTGCTAAGTGCTTTATATCCACTATAAAGAAAAATTAATACTAGCTCCATCTTACGGATGTGGAGACTGAGGTTCAGAGAGATTATCTAATTTGCCCAAGGCTACATAGCTAATAAATGATGGGGGTGGATTTGAAGGCAAATGGTTTGCTTCCAAGGCCAGTGATCTTAATCATCCTACTATGCTGTGTTCTAGGGAGGAGCCTCGATGTCCTAGAGTCTCACATGTGTCATTGGGTAGTTAGTAATTATTTGTGTTGTTGTTGTTTTTTGTTTTTTGTTTTTTAGTAATTATTTGGATACTAGTCTTTCTCTTCCACTGGACTTGTGAGCTCTTTTTTTTTTTAATTCATGCAGTGAGATACCCACCATAGAATAAGTGTTCAGAAAGTAAATAAAAAAATAAATATTGCTCACTGATGTCAAACATAAAGTTGCTCACTGATATCAAACATAAAGAAGAAGAGCTCTTTGAAGCAAAACACAGTTTTGTGGGGATGAGAAGTGAAGGGACTTGGTAATTTTATTTTAGTATTTATGGGAAAGGAAACAGGAGAGAATTTTACTCTGAACTTATGGAGAAATTTATTTTTAACTTTTGGTATTCTTAACTGGTACCTTTAAAAAAAAATCATCAAAGTCTGGCTGTGTATCAGGAGAGACTTGCTATAACTAGCCATGAACTATGACCAAAAAGGACAGCTCTATATTTAAAAATCGGTGGTGGTTGATGGGATGGGTAAGAAGGAGGAAATGGAGGGAAGTGAAGTTTACAGTTCTGCAAATTACAGCTTGTGGCAGGACATGATGCTTCATCAATGGCAGCCAGAGGGCAAGTCAGCCAAAGGATGGTGACTTATACTTGTATAACTAAGGTTGCATTTTTGGTGAAATAAAAAGTGTTCCATTTTGGCTTATATTTTCTTATTAATAATCATGAAGCAATTTATCCCAAAGGGCAACTGCCAGGAAAGCCCCCATCATGGGACTATAGTGACCCAACTCTAAGGTTGGGAAAAAGCCAAACAAAAAATACAACTTAAGACCAAAAGCTTCTGAGGAGAAACTCAAAGTTAAATATTGATATACAAATGATTCTGCCTTTATTTTTGCCATTCAGAACAATTTGTCAGTAACAAAGTTTAGGGGAGACTTCAAAAAATCCTCTCTGATACTGACCATTGGGTCCACTGCACACTGTTAAGATTGCACTCTCTATGATCTTTTAAGAGTTAGTTATCTCTAGGGAATGTGGAAATATATGGATTTTCCCAAGGTGTATGTTCTTGTAAAAGAAATGTGATCTGAATTCAGTTGTTGGCTAAAGGAGGTTTAGTACTAATTGGTATCTTTCATTGAGGACCATGGCTTAGTGGACTAATGTATCTACATTATATATACCTTTTATTTGGACCACGGCTGTTGATCGGTCAGTCTCTTGGACTCCAGTAGCCTCTGGTAAGGGGCAATTAGGCTTGCTTTCCTTTAAAGTTGGTCCTGTGTATTGCAATTGATCTAGGTCATTTTGGTCATAAACAATTCCTAGGTTCTTTCTGTAAGATAACACAGACCAAGAAAGTTGGTCCTGTGTATTGCAATTGATCTAGGTCATTTTGGTCATAAACAATTCCTAGGTTCTTTCTGTAAGATAACAGTAAGATAACCTCCATTGTAGAAGTTGAGGTAGATGAGGGTTCGTCACTCTTCTACCTTGCTACTAGGTCATAATGAAAGCAGGTCAAACAAATTCTACCACATATGTAGACATTTATTAGTCAAACAGTGATTAACAAGCAGGTCCAAAACCATTTATGCAATTCTGTAAGTTTAATAAAGTCTCTGCTTTCTGTCACCTTAGGTCCTTTGAAAACTACCTTGCCTGCTTAGAGACTGACATAGCACTCCAGAGTAAGGAATCTTTTATTCTGGGGGTATTCATCAGACCACCAGAAGTACCCATAACCCACAGTTAGACACAAGACTACTTACAGGTCAAACTTTGAGCTCTACCTCTAAGGGTAAAGTCTGAGTCTTTGCTTCTTATACCCTATTTAGGCAAGAATGAACAAAATCTCTAAAATATTTACAAGTAATCCATGTATCATAAATGCTTTCTAAAAAACATTTTATTTTTTTTAAGTAATCTCTCTACATGAAGCATAGGGCTCGAACTCACGACCCCAAGACCATGAGT
>CM053604.1:103311972-103331466 GCA_028646535.1 Procyon lotor
TCTTTCTTTCTTTCTTTCTTTCTTTCTTTCTTTCTTTCTTTCTTTCTTTTGTTGGGCAGTGTCTCTATATCCCTGAAAAACAGGTCAAACTATCCTTACTTTACTCTTTTCTTCTGAGTTGCTTTGGGAATGCAGAAGTGGGAGCCATGATGCTACTGATGATGCACCAGCCCTGGGGTCCCCTGCACATGTCCTGTTCCAAACAGTGCCAGGTGTCAGAGCCAAAAAAGATGCATTGTGAACCTCTTGCCCCTATTGGAAGCTGATCCATAGAAATTACACACAGAACTTTCTCAGCAGGGATAAAGAAGTAAAAGCTCCCAATTCTCATTTCTGGCTCTCAAGGCCCAGCATGTACTTGACAGTCATAGAAGTGGATAAAGTCATTTCAAAATTCTTTGAAAGCTACCGTCATTTAAAATTGCTTTCAAAAATCTCACAAAGCCATAGCTATTTGCTGTCATTTCTGAGCTCACTTCAGTTTGAAAACCTCGCTCTTAGGAGGGATAGCAGTATCTCTTTAATTAAACAGGCTGTTTGTGATAATAATCAATTCCATTTGTCACCTCCTCACCATGGAACACATATTTTTCTTCCCACATCCCTGTCCCTGGAGACAAATTTGTGACTGCACCTGTACTGATATGCATCAAGTGTTCCCAACTAACGAATGTTTGGTTCACCAGCTTGGAAAGTACCCTTGTTTTTTTGCCCCCTCACTAAGAAAAAACATGCAATCCTGCACTTCAGCTTTGATTTCTTGCAGTCTGTGGCTTACTGGAACAACATATGTGCTTGCTCAATGGCTTTATTTTGCCAAAAAAACACCCACAATCTCAATGATACTCTCAACCTCTTGTATTATATCCTGATGTCTATTTATATTGACATCCAGACATTCTAGTTTCACTGCTGGCACAGATATGACATTTTTGTGCCTAATTATGACTGTGATAGTGTAATGCAATCTCTCTCTAGACAAAGCTCCGTACTGCCAGCCACAGCTCAAAACTTTATGAAAGTTTTTTTGTTTTGTTTTGTTTTGTTTTGATAACTGTCTTTGGATTCTAAGAAGTTATCCCTTAAAGAGTTCAGGAGCTTTTAAAGAGCAGAAGGCCACCCTTCATTCCTCTTTAAAGCTAAAAGTTTGTACTGGTCATCAAAAAGTGTGAGTTATTATTCATGGGACCCACACACTTGATGTATATTCTTGGCCCTGCTATTATTGGTCTATTGTGGGATCACATATATTACTGTAGACTGTGGAATAAAAAGAAACTCTACAATGACTTTAAAAATATTTGCCTCTGCTCCTAGATGGGAGCTTAGAAAATGGGTGAAGACAGGCACACAGGGCTATCGTAGGGTAAAACCCCCTAATAACACACCCTGAAAGGGTGCAGGACAATGCACCTTTGCATATGATCCAATCCCCATTTCCAAGTGCAAGTGGGTTAACGTTCCTGAGTTGTGTGAAGTAGGCTGAGACCATGGAGGGGAACATAACGTTTGATGGGCAAACAGGCGGCAATCCCAATGGGGAAGTAGAGATCCAGAGAAGAGGTCTGCAGTATTCCATTGGTTCAGTCTTTCAAGTTGGGTTGATGGAACAGCTTTTAACATAGAAGGAAATTCCTGGAGTCACTTTCACAGTTGTGGAAATCCCAGCCAACGTGAGACCTAGAACCATCCTCATTAGTATTTAGGCTTATTGGAAGAGTTAGGGGTAGAAAGAACTTGCACTAAAGGCTCCGAAATGTGGCAGGAATCTGGATGGATGTGGATCACACTAAGAATTCCCTAAGATAACTCGTGATTGGCAGGCTAGGTAAATTTATTACCTCAAGGTAATGCAACTCTATGTGTTATACAGTCTATAGTAAGCCTTTTTGGATTGTAAGTGTCATATTATGGTGGGATTCTACCACAGCCCCCTACTTTCTATTAAAATATAATTGAGGAGCATCAGGGTGGTTCAGTTGGTTGAGTGTCCAACTCTTGGTTTCTGCTTAGGTCATGGTCTTATGGATCATGGGATCAAGCCCTGTGTTGGGCTCCACACTCAGTGAGGAGTCTGCTTGGGGATTCTCTCCTGCTGCCCCTCCCCCTGCTCATATTCTCTCTCTCTCTCTCTCTCCAAAATAAATAAATAAACATTTAAAAGAATAAAGTAAAATATGATCGAGGTTTCCTTAGAATGTGGAATTTAGAGAAGTGTATCATAACATAAACTCTTAAGCTGACATATATCTTTACTCCTAAAATCTATTCTATCAAATACAGTTAAGATCATGGTTTTTAGGCAACTTTTGAAAGCAAGAGGAAACTACATTTTAGATTTTTGTAGTGAGACATATATATCAACATTGTGTGTATAAATGCCTATTCATATATTTAAACATGCTGTCATTTTTACTGATTGAAGGCAAAGGCATAGGTACATTTTTGAAGCTAACATACAGAATGCAAGTGAGAAGTAAAGCAGCAGAGCATCAGGACATCTGTGGTGGGCACCCTACCAAACTGATGCCCCACTTTGCAGTTAATCTGAGCATTTTAAAGACAGAAGTTGGCATCTGTTTTAGTGTATAATGAATGTGGGGCAGAAAATGCAGTGAAGCAGATCACTATTGTGTGGAGAAGAATCACTTAAGTGGTCTCCTCACTTACGTAAGTGTGGTGTGAATAGACTCCATTGTCCTGATGGGCAGTGTCATTTTGAAAAGATTTTCCTTGTTTTGAGAAGGGTCACTTAAGTGGCCTTACTGAGTCACTTAAGTGCAGGGTGAGCTGGATGTTATTCTGGGAGAAGAGTGTAACCAGAACTATGATGTTTTAAGTGTCTTTGGAAAGTTGTAAGGCCATCCCTGCAGAAGAAGGTGGGAACTTCCTTTTTGGCCAACACTCCTGAGGCCATGTGCATTCTGAGAAGTGACTGCATGAACCAAAAAAGTGTAATTGCTCAGAGAGCTTTGGGATCAGAAATCTCAGGACATGAGGGTCTTGTAATGGACGAGATGAAGGGAATGGTCTTTCCCTATAAGAACTGCTGTGAAAGGCTCTGATTTTGAACCAGGAGCAGTGCCTCCTCCAGTGATCTGAGCACTGCTCTGGAAATAGCTTCTAGGGTGTAGGAATCTCTTTAACTTCTTGGTGTTGTTGCAGAGGATTCAACACAAGCATTCTGAGATGCCTCGCACCCTAGATCACTCAGCCTTTTGTGCCCTGCTTCTCTGGAGCCAGAACTTGTGAAGACTCAGCTCTATGAAGCAACTGAGAAGTAAAAGGGCTTTAAGAAGGTGGGTCCAGGCTAGTTTGATTGAAAACCTCGCCACTATAACCCTAATCTATAGGGCACTTCACGGCCCTTGGTTACTATAGTCAAGGACTTCTCCAGTTCTACCTTCTGACTGTGACTCTCCAAGGTGAGCTTCCACGCAGCAGTCCAAGCTCCTGTGCCACAGACCTTAGTGTCGTTTCAACTTGACCTGTCTTCTCAAGTCACTCCTGTTTATGGTGGGACTTTTGAATGCCTAACGAAGAGGTCTATTAGAAGAAGAAAGATGGATCTCTGGACCAGTGATTACTGTCACGAGGAAGTTCAGGGATGACAGTCAGAGAATAGATTAGGACACTGTTCATAGTACTCTGCACAGGGCTGAGGATCACCCCAATTCTATATAAGGAGTAGAAGTAGCACACATTCTATCAAATAGAAAAAGCAAGAGACTAAAACATTTTTAGGTACACACATGTGTACACACATACTACTGCTACTACTGCTAGTCACAGCAGTAAATCCCAGGAAAGTAAGCAGTAAATACCCAAATGAAATTAAGATTGGAATAAAGAATAGGCCGAAGGATAACGTTTTTTAGGAAGCAGACCCAGAACAGAGTAAAGCAGCTAGAAGTTTAAACTCACACAGGAGATCTACATCAATAGCAGAAAGAGACATTTTTTCACTAGCCAAGCCTTCGGGGTTTCCCTGAGTCATACTTGGCTTTCTCATTAGAAGAGGTCAGTTAAAGTTAAGGTAATGGAAAGTCTACGACCTTATTTTAACATTAGAGAATCAACCTCTCGTCAGAAAATGGTGATTCCTTTACTCATGATTCATATATTACCTAGAAGCCTCTGGTTTCCTGGAATTCTTTTAAAATTCCAATTCTTTCAGCAATAACAATTAAACACCACAATTTTGGATAATCTATTTCTCCTGCAGAGGTTGGAATTAATCCTCCGAGTATCAAAATGAAGTTATTTGTATTTTAGTGTCCTCTGCCCCAAGTGGCAGTCACCCAGGTTATTTCTGAATTAAATAAAAATGTAAGAGCTATAATAATTTTATTTTGTACATTTTTCTTCCTTTACATAATATTATTATATATTATCATTGTTGCTGTTGTTGTTATAGCTGCCATTCATTCAATAAGTATTTACTGCATACTTACCATGTATTATTTTAGGAGCTATTTCTCCTTGTCACCAAATGAGGAGCTTTATTAGATATATCTAATCCTCACAACAATGTGCAAAAGTGGGGATTATTCTTCCTATTTTATAGAAGGGGGAAAAAATAAAGATCAGAGAGCTTAGATAACTTGCCCAAAGTCTGACAGTTAATATAAAGCAAGGCAACTTCTGGTTATCTGATTCCATAGCCCTTTCTGCTAAACCAGAGCAAATCTTAAAAACTTTCTTTTCTTTTGTTTCTGTTAGTCTATCAGAAATGTTCATTGTTACTCTATATTGGGTCTCACTGCTGGCAGCAGTTGTTCTGCTGGTCAATATCTAGTTATCTTCTATTTATTTCATAGGCAGGTGAATTCTGATACCCAAGGACTTCACTATCCCCCTTACTCTAGGAAAGTTTCAGGGAAAGCAATTCAACATGCAGTGAGAGAACACAGAATAGAGAACTGGGAAGGGCTGGTAAAGAGAGCTTGGGAAACTAAGAAGTTTTGGGATCAGATCTTCCTAGTAAATATTCACTGTGATCTTTGAAATAAATTCAAATAGAAGTTGTTACTAGAATACCAGCTAGCTCTATTGCCAAGTGCCATTCACTCCAGAACATATTCTGAAATCAAGTAGTAGTTTTAGATATGCCATTTAAGTTTACTCAGAGATCTACTCCATTTAATGCAATAATCAAGATTTGACTGTAATTAGGTGAATGTGCAGAGCTCCTTGTCACTTGCTGGTGTGTTGGAAATGTAGGCAAGATAGCATTTTTAGTTTGTGTTGTTTTCAAGTATTGGAAACTCAGAACTCAGCAAATATATTTACAAATGGGTCGAATTCTTTGTTGAGGTGGGAAAACTATTCGGTTGGTCATGGGGTCATTATTGTAGGAGTGTGTTGATATAAAGGTAGCAGAATGTGCCATCCACAATATGCCACTTTGGTATAAGGATTATTTTGAGCCAAAAACAGTTAAGAAGCAGATACTAAAAAAGCGCTCTGCCTTCCTTCTATTTACCTAAAAGTATGACATAAATTTATAAATGTGTCACCTTTACCCTCTCTATTAAGGACAGAAGTTAAACCCCAGAAACAACTCTAGATATTTATGAGTCCAGAGATAGCACCAGAGGAATCTACAAATCTTCCCAACCAGTCTTTCCATTAGTTCACCCATATATTTACCTTTCTATAATTTTCCATCTGAGAAAAAAAGTTGTTTTCCTTTGTCTTGTCAGTTCTCTAAAAATGTATTGTTCTTTTGTTAAGATGCTATATAAGCCCAAGTTGTAACCACCCCTTTGAGTTACTCATTGCCAAATATTCCTATGTAATAGGAATGTAATATTCCTATTAACATGATGTACATGTTAATAAAATTCTGTTTTTCTCTTGTTAATCTGTCTTTTGTCCATCTAATTTACAGAGTTCCAGGCAGTGAACCTATGAGGAATAGGAAAAGCTTTTTTCCTTCCCAAAAGGCCACAAATGTCATGTGGCATGTGTGCAAAAGTAGCAAAAGGCTTTCGACTCCCTTCTTTGACTGTGTTCTGGTTACAAGATTTGATTCTAGCCTTTGCTGGGAAATGAGTGCTCTGAAGTAGAAGTGGCTCAAAAAAGCTACTGTTGGGTCTAGAAGGACGTTTTTCCCAGAACACATGGTTATCAGCCCTCTTCCAGATTCAAGGTGATAACTGTGCAGGACACTCACCATTTTAAAATATTTTAACTTAAAATATTACCATGATATTCATGTTTGGGCCAAGCAAAAATATAACAGAGGTTTTCTTGCCCTTTGTTATTTATAAAATAATCAGCCCTTTGGGATGTAAGACCCACTTTTTCTGGATTCCATCTTTCATTCAGGTTATATTTGGGTTGTATTTTATATATATCTGACCCAGACACCATACCTTCCACTATCCTAATTTGCGATGATACAGCTCTAAGTGGACTAAACCAGAGATGAGTAGTTAAAGATATTCAGTGCAGTTTGGTGGGGAACTATATAAACTTGTGGTGGCTGAGTTCATCCAAAACCAACAAGAACTGTGTTTTATTTGTGTTTGCATTTCTAGCATTTATCACAGGATTTAGAATACAGTAGTCATTCACCAACGCTGTTAAATATTAAAATCTTGATGGCAGCTGTGGTATGGATGCCTTCCTTCTCCTAAAGAGGCTTGCTTGCTAACATTTGCACATCTGGCCCATGCAGGCAAATAGACCTCATCTGTGGGATTATCCGGAGAGTTTCTCTGATTGCTTCATGAGCATATCTGGACTTGCTCAGGAAAACCTACATTCTCCTCTGTAGATTCTGCTCAAGTTTTCTCTTTCTCCCTCTCTACCCTTTTCTTTTTTGGTTGAAATACTGAGAACTTGTTCAAGACACTTGTGCCTGGTGCCAAGTAAGACTATTTCCCCTTGAAAGAATTTAATTTCATCCTTGAGTTTTGTTGGATGCTGTATGAAAGGGAGGGCCATTCAGGCTTTGGACCCATGTCTATGGGACTCATCTCACTTCCTTGTCTGATAAGTTTTCTTTCTGTGGAGTGTCAGAGTGTACAGTCTTCCTCATTGTCTTTGCGGATTCAATCAGGAGAAGAAGGGGGAGACCCAGATTTCCATTTTTTGTCTTTCTGCCAAAGATAGGTCACTGGATACTTCTCTGTGCATAATTGACTCACTGAGCACCACAGAGCCAAGTAAGAGGGACTGCCATTTATTCTGAAGGATCATTCACTTTTGGCTTTCAATACAAGGACTCTTCTTTGGGGCTTACTCCTTCACCTTCTTCAGGTATTTGTTGTCTACCCAATGAGGACCTTCTGGAACACACTAGTTATTCTCACCACCTCCTCTTTTAGGGCAAATCAGATTACCAGAATTTAGAACCAGTCCCAGAAACTATCATACATACATGCTCAAACACACGCTTAAATTTTTGCATGACATATATTTATGTATTGGTGTCCTTTCATATACGTCATTTCATGGAAAGGTAAGCAATGTATTACACATTTATGCAAAGGACTTTATTTGGTAGAACATGACACTGATGAGGTCAAGACTGCAGGCTCAATTCTCAGAAAAGTGAATTATGCTGATCTTATCTAACTGTCCAGGGGGTACCCCTAAGTCTAGCCATTGCCTCAAAACGCCTTTTCTCTTAAAAAGGATTTTATCTATCTATCTATCTATCTATCTATCTATCTATCTATCTATCTATCTATCAGAAAGAGAATACACCCATGCATGCATGTAGGGGAAGAGACAGAGGGGGAGGGAGAGGGAAAGAATCCCAAGTAGACTCCACACTGAGCACAGAGCCCTACACAGGGCTGGATCTCATGACCCCAAGATCATGACCTGACCTGAAACCAAAAGTCAGGCACTCAACTGAATGAGTCACCCAGCCACTCCACCTTAAAATGCTTTTAATTAACTGTTTAGCACAATGGTGATGGGGGAAATGTATGAATGTGGGGATGTAGATGGATCCCTGCAAATCCATTACTGCTCCTGGAAAAGCAGCCCAAATTCCTAACCCACTGCTGTTGGGTCAAAAGATCAGTAGATCTTCACTCCCAAAGGCTAATGTGTAATGCTGAACTTTCTTTTAGATTGAGAAATACAACTTGCTTTTCAAAACAGCTTGCTGAATGCAGAAGATAATTCAGAATAAATGACAAAAATCTTTAACATTTTTCAGAGAGTGTTAAAACTTCTGGTATCAGATCCTTTTCTTCCAATGTTGAGAGGCAAATAGGCAAGTTTATGAAAATAATATCCCAGTGGGGATCATTCCCACTAGGAACTGCCTTGTACAATGTTGGTTAAAAGTTAACAACCTTAGGATACCCAAGGCTTAATATTTCTTATTGATATTATTTACCTAGCTCATACATTTTTTTGATAATTTGATAATTTAAATAATTTTGTAAGATGCAAAAATGAATCAAATACATTGCTTCCAAAGAACTTATGGACCAATAGGAGAGGCAAATGATCACATCTTGTCAACATCCTCTGTTTTGGCCCGTTTACTATGTGATCAAGAGCAACAAGAACAATTATAAATGATTTTGTCTTTGCTTTCTGACCCTACATGCACAAATATGCTCCTAGTTATTTCGACAAAGAAAAAGTGGGAGCATGCCCGTGCAAACTATTTTAAGTTTCCCCAATCCAGTTCAAAGACCCCTGTGTGACACCCTCAAAAGTCTAAAATCTGCAACAACCACACTGCAGGTAAGCTGCGATGCTCACAAAAAAACAGCAGAGAAGCCAAAACGAGGCATGGCAAGAAGGAATTCCAGCACTTAATCTCAATCTGAGTCTTCTCAACTAAAGATAAACTTTACATACCTGATGTGAAGGAGAGAAGTGGACTGCTCTGCTGGAACAGGCTGGATCTCCTACAGAATGTTTATCAGATTAACAGCTAGGAAGACTGGTGGGAGGAGAGGCAAAAGGTGGCGTTGATTTAGTTTTAAAACTTCTCCAGAGTTATTCTGTTAGTAAGGGCCATGGCTAAAATGATAGAAACATTCTCCACTGGGGTTCTCCTGATGGCTTCTGCAAGCATCATGGAGATGTCTATCCCCTTATTTTAGATCAGCGCTTCCTCCTCAAGTGTGGACTTGGGTGCTACGAGTGCTTCTGAGCACTTATTGGAGCACTGAGAAATGGTGAGTGGCACAGATTCCATGAGTAGGAGAACATTCACTCTGGTAGCCCTGATACCAACACACACACACACACACACACACACACACACACACACACACACATGCGCGCACGCACATGTGCACATATACATGCAAGTACATGTGAGGGGAGTCAGTTCTCCCAGGCCTGTAGAATTCATCAGGAGCCCCCGAGCCCCCTGAACAAGGTAGTCCTGGAGGACTGCCTGTAGCAGGTACAGCAGATGCACCTTGTGGGGCAGGCAGCTATTTCCTTACACCTTTCTGTTTGGCTTTCATCTTCATCCCTCTTGACCTCTTTCTGGCATATGTTCTTCTGGGTCCAAGTGATCAGGTTATGAAGACAATGCCTTCTCTCAGGTCTTCTGGAAAGAAAACTCCTTTCCCATTATGACCCCTAACCTTTGCTCTTGATGTTTTTGCTGTAGCCTAATACGGTAGAAGCTTCTTGGCTTTGCTGTAGTGCCTTTTGTTTCATTTACATACTTACTGTGCCTTTCAGATGACCTGAGATTCCTATAAAAAATTGGTATTAGTGTCTTAGAAGAAACCAAGTAAACATGAATGTGATTTGGAAAAATAATTACCAACAGACTTCTCACCAGATGAGTTAAGTTAGCAGACTCTAGTGTTTAGATTTTTCTGAAGCTAATAATCTTTCTTTTTGTATGTATATGTATGTATCTATGTAAACCCTCCCAAAACTTTCCTCTTCAACCCAAGACATACACATCTAAATATTTTCAAGTTCTTGAAACTAGTTCAGTTCAACAGAGTTTATTGTCAAGAACTGTGGATATAAAGAAGACTACGATGTATTCATTCTCATCACTCATCCTTTGAAATTCACTCCTGGTCCTCCTATGTTTGCTAAATACCTAGTGTTTCACATTTCCACAAGACTGCTCTGTGGTTCCCTTTGCAAGGCATATTTTTCCTGCACGTGCACCTACTGAATCTCTTTCTATACCCCATTTTGAAAGGCTCTGCAGGCAGGAAACAGCCTTCCTCTTCTTCCCGCTAGTGGTTGGCAATATAGCCATATAGCCCCTATGCTGGGCTGGCAAGTATGACACACGTGCATTGCCACTGCCCTCTTGTGCACTCAATAAAAGCTCACCATGAAAACTACACAATACAGAGGCACGGCAATGTTCCACCCCTTCAGAGTTTTTTTCTTGCTTGGCCAGCCCCATTTCCCTAGCTCAAAAGGAAAAAAAAGAGGAAGTACTCTTAGAATTCAAACAAAAATATATTTAGTTGTATTCAATAAAAAAATATATATATTTAGCACCACAGGGTCATCATCGATAATTAACCTAGCTACTTTGGGGTGCTGGTATCTTATCTTACACTTGTCTTGGTTGACACACTAGTTAGGAGTGGAGGGCCAAGTACGTTTGGCTATAAAGCTGGGTAAGTAGTTAAGACCCCCCACTAAGATGTAACATTCCTAAGAAAAAAATTTATGCATATTATGCCCTGCAGATATGTGAAATACAGATACCAATTTTTATTGTAGCAAAAACCACATAATATAAAATTTATCATTTTAACCATTTCTAAATGCCCAGTAAGTGTATTCACATTGTTGTGCAACCAACATCCAAAACTGTTTTGACTTGCAAAACTGAAACTTTACACCTACTAAACAGCAACTCTTCATTTCCCCTCCCCCAGCCCCTAGCTTCACCATTCTACTCTCTGTTTTTATGAATATGACACTTCAGATTTCTCATATACTAGAATCATACAGTACTTGTCTTTTTGTTCCTGGCTTCTTTCATGTAGCATCATGTCCTCAAAGTTCATCCATGTTGTAGCATGTGTCAGAATTTCCTTCCTTTTTAAGGCTGAGTAATGTTCCATTGTACATATAGACCATAATTTGTGTATCCATTTATCTGTTATTTTCTAAAAGATTTTATTTATTTATTTGACACAAAGAGAGAAATCACAAGTAGGCAGAGAAGCAGGCAGAGAGAGACGGGGGAAGCAGGCTCCCTGCTGAGCAGAGAGCCCGATGCAGGACTTGATTTCAGGACTCTGAGACCATGACCTGAGGGCAGAGGCTTTAACCCACTGAGCCACCCAGGCGCCCCTATCCATTTATCTCTTCATGGACACTTGGGTTGCTTCACCTCTTAGCTATTGTGACTAGTGCTACTAAAAATGTAGATGTGCAAATATCTCTTGGAGATCCTGTTTACAATTGTTTTGGATATACATAGATATATATCTATATATATCTATATATATAGTATAATAATTTATTATGTATTATATACTTATTAATTTAATAATATAATTATATATATTATATATATAAATATATGTGTGTGTATTTGTGTGTATATATGTGCTTCTCTCTCCCTCTCTCTCTCTCTCTAAATATATATATATATATATACACATCCATATACACATACTCAGTAGTGGACTTGCTAGAGTACTTCTATTTTTAATTTTTGGAGGAACCACCATAATGTTTTCCATAGTGACTGCATCATTTTACATCCCCAATGGTGCACAAGAGTTCCAGTTTCTCCATACCCTCGCCAATACTTGATATTTTCTGGGTTTTTTGATAGCAGCCATCCTAATGGATAAAGGGGATAGATCATTGTGATTTTGATTTGCATATCTCTAATGATTAATGATGTTGAGCCTCTTTTCATATAGTTGTTGGCCATTCGTATATCATCTTTTTAAAAAGGCCTATTCAAGTTCTTTGCCCATTTTTAAATTGGGCGATTTGTTTATTAGTGTGTTGAGTTGTAGTTCTTGATATATTTTGGAAATATTTTCTCCCATTCCATCATTTGCTTTTTCACTCTGTCGATTGTGTCAAATATTAAATTTGAATACAATTACAATAAGGGAATCTCAAGGTCTATGATTTTAAATTTCCTGAATATTACAGAAAACAGATTTATTCCTTATATAGACAAGTCTGTTTCTGATTTTTCTAAAAACTATGCAACACGGAGATTAGGACTAGAACATCAGGGTTTGGAAACTGTCAATATATGTAAAGCACAGTGCATGCTTCCCCAGAAAGAACATGGTTTTGTCTGATAAAAGAGAAATGGTATGTAAAAGATGTAAGATAAACAAGCAGGTGCAGATCTCGAGGCAGGTGGGCATCTAAAATAATGAAGGGAATGCAGAACTACCGCATAAATACTGTTGTATAAAAATCGGGATTCTAGTCTCGAAACCTAATGCAGGAAGAATAAGGGCAAGAGAATAGCAATAAAGTGGTCGAAGATAGAAATTTGATCAAGTAACTCATGCTTACAGATCATGGATAAGGTAAATCAAGGGTGTTTAGAGTATAGTCCCATTAAGATGGATAGTAGAGCAATTGTCTTCTGGATGATGGTTTTGTGGCTCTAACAGAAACAATGATAGCAAAACATTATAGAGGAAAAAAAAACAATAGAAATCATTTTGCATTTTTAAAGCCTTAGCCCGTAAAACAAAACTTCATTAGAAAATCAAAACCAAAAGCATAGGGAGTTGGACTCCTTCTTGACCCTTGATTGCCAGGCCCAGCACATGCCCAGTGGCAAGGAATTCTGCCCAGAATACTCTGTGCTTCCAGCTGGAGAGTTCGTCTGGAGCCTCAGGTGACCCTGGCTCTATAACAGGAAGATGGAAAGCTCAGAATATTTGACCCTGTTTGCCACTGCCCGAGTGAACAGCAGGTGCCAGAGCAAACAGAGACATCAGATATTGATTTTGGAAATGTATCCCAGAAAACTGAGCTGGGCCAAAAGGAGCTTAGTGTTCTGGATAGGAACAAGGAAGGCAGTAACCTGTCAGAGGGCTGCTGGTTGTCCATCCAGCAAGCAGCTCGAATCAGGGAAACCTGAGAAAAGAGATTTCCCAACTGGCAGAGGCAAGCCCGGAGCGCCTAGTGGACAATGAACTTAATTATTAATGAGCGGACCCTAAAGGACGAGCAGAAACTGACTCAGACTTTCATTAATCTTGATACTAATTAAAAAAAAAAAATCTAGCTTAAGCAAATAAAATGGAGTACCAACCACGGGTTGTGCTGTGTGGGGGAATCAAGGAAGCATGGCCCACCTCACTCTCCACTGTGAAGCATTCCTAGAAACGCATGTAAAAATAAATCATCGTGTAGCAGAATGTACTTTCCTGTAGGGATGAGATGGTCATTTGGAGTTGACATCATGATCCAGCAATAAATTATAAGGCAAAACCCCATATGTAAGTTTCTATTCTTTTAAAATTAGTAAAAGTATGCTCCAGGTTTCTATACAGTGCGCTTTACACCTAGATTATAAACTCCCTATAAAGTACATAAAAAATACAACTCTGTCATTTCAAAAGTTTGTTTGTTTTTAAAAATGTGCTGCTCTGACAGAGGAAACAATTGCCCGCACTTATCAAGTACCTACTAAATGCCCCCACATGCTAAGAGCCTTACCTGTCTTCTCTTATTTAATCCCCTCCACAAACCTGCGAAGAAATTGAGGCTTCAAATGGTGACGTCATTCACCTGAGAACAATTATTTCACAAGTGACTGTACCAGGATTTAAACCCAAGGTGCCCAATTCTGGAGCTGGGGTTCTTCATGCTGGGCCGTACAACCTAAAACAGTAAAATGCAAGCATTTCACACGTGGTGCTCGAGAGCTGGACAAGGTATCAGATAACAGCCCGGTTCTTTCACTTAGAGATAATGATCAAGAGAAGTAACATGACTTATAAAGTTTCTTGGTGCCGGAGCCAAGGCCAGAATTCTATGGATTTCTAGATCCAAGTACTTTCCACTTCATCCAGCAACTCAAGGCAATCTTTTCTCCCTTCAGTCGAACATTCTGAAGACAGGGTGTGATTTCCAGGCACAAAACGAATAGTCCACTTACAGGGAGAAATACCAGCCATGATTGGTTACCTGTAAATTACATGCTACCCCAAACTTAGTGGCTTCAAACAACAGCCCCACACTGTCTCGCGATTTGTGTGGGTAGAAATTCAAGAGTGAGGACTGGGTCGTCCTGGCTCAGGGGGTCCCATGTACTTGCAGTCAGGCTGTCGGTGGGGCTGCAGGCATCCGACAGCTTGGGTGGGTCTGGGGAGGATCCACTTCCAAGCCCAGCTGTTGGCACGAAGCCTCACTTCCCTGCTCCACGGGCCTCTCCATCAGTGGCTTGGGTGGCGCAGTGCTCAGGGAGAGGAGAATTAGGTTCAACTTCTTGCAACAGGAGGAGTATCAAAGAATACACGGGCAGATCTGAAAGCCACATCTACCTAGCAGACTCTTCTTCCTCCTCCTCCTCTATCTCCACTGCCTCCTTCTGTTTTCTTTCTTCCTAATGGAAATTTTGTCTGCTGTCCCTCTTTCCTTCCGTGTGGCTCAGAGATAAATCCCAGTAAGTCTGAACCAGCTGATAGCAGCCACTTTTCTCTGAACAATGATTGGTTTTTAAAGAGACATATGACCCAATTTTAGCAAATATACATTAGGAAAGGTCTACTGGAGGCTTTAGGAGAGAGATTTCCTCACTCTTAAAAAAAACACACAGAGGAGATGTTATCTTCTAACGCGGGACCTTTTCACGTTTTGATGGGACACCTGGGATTGCTGTAACCACTTTGCAGCCATCAAGAGAGCTAGTCTGAGGACAAAGGTAACAAGCTCAGGGCGTGGCAGAGAGCAAAACTGGGGAGAACCTAGGTCTCGATGATGTTGTCAGGTCCCTGCATTAACCAACCCTGGAGAATATTCCCAACCTCCGTACGTCTTGTTACATGAGATGATATGGTTCTTTATTGTTTAAGCCACTTTGAATTGTGTTTTCTGTTATTTTCAAAGGTTATACTACCTGATATCCCTTAGAAGACTCAATTCCTCCTCTAGAATGTGGAGTTCGTGCTGTGCTTGGCATAATCCCAGGCCAGGGCCACAAAGCAATTAGGATCGACAATGAGCAACCCATACTCATGAGGACTTTCCATCATATAAGGACAAGAAAACTTCTCTCTATTCAGTCAGGACAATGTCTCCTCCTGACGCTTTCCAATTATTTCCCAGTCATCTTTGGTAACTTAGAGTTTGGGTCAAGGGAAGGGTAGAAGCTTGATCTACTTGTATTCCTCTGCGCACTCTCTACCTATCATCCAAGTTCTCCTCTCTTCTCCTTTCCCCCTTAACTAGTTAATCTTACTTCCTTTTCAAGGCTTTCAAGTCACATCTTGTTCAAGAAATGTGAGAGCACTGCAGTTCAATTCACTTTGATCTGTCATTCCTCTGGAGTCATAGTAACACATTTGCTAACCACCTGGAGAAAACTCTTGGGTTATATATTCCATATTGCTTTTTCTCTTGTTTCTCACTTTCTCTAGGACATTCTCAACTTCCCCAAGTTCAGAGCCTCTATTTCCTTCTTTAGAGATGCATACGGTGCCTACCTGCATATGGTGGATGTTTATAACTAGGTCTTAATATGCTGATTTAAATGATAAGAAAAACATGGGGATAGAAAGAAGAGAGGAAGCAGAAAACCTAGGAATGCATGTCCTCTTGATTTGGCCTTAGAATTTACCAAGCAATGGTCTGGGTGCTGTGTGATTTGAATGGCTTAGGATTCCTAACATGATCATGTTACCTTCTCCATCATTCCCGCACCCTGTCTCTTAAAAAACACAGAGGAGATGTTATCTTCTATCACGGGACCTTTTCACGTCTTGATGGGACACCTGGGATTGCTGTAACCACCTTGCAGCCATCAAGAGAGCTAGTCTGAGGACAAAGGTAAAGAGCTCAGGGCATGGCAGAGAGCAAAACTGGGGAGAACCTAGGTCTCGATGATGTTGTCAGGTCCCTGCGTTCCTAGGAGGTCCCTGCAATCCGACAGGGAGGATGTGGAGGCTGACCCAGGGAGCGGGTGTAGATCTGTGAGCTTTCAGACTGAGCCCATGCTCTACGGTTTTCTGCAGCTCTTAGTACTCTTAACCACGGTCTGCTTCACGCAAATGTGCTTTCAGCCTGGCTTCTCCCAGTGCCCATGTTTCCAACTATTGCTTCTCGGGGGACAAAATAACAGTAAAAGCAGCTGGCTCCACTGTCATGTTTGTGAAGGAACTTTAAAGCAGGTTCCAAATGGACCTGATGAGTTCCCATAATAGAACCCCGGGTAATTTCCAGGGGCAGTAGTCCCTGCTGGCACTCCCTCCAGCCCTAGAGTGGTGCCACTTATCCCCTAGCCCCTGCCAAACACCATACTGCTCCCTACGATAATGTAAATTCACCTTCAGGCCTGGAGCCGGAGTTGTAAATTCCATGTTTGCAGTCCATTTATTTTCAAAAGGCCTAGAAAGGGACACATCTCAATAGAAGCATGTTTCGTGAGTCAGGAGAGTGCTTTCTAGAAGCTTTCCTTTGTGACCTAGATTTTCAACTTAAACCATTGGATATACAGGATGCAGGAAGATGCTTACGATACAGTCGCATGTCTCAGGATTGTTTCCTTATCAATGAAGAAAAGATGGATGGAAAATTATTCAATTAAAACATAGGATCACAGTTCTTCCTGGACAACCGTTGGTAGTGACGCATCTGAAAACCAAAAATCTCAAAGCAACCAGATTTTTTTTCCTTGTTCTTTCACTTTTCTACTCTTTATTTGCTCCCTCTCCTTTTTTTTTTTTACTTTGTACTTTTTTCAACTCCTTCAAAAAAATACTTTCTTTGCCCCCCTTTTTCATCAATGGCAATACTTTCTACTAGTGAGCCCAGCAGTGAAGAGATGTCTGCACAAGTAACACACCCCTTGTTTTAGTTTTCTACCTCAGGCAGGCACTTGATCCCCCTTAGAAACACATGGACATCTCCTTAAATCACATATATTTTCTGGGGCACCTGAGTGGCTCAGTGGGTTAAGCATCCGACTCTTCATTTTGGCTCAGGTCATGATCTCAGGGGTGTGGGATCACACCCATGTCTCAGCGCACCCCCTACTCCCCTGCTCAGCAGGGAGCCTGCTTGGGATTCTCTCTCTCTAAAATAAATCAATCTCTTTTTTTTAAGCATATAAATTTTCTGACGTTTCTTCAGAATATTGTGTTAGGACAATTGCTTTCCTTGCCTTTCTTCATGAACCTTTAAATTCTCCCAAATGACTTCCATGGGGAGTGAGTCTTAAGGCCTCACTGTCTCCCATAGCTGGCTCTGTTTATTTATGATATTAGTTCTGGCTGGGCATGTCTTTAACACACAGCTAAGAACAGACTGAGTATTTTTGCCCTGCAACTTTGAAACTTTGATTTAATTCATGTACAAACAGAAACACAGACTAAATGGTAAATGGGCCCAGCTGCAGGGTTGAGAGGATGTTCCCTGTGGCCACCTCTCTGATCCCCAGGGGAATGGGATCCCATCCCTGCTAATATCTCCTGCTGCCCGATCACGATCCTGACTGGCCTTCCTCCCAGGCTAAAAAAAAATTACCTTTCTTTTGAAGAGTGTGAGTATAAACCCAGAAATAACTGAACTCTACATCTGAACTCAAAAACAACCATCCTTTTCAAAAGTAACAATTTTTGCTTCCTAACTCTTCGCAGAGACACAGACTTTAGTGTGTATTGGACTCACCTGAGGGTCCTTGGTACAGTGCAGATTCCTGGGCCCCATGTGAGGCAACTGAAACCGACTGTTTAGGAAAGTGATTCTCAGGAACCTATATTCTCAACAAGCACCAGGTAATCACCATGAAGGGACTCTAATAGACTAGTCTGTGAAACATTGCTTTACAAAATATATCTTATCTGGTTTTAATGATAAGAAAAACATGCTTTATTTGTTTGTTTAAAATATTTTATTAATTTATTTGAGAGAGAGAGAGAAAGAGAGAGACAGAGAACACGAGCGGGGAGACAGGGAGGGGCAGAGGGAGAGGGAGAAGCAGACTCCCCCCTGAACAGGACCCTGGGATCATGACCCCAGCCGAAGGCAGCTGCTCAGCTGACTGAGCCACTCAGACGCCCCAAAACATGCTTATTACAATAACTGTTCATTTCGTCCATCCAGTAAACTATGTGCCAGCCCTGTGCTCTGTGTCGACTGACATTTTCCCGCATGTACAAAATACTTACACTTTAATTTCTATACAGGCATTAAAGCTGCAGTAAAAGGATTCCTGTGGGCATATATACATTCTTATATTTATGTCTTAACTTATTGCGGTAATGTAGAAACTCTCCCCTTGGAAAATATTGGAAGCCAGCTGTCTGTGTACAATGTCTGCACACACTAACACGGTAAGGGAGGTGAACTAGAAAGCACTGAGAGCAGTGCCAGGTAGAGAGGAAAGGCTGGTGAGTTCGTGTATTATTCGCATCATCGGAATCATCAGCAGACTTACAATGACATGTTCGTACTTTTAATATTTTTTACTTCATTTTTGGTACAAGTTTTTAACAACTCAGTGACCCATTCTAAATTCTTTCACCGTATCACTGTTGACGCCATTCCATAACTGATGCTGAAATGAGGATTTTACAAATGTTTGTGACAACTTTGGTCAAAGAGATTTTCAAATGGTCAATGTAGGGGTGCTCGGGTGGCTCAGTTGGTTAAGCAACTGCCTTGGGCTCAGGTCACTGGAGTCCCGGAATCCAGCCCCACATCAGGCTCCCTGCTCATCAGGGAGTCTGCTTTCCCTCTGCCCCTCCCTTCTCTGACCCTCTCCCCTCTCATGCTCTCTCTCTCTCATTCCTTCTCTCTCAAACAAATACACAAAATCTTAAAAAAAATGTTCAATGTAAGTTGGAAACTTTTCTGTGGAAATTGGTTACATCTAACTTGGATTTCTCTAATATTTTCAGGAGCTAGGACCGTTTATATCTGTTTAACACTTACCGTTTTATCCCCTTAAATACAATGTGTGTTAAATGTCTAGGTCCTCTGAGAAGCAGATACTAAGATGATATCAAACCTGCAAGGACCTTTTTGGGGGGTGGGGCTTGGGGTGGAGAAATGCTTGAATGAGAGAGAATGGGGAGAAAACCGAAGAGGTTGGGAGAGCTGTCAGAAGCCAGTGCAAGTCTGACCCCCAGCGAAGGCGAGACAGGGGAGGTCATTTGGAAGGGGCAGCTCACAGTCTGGGGGAGGCGTGGCATGGCTGCTGGGGCGTCCCGGGGTCAGCTTGTCAGAGGGGTCCCGGCTCCCCCAGGACGGGTCTGCTTTGGTCAGTCGTGGGTGGGGAATGGCCATGGCCACGCGGGCTCCAGAGAAAAGCAGTGATGAGAGTCCAGAGGGCAGCAGCCGGCCTGGAGTTCA
>CM053604.1:103331566-103355527 GCA_028646535.1 Procyon lotor
AAGGCATAAAAAGTCCTATCAGAAGGATTCTCGTCCATCACAGAGACGTGTCAGAACCCACAGCCTGAGGTGCCAGACTCACTGGTTTTCCAGAGCAGACGGTCCTGAGCCACAGGAGTCAGGGTCCGGTTTCCAGAAGATGCTGAGCAGAAGCCCTGCTCCTGGGAGGGAGGATGGAGTGGTTTCCTCCCAGCACCTGTAGCAGACTCACTTCAGGCTCATGACTCTGCTCGCAGAGTGCTCTTTGGAGACAGTTTCACGGAGTCTCTGAAAAGCATCTGGGAGAGGGGTCTCTCAGGGACATATTCCAGAAAGTTCCCAGAGGGGAATCTCTTGTGCCATGGATCTCACGGAAACAAGCAGAGAAGTTCGAGGAATGGATCCTGGCTCAGCCCTAATGCTGCTCACACACTGTCCTTTTCATCTTTCTCATCGTTTTCTCTTGCCCCAATCAATAGAAATTTATTCCTCCACAAAATACCTTGTCACAGTCTATGGTATTGTCCTAGTGTTGTATGGTGCCAGAGGGTAGCTGCACTTGTGCTGAGCACAGCATAACCTATGGAGTTGTGGAATCACTATGTTGTGCACCTGAAACTAATGTAACACCCTATATCGCCTATACGTCATCAACAACAACAAAGAAAACAGCGTGAAAGAACGACTTCCTTTCTTCTGTGGAAACATGAAGAGAGCCAAGCTTATCTGTTCGCCTTGACCACTGTCCTGCACCTACCGACCAAGTCAGGGATCCGGGTCAGTTCTAGCCTTGTCAGTCTTCTGAGCTCCGGTTCCAATAAAGGCTGTGTGCACACGGGGCACTCAGTTCATCCTTTTGAATACAGACCTACGTCCACATCTCTAAACATATAATATACACATGTGTGCATAACGCTGCCTGAACGAAAAGACAGAACTCTTCTTTTCCTGGCCAACCAAGGACCACCATGCAATTCATGGCTTATTTTCAGCCCTTGACCTATTGACTCCTCTGTCGTGTTGCCTGGGGGCCACTCTCAGACCTCAGGACATCACTCCCGCTCCCCGCTCTCCTACTTCCACCATCGCAGATTGGAACAGACTAGAGACATGGGGGCCAGGGAACATTTCCATATTAACAAATGGAAAACATCTGGGACAACTCCTTTTTTGTGCCTAACAGGAATGGGATGGCAGAAGAAGCGCAGTTGGAGAGTATACAGCCGGGCCCTGGATGTCAAAGACAAACTGCCCAACTTTACTCAGCTGGGTGCTGAGGAGTTACTCCCCTGAAGAAATTAAGGCAACGGGCCAGCCAGTCAGAACTATAACCAAGGCTTCCACATCTTCAAATTAGACATAATTTTGTATTGAATTTTATTTCTTGAAAAAAGAATTGCCTTACCAAATTAGAATGTTAAAATTTTTAAAGAATTTTTAAAACAGTGTATTTATTTATTTGAGAGAGAGAGAGAGACAGAAATAGTGACAGAGATATCGAGAGAGAGCAGAAGCAAGAGGAGAGCAAGAAGCAGGCTCCCCGCTGAGCAGGGACTTGCTGGGATCATGACCTGAGCTGAAGGCAGATGCTTAACTGACTGAACCACCCAGGTGACCCTGAATGTTGAAAATTTTATGTTTGATTATTTAAGGACAATTTTTTTTTTTACCATTATCTTGAAAGCAGCATTTAATTCGGTGAGAGAACAGGACCAAAAACCATTCTCTCTTTTATAGTGTATCACTCCCTTTTTAAATTTTCTTAAGTGTTTATTTAAATTCCAGTTAGTTAACATACAGTATAATATTAGTTTCAGGTGTATAATTTAGTGATTCAGTACTTCCACACATCACCCAGTGCTCATCACAAATGCCTTCTTCAATCCCCATCACCTATTTCACCCATCCCTCCACACACCTCCCCTCTGGTAACCATCGCTTTGTTCTCTATAATTAAGAGACTGTTTCCTGGTTTGTCTCTCTCTCTCCCTCTCTTTTCTCCTTTTGCTTGTTTGTTTTCTTTCTTAAATTCCACGTATGAGTGAAATCATATGGTATTTGTTTTTCTTTGACTTATTTTACTTACCATAATACTCTCTAGCTCCATCCATGTCATTGCAAATGGCAAGATTTCATTCTTTTTGATGGCTGAGTAATATTCTATTGCATATATATACATATATATGTATATATACACCACATCTTCTTTTTCCATTCATCACTTGATGGACACTTTAGCTGTTTCCATAAATTGGTCACACTGTTTTCCAGAGTGGCTGTACCAGTTTGCATTCCCACCAACAATGTAAGAGGGTTTCCCTTTCTCCACACCTTCCCCATTACCTGTTGCTTCTTGTGTGAGGTGATATCTCATTGCAGTTTTGATTTGCATTTCCCTGATGAATAATGATGTTGAGCATCTCTTCATGTGTCTGTTGACCCGCTGTGTGTCTTCTTCAGAAAAATGTCTATTCATGTTTTTTGCCCATTTTTAATTGGATTGTTTGGTTTTTTAGGTGTTGAGTTTTATAAGTTCTTTATAGATTTTGGATACTAACCCTTTATCAGATATGTCATTTGCAAACATCTCCCATTTCATAGGTTGCCTTTTAGTTTTGTCGATTGCTTCCTTTGCTGTGCAGAAGCTTTTTATTTTGATGACGTCCCAGTAGTTTATTTTTACTTTTGTTTCCCTTGCCTCATGAGATATACCTAGTAAGAAGTTGCTATGGCTGATGTCAAAGAAGTTGCTTCCTGTGTTCTCTACTAGGATTTTGATGGTTTACTATCTCACATTTAGGTCTTTCATCCATTTTAAATTTATTTTTGTGTATGGTGTAAGAAAGTGGTTTAGTTTCATTCTTTTGCATGTTGCTGTCCAGTTTTCCTAACACCATTTGTTGAAGAGACTGTCTTTTTCCCATTGCATATTCTTGTTTTGTCAAAGATTGACCATATAGTTATGGGTTCATTTCCTGGTTTTCTATTCTGTTTTATTGATCTATGTGTCTATTTTTGTGCCAGTACCATACTGTTTTGATTACTACAGCTTTGTAATTGAACTTAAGTCTGGAATTGTGATACCTCTAGTATTGCTTTTCTTTTTCACAATTGCTTTGGCTATTCAGGATCTTTTGTGGTTCCATATAAATTTTTGGGTGGTTTGTTTTAGTTCTGTGAAAAATGCTGTTGGTGTTTTGTTAAGGATAACGTTAAGCATATAGATTTTTTTGGATAGTATTGACATTTTAACAAGGTTTGTTCTTCCAATCCATGAACATGGAATATCTTTCCACTTCTTTGTGTCATCTTCAATTACCCTCATCAGTGGCTCTATTTGTTGTTCTTTTTCTAGCTGCTTTAGATGTAAGGTTAGGTTGTTTATTTGAGATTTTTCTTGCTTCTTGAGATAGGCTTGCGCTGCTATATACATCCCTCTTAAGACTGCTTTTGCTGTATCCCAAAGGTTTTGGACCACTGTGTTTTGGACCATTTTCATTTGTTTCCATGTATTCTTAAAATTTCTTCTTTTATTTCCTCATTGACGCGTTCATTGTTTAGTAGCATGTTATTTAACCTCCATGTATTTGTGTTCTTTCCAGGTTTTTTCTTGTGGTTGACTTATGGTTTCATAGTGTTATGGTCATAAAAGGTGCACGGTATGACTTCAATCTTCTTGTATTTGTTGAGGCCTATTTTGTGGCATAACATGCAATCCAATCTGGAGAATGTTCCATGTACACTTGAAAAGAATCCTTATTCTGCTGTTTTAGGATGGAATGTTCTGAGTGTATCTGTTAAGTCCATCTTGTCCAGTGTGTCATTGAAAGCCATTGTTCCCTTGCTGATTTTCTGTTTAAATGATCTATCCACTGATGTAATCGCTCACTGTCCTTTGCAAAGGGTAAGGATCAGTATTTTTTGAAGTTTATTTATGTATTTTTTTAGTAATCTCTACACCCAATGTGGGGCTCAAACTCATGACCCCAAAATCAAGAGTCATGCGCTCCTCCAACTGAGCCTGCCAAGTACTACAAGGATCAGTATTTTAAAGAGTAGAGATTTCACAAATGGATAAAGAAGATAAGATGTGGTATATGTAGAATGGACTATTATTCAACCATAAAATGAGTGAGATCTTGCCATTTGCAATGACATGGATGGAGCTAGATGCTGTTATGCTAAATGAAATAGGTTAGACAGAGAAAGATGAATACCATATGATTTTGCTTATGTGTAGGAATTTAAAAACCAAAACAAATGAACAAACAAACAAAAAGCAGAAACAGACCCATAGATACAGAAAACAAACTGATAGTTGCTGAGGGAGAGGGGCGGGCAAAATGGGTGAAGGGGAGTAGGAAGTACAGACTTCCAGTTATGGAATGAATACTTCATGGGGATGAAAGTTGCAGCATAAGAAATATAGTCAATGATATTGTAAGAGCCTGGTATGGGGACAGATAGCAGCTACACTTGTGGTGAGCACAGCATAATGTACAGAGCTCTCAAATCACTATGTTGTACACCTGAAAGTAATATAATATTACGTGTCAACTACGCTTTTATAAAAAATAATTTAAAAATAAAAATAAATAAAACAGAGCAGAGATTTCATAACCTTTAATGCTTCTGTAAAGTAGGTTAAAACTCTCCAATACTGCATAAAAAAACAAATTTCCATCCTCCTTCAACACTTCACATTCATGGAGTTTGTGTATTTGTGGGTGGGAGTGAAGGGGGAAGGGCAGGGCAGTGGTGAGAGAGAGTTGAAGGGCCAGGAGCGCTGAGGCTATAAATACACAATGCAAGAAACCAGAGGTCGGAGCCAATTCTGGGAGAGCTGCAGAATTCCAGGTTGAGGGACAGACCTCAGAATGCCTGGAGTTTCTGTTCAGACATGCTTCTTTCCTCCTTTCTGTCCCTCCCCTCTATCCTGGCCAAAAATTAGATCCTTCAAACCATTTATAGTTAGGAAAGCTCAAGAAATTCCACTAGTTTCTGGTTTGGGCCAGGTTAGAAATAACAGAAAATAAAGAAAAAGAAGAGTCTTACAGAACGTGGAGCTTTTGAGCTGTTGAATAAAATCAAGAAATGTGGAATGACACTTAGCTCTCACACAGAGCTTTTCATCTTCAAAGGACGCAATAAACAAGAACTAATTAAGTTTCACTGCAGGTCTGCAAAGAAGATATGTAAATATAATTATCTTTGTCCTATGGCTGGAGGAACTGAGAATGGGGCAAATTCACCAGCCCACTGAGGCCCAAAAGGAGATTGGGAAGATGGCCTCCATGGGCTCTGCTGAATGTGGTTGGTCTGGCCTTGCCCCTAGCTTTTTCCTCTGTCACTTGGACATTACAGCTAGCTTGACACTCTTAGGAATTCACAGTTTACCAGCACTGGCAGGCTCTGAGGTGTATCTGCTCACCATATGGGGGGCAGAAACATATATGCAGCAGCTGAAGGGAGAAGCTCAGAACAAGAAGGGCATCGGTTAGAATCCCAGCTCTCCCCTCTGCTGTGTGACTTTGGCTGACTCAGTGTCTTCATCAGATACATGATGAACCACCACAACTTCCTTTCCTTCCTCGCCACTAAAACCAAAGACTGTCCTTCCATGTTCTAGCTGCTCCCCAAAGCTTTCCAGCACCCCATCTCTTCCATTCTCTGTTTTTGCTCACCCAGAGCCCATTAACTGGAAGAGAGATGACAAAGATTAGAGACTGGTTCCCAGACTAGGGTATGCATCAGAGGTCATTAGGGAGCTTCGGAAACACACCAACGCACAGGCCCCCTCCCTGGAGGGGTTCTGATCCACCAGGGTCCTAAAGCTGTTGCTCATTTGTCTGTTTTAAAATTTTTAAAATTTTTATTTTATTTTATTTATTTATTTGACACAGAGAAAGAGAGATCACAAGCAGGCAGAGAGGCAGGCAGAGAGAGAGGGGGAAGCAGGCTCCCTGCTGAGCGGAGAGCCCAATGTAGGGCTTGATCCCAGGACCCTGAGATCATGACCTGAGCCGAAGGCAGAGGCTTTAACCCACTGAGCCACCCAGGCACCCGCGTTTTGAATTTTTTTGAAGTAGGCTCCACACCCAATGTGGGGCTTGAACTCACAACTCTGAGATCAAGACTTGCATGCTCTACCAACTGAAGCCAGCCAGGACCACCTGTTTGTTTGTTTTTTAACATCCAGGTAATTCTGATGCAGCCCAGGAGATTAGAGCAGCCACCAAATAACTTCAGGGCTTAGGGACAACTAGGAGGGTTTTTGGCCCTGTGCTGCCCCTTGCCTTCTCACCCCTACCTCTCCTCATTCCTTCAGACACTCCTCCTGCCATCATAGCCTGGTGCTACTCGGGGTCTGGTTTTCTCCTGAAATATAAATGGCCACATCGAAGTGAGTCTGGTCATCTCTGAAGCCTGAGGAATTTCCATCACAGCATTCAGTGCTCCACCTGCAGATAAAATAGGCATTTGTGTGCTGGTCTGGGAACCCACCACCACTCATAACATCTCTATGGCCTATGAATTCTCTGTTTCAGACATCTGATTTATAAATGATGCTTTGGAAGAGAAATCCACTCACCATGTCAAGAACCCTCAAAAGTACAAAAGCAGATTTATTGCAAATTTGAGGTTACCATTTGGGGTTCTGACACTTTATTTTATTAAAATTACTTGTTTGGCTAGTTTTTTAGCCAATTGTGTTTCTTTATTGATAGCGAGTTATGCAACAGTCTCGGGTGAGTTCAATAACCCTATAGCAAAGCCCACCATTTATTAGCTAGCTACTTAGAAAGATGAACAGGAAGTAGTCTTCCCCAAAAGGAACTCTCCATCTCCCAGCTCCAATTCCATTCACAATGACCAGTGAAAAGTTTCCCTTTGCTTTCAATCTCTCCCTCTCTTAGCCACAAAGAATCTCTTGCCTTCCTGCTGCTTTTTTACTATCATCCTTGCTGCTTTTATGGTGCATTCCATTTGAATCCTTCTAAACTAGAGGTCAGCCTTTCCAAATCAATGTGCCTCATTTCTAACCCTTATTCTCTTCTAGTATAGTGGAAAGTGGAGGGAAGCAGTGTGATGTTAACAATCTTGAGGGAAAGAGGGAAGGGTAGAGAAGAGGCTTTTACTCCCTTTGCAAGGAGGCTCCTGTGTGTTGTGGAAAAGGACTTGTATGTCCTTGAAAACCAACCCTGACTTCTTTATTTGTTCATATTATTGGCTGGTTTTTTTTTTCACTTAGCAAATATTTTTAAGCATGTCTCAAATACTAGACACCATGACAAGCGATGAGGAAACAAGAATGAATGAGATAGTGCGTGTCTTCAGGGTGCTCCCAGCCTAGAGGAGGACAGAGAACCCACAAACTAAAACATGACCTTATAAGCAGGCTGAACAAAGTGTCTGTGCATTGGGAGAACAGAGGAGGGAACAGTTAGGAAAAGAGAATATACATATGTTTAACTTTTTTTTTTAAACTTTGTTTTCAAAATGATTTTCATTAGCACATTGAAATTTCAGAAAAGCTATTTTAGTAATTCCATTGAAAGTTCTATTTTATTTTATTTTTTTTTCTTTTCTTTTCTTTTTTCAGGGTTCCAAGATTCACTGTTTATGCACCACACCCAGTGCTCCATGCAATACGTGCCCCCCTTATTACCCAACACCAGGCTCACCCACTCCCCATCCCCTCCCTTCCAAAACCCTCAGTTTGTTTCTCAGAGTCCATAGTCTCTTATGGTTCTCCTCCCCTTCCAATTTCCCCCAATTCACTTTTCCTTTCCTTCCTTTAATGTACTCCATGTTATTCCTTATGCTCCACAAGTAAGTGAAACCATATGATAATTGACTTTCTCTGCTTGACTTATTTCACTCAGCATAACCCACAACTCTATGGTCAAATAATCTTTGACAAAGCAGGAAAAAAGTATCCAGTGGAAAAAAAAGACAGTCTCTTCAATAAATGGAGCTGGGAAAATTGGACAGCTATATATAGAAGAATGAAACTTGACTATTCTCTTATACCATACACGAAGATAAACTCGAAATGGATAAAAGATCTCAACATGAGGCAGGAACCCATCAAAATCGTAGAGAACACAGGCAGTAACCTCTTCAACATGGGCCACAGCAACTTCTTTCAAGAAATATCTCCAAAAGCAAAGGAAACAAAAGCAAAAATGAACTTTTGGAACTTCATCAAGATAATAAGCTTCTGCACAGCAAAGGAAACAGTCAACAAAACAAACAGGCAACCCACAGATTGGGAGAAGATATTTGCAAATGACACTACAAAGGTCTGATATCTAAAATCTATAAAGAACTCTTCAAACTCAACACTCAAAAAACAGATAATCATGTCAAAAAAATAGGAAGAAGACATGAACAGACACTTCTCCAAAGAAAACATACAAATGGCTAACAGACACATGAAAAAATGTTCATCATCATTAATCATCAAGGAGATTCAAATCAAAACCTCACTGAGATACAACCTTACACCAGTTATGATGGCCAAAATCAACAAGACAGTAAATAACAAATGTTGGGGAGGATGTGGAGAAAGGGGCACCTTCTTTCACTGTTGGTGGGAATGCAAGTTGGTGCAGCCACTTTGGAAAACAGTGTGGAGACTCCTTAAGAAATTAAAAATAGAGCTACCCTATGACCCTGCAATTGAACTACTGGGTATTTACCCCAAAAATACAGATACAGTGAAAAGAAGGGCCACATGTACCCCAATATTCATAGCAGCAATGGCCACAATCACCAAACTGTGGAAAGAGCCAAGATACCTTTCAACAGACGAATGGATAAAGAAGATATGGTCCATATATACAATGGAATATTATGCCTCCACCAGAAAGGATGAATACCCAACTTTTGTATCACCATGGATGGGACTGGAGGAAAGTTCTATTTTAGTAATAATTATTAAGTGGTAATGTAATTAAGCCATTAATAATATGCTATAACTCTCCATCTTTTGTGAAATACTTTGCTGCTATTTTTTTGGCTATTCTTTTAGCTCTCTTTAGAGACTAGTAATATCATTGGTATCTTATAGATGAGGAAACAGGCATGAAAAGTTTTGGAGACTTTTCTAAGTTTATAAAACAAGTCTTTTTTCCTCCCTTTTTAAAAGATTTTATTTATTTGACAGAGAGAGAGATCACAAGCAGGCAGAGAGGCAGGCAGAGAGAGAGGGGAAGCAGGCTCCCCACTGAGCAGAGAGCCCAATGTGGGGCCCAATCCCAGGACCCTGAAACCAGGACTTGAGCCAAAGGCAGAGGCTTAACCCACTGAGGCACCCAGGTGCCCCTAAAGCAAGTGTTCTATAAGAATCAAGCTAGAATTAGTTGGTAACATACTCCATTTAAATATATAGAAACTGTCTAGTAAGCAGTAAATTAAGAGAAAGTTGGGTTTTTGTTTGATGACTTCTATAATCTTACTGAAGGAAATCTCTAAACCTTCCTAACCCTGATTTTTGTGATTTGTGAGCTGAGGTTAATAATACCTGCTTTTGATCCTCTTTTCACAGACCTTGAAAAGATAAACAATAGAGCATCAACAATAGAGCATGCATGTTTCTACATGCAGGAACAAACCACAAAATAAATGCAGGACACTTCGTTATCCCCAGCAGTGTAATGCTACATTTAGGCCAGAGCATCAAAACAATATCATGGCTGCTTTAAGAGAAAATAGAGGAAGATACTGCTTCAAAAGTAAATAACAAGAGGTAGAAAATTATTTTAAGTTAATTTTATTTTAAAACAACAGCTAGGGGTGCCTGGGTAGCTCAATTGGCTAAGCACCTGACTGTTGATTTTGGCTCAAGTCGTGGTGTCAAGGTTGTGGGATTGAGCCCTGTGTTGGGCTCCACGCTCAGCATGGAGTCTGCTTGCCCCTCGCCTTCTTCCTGCTTGTGCTGTCTGTCTGTCAAATAAACAAAAAACAAATAAACAAATAAAATTTTTAAAAGAACAGCTGACTTTAACTATTAAAAAGAGGAGAAATTAAAAAGTTAAACACAGAATCACCATATGATCCAGCAATTGCACATCTGAGGAAGTGAAAGGAAGGACTCAGACAATATTTGTACACTAACATTCATGGTGTCACTACCCACATTAGCCAAAAGATGTGTGCGTCAATGGATGAAAGGATGAACACGATGTACATACACACGATGGAACATTAGTTGGCATTAAAAACAGGGACGTTCTGACACTTGCTACAACATGGATGAATCCTGGAGACACTGTGCTAAGTGAAACAAGCCAGTCACAACAGGACAAATATTGCGTGATTCCACTACCATGAGATACCTAGAGTAGTAAAATTCGTGAGCACAGAAGGTGGTATGGTGCCTGCGGAAGGTTCAGGGAGGGAGAGATGGGGAGTCCGTGTTTAACAGATTACCGAATTTCAATCAGGGATGATAAGAAAGTCCTGGAGATGTTTGCAGAACAATGTGAATATGCTTAATGCCATAGAGCAGCACCCTTGAAAAGATTAAAGGAGTAAATTTTATGTTCTGTATATTTTATCACAATAAAATCTACAACTACCCCCCCACCACAAAAAAAAAAAAAAAAAAAAAAGGCTGCACTGAATTTGGAGTCCAGGGATCCTAACTGGGTTCTGTTTCAATTTCGATGAGTTACATGTTCTCGGCTAAGATAAATAGCTTCTCCTCGGTTTTCATTCCTATATATAGAGATAATAATATCTTCCCTACACATGGTAAGGCTTAAATGTAAACATTTTACAAACTCTGAATTCTGTACAATGTAAAATATTGTGTATTACCTCACCAGTAAGTTTTGGAAGTGAGCAATTTTAGAGAAAGAGAAACCAAGGCGCAGAGAAGGCTGTGAGGACAGTGATGGAATGGGAACTCAGCCTGACCTTGGCTGTTACTCTGGGGTCTTAGGGAAGCAAAAGGAAGTAAAGCCATCCCCTCTCAGGGTAATGGTGTCTGCTCACTTAGTGGTCCTTAGACAAGTTCTTCTCAATTTGACAGTGCCGGGAATTTAATATTAGAAAGCTGAGGAGAAGAACAATTATTTAGTGGGAACAATTGGAAATAACAGTCCTCTTGTTTACCTGGATTTTCTTTTATTCCATAAATTACATCTTTCATCCCTCCTAGTGGATCTTCCTCAGTTCACTTAATTTTTCATCCTGAAGAATGTTCTTAAATAGGTTGACTACTAAAAAAGATTCCTTTGGGGAAGTATGGTAAGCCATCTCAGTGCTGAGGCTGTAAGTGTTTCTCTTCTCACTCTGTGGCTGGAAAAGTCTCTTGTCAGTCAGTCAAGGGGCTGAAAGACTTAGGTGTAGCTCCACACCTGCACTGACCTTCTTTTCCCCGGGCAACCAAGCCCAGTCATGTTTAATGTTCCAACTCCAGGAGCAGCTTTTGATTCCTAAGGAGTGGGGCTGGGGGGGTTAGGGGGGGGTGTTCGGTACAGCTGAAGGATACCATTGTATGTGTGTGAGATGCGCTTCCACTCACTCACAGCTGCAACGGGGAGCTGCTGAAAATCTTACAGATCAAGATTCAAGATTTAAGATTTAAGATTTTAAACACGTTAAAGATCAAAAACAATCTTACGGATCAAGATGCAAGATTCAAGATTCTGAGAAAAGTGTTTTCAAACAGAGCCCGAGTCCATTTTGTGGAATCTCTGACTGGACCCACAGTAAGGATTTAACTGGATTTTGCTCGTGTTGAGTTTGCACGAGTGAGGTCCCCAGCCTGTCAGCTCAGAGCCTTGGTGATTGAAGGCGCAGCAGGACAGCCAGCCAAACCCCGTGGAAGCTGGCCCTGCCGCACATGGAGCCGGGGGGTTGGGATTATCCCTATTGGAATTTTCTCTTTCTGAGCGCCTGGAGTGTAGCAGGAATAAGATGTCCTGGAGAAGATACACCACCCAGAACCTACATGAACACTAAACATGAATCATCATTTTCTTTTTTAAAGATTTTATTTATTTGTTTGACAGAGAGACAGATCACAAGTAGGCAGAGAGGCAAGGCAGAGAGAGAGAGAGAGGGAAGCAGGCTCCCCACCGAGCAGAGAGCCCGATGTGGGGCTCGATCCCAGGACCTGAGATCATGATCTGAGCCGAAGGCAGAGAGGTTTTAACCCACTGAGCCACCCAGGCGCCCCTATGAATCATCATTTTCATCATCTTGGTGGCAAAGCTGTCGTTGGAGCCATGAGTAGTGTAATTATACTAGACACTTACCAGGTGATACTACCAACCCCAAACTAGTCAACAACAATAGAGTGCTCCTTTTTGAAATATCAGCAGCCTTTGATGTTTACTTTTGTTTGGAGTGTGTGTGGAATGGGCATGTGTAGCTTGGGAGTTGAAACATGGCATTAAACTTTCATCCCTGTGGGCCCAATAAATGCACTGGGCAGGAGCAGGTGCAACCCGGACAGGGCTATATAGGGATATAACCAAAGAGTTAAAGACTTTAAAAAGTACAGTTTCTCCTTCTTTTCACATCTCTGATTTACACCCCTCACCTAAAAAAATTTGAACAAGAAATATTTCAAAAGATTGTTCACATGGCTGGATAGACAGGGTTGTGGTAAGGCAAGCTGGAAAACAGATTTTATCATGGTAGTCAACTAAAATACTAATACCCTAAATCCTATTAATCCTCACCTAGTCTTGTTTCAGCTTCCATTTTACCTCTTTAATTTTGTGAGCTCCACTTTAAATCTGATTTAATTTTTTATGGAAATTGAATTGGTGGCTGACCTAGAATATTCAACAACATAGACCACATATTTTGTGCTATGTGAAAAAGATATAGTTTATCAAAATTTTTGAGATGCAGTGAAGGCAACGATGAGAGGGAAATTTATGGCATTGAATGCATATATTTAGAAAAAGAAGAATAAGCTTCCATCTTAGGCAAGTAGAGAAAAGAGAATGTAAGCCTAAAGCAAGTAGAAGAAAAACAATGAAAATTAGAGTGGGAATCAACAAAATAAAAATACAGGAAATCAATAGAGAAACCAAAGCTAGTTCTTTGAAAAGATCAATAAAACTGATAAAATTCTAGCGAGGCTAACCAAGAAGAAAATAGAAAGGACACAGATTAATAATACCAGAATGAAAGAAAGGTCATCACTACTGATCCCATGGATATTAAAATGATAATTAAGGAATATTATTAACAACTTTATGCTCACAAATTTAATCACTTAGATGAAATGTGCTAATTCCTTGAAAGATATCAACTACCAAAATCAACACAAGAAGAAATAGGTAATCTGATTGGGCCCACTTATTTATCAAGGTTTTCCAGAGAAACAGAACCAATAGGATGTATGTATATAGTTTAAGTACATATATAATATGTGTATATATATTATATCTATCTCTATCTATATCTTCATGTAAAGAGATTTATTATAAGGCATTGGCTTATATGATTATGAAGACTGGTAAATACAAAATCTATAGAATGAGCCAGCAGGCTGGAGACCCAAGAGAGTTGATGCTACCATTCCTGTCCTAAGATCGCTTGCTGTAGAACCAAGAAAAGCCAATGTTACAGATGAGGCCTAAGGGCAGTCTGTTGGAGAATTTTTCTCCTCTGGAGGAGGCCAGTCTTTTTGTCATATTTAAGCCTTCAACTGATTGGCTAAAGCCCACCTGCATTATGGAAAGCAATCTGCTTTATTCAAAGCCCACAGATTTCAATGTTGATTTCATTCAGAAACACCAGAATAATATTCGACACAATATCTGAGCACCCCGCTGAAGAAATTAAAATGTTAGCTAATAATCTTGAAAAAAAAGAAAGCACCAGTCCCAGATAGTTTCACTAGTGATTTCTTCCAAACATTTAAGGAGGAAATAATATCAATTCTCTACAATCATTCAAAAAAATAGAAATGAAGGGAACATTTCCTAAGTCGTTCAGTGGAGCCAGCATTATCCTAATACCAAGCCAGTAAACACATCACAGGAGGAAAATTAGAGACCAATATCTCTTATGAATATAGTTGCAAAAAGCCTCAACAAAATATCAACAAATTATATCCAAATATAAGAATAGACCAAAAAAAATCTGAAGGAATAAACAGAGCAGTCTTATTTAGCAAGCTTGCAAAAATATCGTTTCTTTTTTAAGATTTATTTGTTTATTTGAGAGAGAGCGAAAGACAGCAGGGGGGGAGGGGCAAAGGAAGAGGGAGGAGGGAAAGAATCTCAAGCAGACTCCTCACTGAGTGCAGAGTCCCATGTGGGACTCCATCTCACGACGCTGAGATAATGACCTGAGCAGAAACCAAGGGTGGAACGCTCAACTGACTGAGCCACCCCGCAACCCCTGCAGGGTTAATATAAAATAAGTTAATATGCAAGTTAATATACAAAAGCCAATTGCTTTCTATATGCAAGCAACAAAATTTAAAACAAATTTGAATTTAAAATTAAAAATACATTACCATTTACATTAGCTCACCAAGAATGAAACACTCGGGTATGAATCTAACAACAAAATGTGTCTAGAATCCACATGAAGAAAACGGCAAAAGTTCTGTGAGAAAAATTAAAGATCTAAACAAATGGAGAGAAAATCCATATTTATGGACAGGAAAATTCAATATTGTTAAGATATCAGTTCTTGCCAACTTAATCTATAGATTTAATGCAGTCTGATCAAAATATCAGCAAGTTATTCTGTGGCTTTTCCAAATAAATTTGGTAGATACACCACTGAAGAGACAGAGTGATTCCCCACTCCTGAAGTGTGGATGCACGTGCAGACTCCCTTCCAGAGCACAGAAAGGAGAATAGAGAATAAAAAAGAGTAATTTATAGTGGAGAAAACTGACAAACACTAAGTAACTTAGATGATCAAGGTCAACATTAACAGTCATAAGCCATGCAGACAGTATGATGCGATAAAAAGACATCTTGCCTTTGTGATCTTCCTTTCCAAAACCCATTCTGAGAAAAACATTAGACAAATGCCAGTAGAAGAGCATCCTGCAATATGCATGAACAGTACCCTTCAAAGCTGTCAAGCCCATCAGAAATAGAGAAAGGCTGAGAAACTCACAGCAAGATGGAACTTAGAAAGACGTGACAACTAAATGTAATGTAGTATCCTGGATGGGCTCCATGAGCAGGAAAAGGACAGGAGGTCAGACACTAAGGAGATCTGAGTAAACTGTGGATTTTAGTTAATAACAATGTATCAACACTGCTTTATTAATGGCCATAAATATTCCAAATTAATGTCAGATGATAATAGAGAAAACTGGGTACAGGCAGTGGGCTAATGTGGGAAGTCTCTGTACTATCTGCTCAATTTTTCAATACATTTAAAACGGTTCTAAATGCGACACCTGGGTGGCTCAGTTGGTTAAGCGGCTGCCTTCGGCTCAGGTCATGATCCCAGGGTCCTGGGATCGAGCCCCACATCGGGCTCCTTGCTTGGTGGGGAGCCTGCTTCTCCCTCTGCCTCTGCCTGCCACTCTGCCTGCTTGTGCTCTCTCTCTCTGACAAATAAATAAATAAAATCTTTAAAAATAAAAAAAATAAAATAAAATGGTTCTAAAAATAAAATCTATTAATTTAAAAAACAGTTAAAAGCGGGGGCACCTGGGTGGCTCAGTCATTAAGCGTCTGCCTTCGGCTCAGGTCATGATCCCAGGGTCTTAGGATCAAGTCCTGCATCGGGCTTCTTGCTCGGCGGGAAGCCTGCTTCTCCCACTACCATTCCCTCTGCTTGTGTTCCCTCTCTCGCTGTGTTTCTCTCTGTCAAATAAATAAAATCTTAAAAAAAAAACAGTTAAAAGTTGAACTGTTGGCTTTTTGGTGTCAGTTCCTTTCCCATTCTTTAATAATAGAATTGACCAAAAAAAAAAAAAAAAAAATAGAATTGACTCCATATCATTAAAGGCACGAAAGTTATCCCTTAGTGCCCCACGTGGTAGCCTTCATTAAACATGACAGATCACCTGGTCTAATCTCTCATAAATGCTAAGGGGAAGTCAGAACTTATGGCCACAAAGGCAAAAGCCTACATTTGGGGCTTAGGAGAAAAAAAGGGAACACAGTAATTCTAGTATTCTGGGATTCTAAGATTTCTAACAGTTATAACTAACAGTTATAACTAAGAGAGTTAAAAACCCATTAAACAAGCTCAACTGTGACATTTTCCAAGATGCTCAGCCTTCAATCTTGTGCAGAAATGAGGGCAACGAAAAGGACTTTAAGTTCAGCTTCTAGTTACACAAAAAACCCTACGCTTGGCTAAGTTCTGTCAAATATACTCCATTTTGCCTTGCTTGCCAAGTATCTATTTTCTAGGCTCTTTAGTTTGATGTGATTTTATAGAACTTGGAATCCTATGGGGTTTCTAGAAATATATCCTTCCTTTGTGCAAAGATGGAAACAAAGTCCAGTAGATTTGTAAACTTGTTTCGGGCTGTTGCCCCTGGGCTTGGTAAGATGGCAGACTCTAAAGAGAGAAAAAACCAAAACAAAACAAAATACCTGGAATGCTTCCACTCTTCGAAGAACTTCTGTTAGTGAAGGGACTTTAACAGTCAGTGAATGCCTACATTTTATAGATGTAGAAACCAAGGCTCAGGAAGTTTCCCATTTAGCCCTATCTCAGAGCTAACCAGGAGTGTAATCACAGTCCTTGAGATGTGATGCTGGGTCGCTATTTCTGACACCTAACCCAAGGGCTCTTTTCCATTACCCTACTGTCTCCTGCTGCCTGCGTTTAGGATAAGCATTTAATTAACTTATGTTGCTTTCCCTGTGTTGACACTCACGAGCTGGTTCCATACCCAGAATCCACACGATACCATCAATAGTGGGAAAGTGTCCTCATGGTTTCAACTCATGCTGTCCGAGACGTCTTTGAGATAATCCCATTTCTAAAGGGACTGATTAAACAAGGTAGTCATTATCAGGAGTAATGACACCCTACTTCTTAGAGAAATGTTATTATTAAACAGAAGATGGAAAATTACCCATGATTCAATTTCTCAACGTGTCACCAGTGTTAGAAAGACAGTAACGAAAGCATGATGAAATAAAAGAGAGAGGTAAATCTCTACTCCCTTCAAAGAGAAAAGCTGACTGCTATAGAATCTGTGGAAGAATGTTTTTTCAGCAGACCTCAAAAAGACCACGCATTCAAGATTCTGCATGACCAATAGCATGAAGTCCAAAGTCCTAACGTGGTGTGTTGGATAATCCTTGTTAATCCTCCAGATCCACTTTTCATTTTTCTTCACTCTGCTCTGTACCCTGGGAGTTTGAGTGCCACAGTCCACCTCATTTAGGCTTTTCTATTTTTCAGCTTCCAGTTGGGTTTGGCCAATGGGAGGCATAATTAAAAGATGGGAGGGTAGGAAAAGAGAAATGTTGAGTATTTATTCCCCAGTGATTGTGTTTCTCTGTTTGAATTCAGAGTTCTTGTTAGGCAGCTCCTCTCCATGCTGTGTTCCCATAAATCAGTGGGCAATTTAGCCCCCCAGCAGATACTTGGCAAACTCTGGGAACATTTTTAATTATCGTCACAACGAGGGATGGAGGTTGCTACTGGTATCTAGTGAGTAGAGTCCACGGTTGCTGCTAAACATCCTATAATACACAGCACAACCTCTCGCAGCAAAAAATGATCCAGTTTAAAATGTCAATAGTGCCGTTGTTGAGAAATTCTGCAATACTTGGTTCCTCCCTCGGTCCTTTTGGTCTTTGATGTGGTATGGCTGCCATTATAGCTAGAACCAGGATGCTTTACCATCCCTTTTTGGTTTCCTTAGCATGTCCACCCCTTTGTAAATATATCCCTCATTAAACTCTTCCATTATTCCTTTTGGGTGCACAATTTCTGGCAGGAGCCCTGAATAATTATACACAGCAAACAGAACCCAACAGAAGACCTGCCTCTGGCCCATCTTTCCTAAATCCCCAGCATCTTATGCTTCAACCAGGCCAAACCACTTATAATTGCCAGGACATGCCAGGATTTTTTCAAGGTTCATGTCTTTGTTCACATTGAATTCTCTATTTGAAATGCCTTTTCCCAGCTTCCATTCCAGCTTGATCAGCTCGGTCCAAGCCTATCCACAAAGCCTTTTCAGATCATCCTCAGCTTGTACTATTGTAGGTCAAACTGATCTTTATATTCTCGGGCTTCCATCATACCCTAGGTGGATGTATCTTCATAGTGCTGATGACTCTATATTACATGTGCTTTATTGTGTGTGTTTTTACATTTCCATAGCTCTTCTTTATTCCTAGCACTTAGCTCTATGCCTGGCACATGTGCCTGGCACATTCAATCTATTAACTCAACACCTATTTTTTGAGTATTTGCTCTTCGCCAAACTCTTCTCAGAACTGGGAATATAGCAATGAACAAAATGGACAAAAATCTCTGCCCTCAGTGCTTACATTCTAATGGAAGAGACATGGTAAACTTTTTTAAAAATTTAATTTAATTGTTTTAAGTTATTTATTTATTTATTTATTTAAGTAATTTCTACACCTAACATGGAACTTGAACTCATGACCCTGATACTCTTCTTTTTTTTTTTTTTTAAAGATTTTGTTTATTTATTTGACAGAGAGAGAGAAACCACAAGTAGGCAGAGAGGCAGGCAGAGAGAGGGGGAAAGCTGGCTCCCCACTGAGCAGAAAGCCCGATGCGGGGCTCGATCCCAGGACCCTGGGATCATGACCTGAGCTGAAGGCAGAGGCTTTAACCCACTGAACCACCCAGGCACCCTGACCCTAATACTCTTCTGACTGAGCCAGCCAGGTGCTCCCAGACGTGGTAAACTAGATAAACAAATAAAAAGCACAGTAGGAAGTGTATGGGGTATCGGAAGAGTTTGGTGGAGGTAGAATGAAACTTTAGGTAGAGTAGCCTGGTAAGGTCTTGCAGAGAAAGTGACATTCACAAGGAACATACCAACATATTGAGTAAAGGCCAAAAGAGGTGGAGCAACATCTTTGAGAACTTTTCCACCTTATAAATATGGAAATTGGGGAGGAGGGTTGACTGGCTCGAGGTCATAGAGCTAGCACGTGCTATAGCTAAGTGGCATGGTTCTGATTCTGCTCCCAAAGTCCTTTCTGCGGCACCACAACTGCCTCCCACACGAGCCCAAGAACAGGCACAGTGAGTCTGTCATTTTGCCAATCCCTCAAATATGCTTTCCTACCCACCATTAGGTGAAGCTTTTCAAACCCCAACTATGAATCCAAAGAATGTCAGAGGATAGGGAAAAGTCTATCTTCTCTGAATAGGAAAAGACAGGTAGATGTATTCTTCTGAATTGAAAGAGAAGAAACTACTAGATTATTATCACTTACCTTTATGCAGGCTCTACATTTCTAATGGTGAGGCCTGGAAAAGGGTTAAATCTTTCCTCCTTTCATATTCAGGAAAACCTACCTAACTAGGGCTATTCCTCAGGAAACAAACTAAAGATCAGAAACCAAATTATGTGAAGTGCTCTCATTTCACAAAAGGAAAGTACTAAATTATCACACCAGAGTACTAACATTTAGTTTTCTCTCTCCATGAAGTTGGATTGATCTTGCTCTGTCTCCAAGTTTCAGATCCATTAGGCTTGACTAGAGGATAGGCAGTAGTCGGTATACTTGCTTGCCATTTTCCTTAAACATAGTCCAAAAATCTAAAGAAAGTTAAGAGCTTCTAATATCTTTTAAGTTTGCTTGATTGTGATGAGTTAGAATTGCACCATTAGGTTCCAGCCCAGAACCTGAAAGAAAATTAGGCCAAATAAAATGAATCTAGGCAGCAGCTGAGAAAACATATTAACAAAGACCAGTACTCTTGAGATGCTGCAACTCACTGCCTTTAGTCATAAACATCAAACTCCATCAATGAGCATAATTGCTTTGTACCTTAACATGTGGGGCCGATTGGTGGCCACTCTATAGGCTAGTGAATTAGCCATAGGAATGTGGATTATTTTAATATATCAAGAGATTTTATGTTATTTTGAAGCAATAAACACGTTAATTCATACTTCATACTTCTCTTCAATGTTTTGTCAGTGACCCCTCCGATACTTTAAAAATAAGTTTTCCAGGTCTTGAGTATTCTAAGACGCAATTCTCACTGCTGGCTTCATACGTGTATTAGGACAAGGAAGCAAAAAGATTGGCCAGGGTCAGAAAGAGAAATGTGTGTAGGCACTGAAATTGAATTCCTGGATCCACATCTGGGTGTCACATTACCAAACATGAGGAGATAAAGATGGATACTCTATACAGGCTGAGTGAGAAGGTGCCATTCCAATGATTTGGGCAGAAATTGAATTTGCAAAAATGAAAGTAACATAAGAGGCAAGAAAGAAGATAGAGGAAACTCAATTTTCATCATGCAGAAATGAGAACACTTGGAGGGCATTTGAATGTATTCTTTTAATATAACCAAGGAAACAAAAATCTCATGAGGTGGTTAAAACTACTTAAAGGTGAATCTCTATTTGAAGAAGTCGGTATGTGAAGACAAGATAAACCAAAATTCCTATTTAGAAACCAAAGATTTCTCTTTCTTTGTCAGACAGACTGAGTTTAGATTTTAATTTTGCCATTGGCTAGCTGTGTGACCAGGGGCATGTTTCTAAACGTCTCAAAAACTCAGAGATTAAGAGGATCAAATGAGATAATACATGGAAAGCATTTGTCATACTTCTTGGCACGTAGTATCCATTCAATAAACTGTGCCTGCTGCCATTACTCCTGCTATTCCCCTTCATTTCACCATGTCTCCACTTATTTTCTCATCTTCTGCATTTTATTCGACTGCATTATGATCTAGACTGGGAATAATGGAGTCAGAAAACTGACACACCCAATTAATTGTCAGATCAGAAGGTTCAATTGCCTCAAAACCTGGAATCCATGTTTTTCATGATGTGTTTCTTGTGAAAGAATGGTTCCACTGGAAATGACCTCATCTACTTTTCTAAAAGGATGGAGCTCATCTGAACATCTGGTGTGAAACTATAACTACCCCTTACATGGATTTATTTTTTAAATCTCTACAATTATCTTTTTATCCTTTTATCTCAGGGAGAAGTTCTTCTTCTTCTTCCTCTGAAGTTACCTGCCCCTAAGTTTCCAGTATCCTTGAGGAAATTACTCCCACATTTTTTATTCTTCTTCCTATTTACCTTTAATAAAATCATGAGATGTCTTAAAAATCTTTGTAAAAAGTGATACATACAAATATCCAAGTAGAAAAAAGAAAGTAAAAAGTCACCAAAAATTCTACCACCTGGAATCACTGTCATTAACATATGTGACCATTACTTCAGACATCTCTTTATATTTTCACATGAAAACAATAAATAGATGTAATTTCTGGAAAATTCAAACTATTTTTTCCCCAAATACGCTTATTTTATTTTTTCAGTGTTAGAAGATTAATTGTTAAAATTCAAACTATTTTAAAATTTAAAATATGAAGTTTATTTTTACTTGAGATTTACAGACAATATCATATTTTGCCATTATTCAAAGTGACTTCAGGCTAATTTTCTGAAAGTCATTCAACAAACTGCCTTACATCAAATTAACTTTTGAAGAATTGGATCAGTGAATTAGCTTTGGGAAAATGTGCTTTTAGTGAATTGGCCTATTTCTGCTTCAGCAGGAAGCCAGTAAGTACTGCCTAAAGGAATAGAGGATTAAATACTTCATATAATATATTAAATATACATAATACTTTATAAACAAAAGACATAAACCTTCTGGGTAATGAGAAGTATCACACGCAGATACACACAGGGAAAGGAAGTAGTATAAAAAAACCTTTTAAGCAGTAAAACGGCACAAAAATGGCAAAAGTAAACCTAAATATATTTGTCATAGCAATAAGTGCAAATGAGCTAAAATCACATCTTTAGAAAAATCCAAGTGAAATCAGGAAAGATGATTATAAATGTTTAAAAAATGAAGTTAAACTTCTCTATCCCTTTCCTATCCCAAATAGCCATGAGATCTCCTCTTATGAGCTTCAGCAGAAGGCTGGAGATGACTTGCCAGAGAAACTGAACCATACACACTCACTCTGGACTAGGGACACTGGGAACACCTTAAAGGTAAGAGTGACACAAATCTGCTCACTGAGAAGTAACTTCCTTTCTCAAGTCCTGGAATTCTAGCAACCATGCTTACCCCTGGCCCAATCCCACTTGCAACTGGAGAACTTCTTTCAGATGAAAGTCATTGGTTACAAGAGAGAATAAAGTCTCCCCAAATTACTCCTCAGGGAAGCTCATCAATTTCCAAACTCCATCCCTGCATATTGAGTCCCAACCCATTTGCCAGCCCCTCACAATTAAATATGAACTGAGAGCAAAAGATTCGAAGAAAGTTTCTAACAACACGAAAGACAGAGAAGAAAAAAGAAACTTGAAAATTTGTAAAAATAAAAAAGAAAAGGAGAAGAAAACTTTAAGAAAATGAATAATTCAGAGAGATAAGAGAATACATTACATCCATGAAACAAGAACACACATGTATATATATAATTTACACATGAAACATTCAGAGAACAAAGAAGAACTCCTTCAAATTACTCACTAGATATCAAGAAACTAACATTTCCTGGAGGATAAATAAAAGAATAAGAAAAGTTTCCCAGATAAAATGGGTGGGGGGATAAAACATGGGAAAGAAAATTAATAGATTATTAGGAATACATGTGTAAATATTTGGATTTTTAGAAAATAAAAAAAGGAAAAATGGAAGGGAGGAAATTATGAAATGACTAGTAAAAGATTTTTATCAAAGAAACATGATTTTCCAGATTGAAAGGGCTCAGTGAATGCAGCAGACTCATGGAAAAATGACTTCCTCTGAGATGAATTGTTGCAAATTTCCAGAACATCAGGGATAAGGAGAAGTTTCTAAAAGTGTGCGGGGGGAGCACATGAATGTTTGAGGATCAAACTGGATCCTAAACCATTAGGATCTAGTGCTAAACCATTAGCACTAGAGGAAGATGAAGCAATTTCTTTAAAATTTTGATGTTGTTATATCTCACTTAGAATTCCATATCCAGCCAAAGAGTAAATGGTGAGGGTAGAACAAAGATAATTTGAGAATGCCAAGTTCTCAAGGGTTTTCCTCCCAAGCAGTTTTCTAAAAAACTGGGAGGTGTGCCCTAATACAATGAGGACATAACCAAGAAGGAAGAAGATGTGCAGGCAAAATAAGGGCTCTAGACAGGAGAGGAATTCCCAGGATAATGATGAAGGGAAGGTCTAGGCTACACACTGACCAATGTCCAGGATGCATGCAGTACAGACAGGAGCAGGGCACAGGAATTCAGGAGAGACATTTTCAAGAGGAAAATGTGATGTATAGAATCCTTAATATGTTTGATCATATTTTACAGAAGTTTCCAGTTCTGGTAAGGGTTTTGTGTGAAAATTATACAAAAAGTGGGTGATTTTTAACTCCAGGAAACAAAACAAAGCAAAAAATTTTCCAAGAAAGGAAATTTAACCATTGTGTTAACTGTGAAAAGTAGTTACATAGTCATAATATGATCACTGAATATTGATTTAACTCCAAATTAAGACGAGAGAGGAAAGGAGGGGAAATGGAGAGTTCTCTGTCCATGCGTATACATGGAAGATGTGGGTTAGGGGCAGATTATAAAAGAGCTAAACCTTCTGCTGTAGGAAGTTAATATATGATCTCCATATCAGAAAAGTGATAAGATAGCATCACTTACTGGTACAGAAATGCATACTAAAAGAAGTATCTGAGAAAGTTAAAAGTTGCTGCTTCAGAGTGATAGAAACTGGGACTGAGGATGGATGAGATAGGCAAAATTTAGCATTTGAAAAAGAGTGAACAGTTTGAGTAGTCAGTCAAAATATGTGAGATGACTTCAAATCTCAACATT
>CM053604.1:103356027-103375188 GCA_028646535.1 Procyon lotor
TTCCTGGTCTCCAGAAGGATACTAATAAACGTGTGTTGTTTTAAGCCAGGAATTTTGCAGCAACTGGCTACAGCAGCACTAGGAAACTAATGCTGGGGCTTAATTAATGAAGTTAGGGTGTTGGGGCACCAGGGTGGCTCAGTGGGTTAAAGCCTCTGCCTTCGGCTCAGGTCATGATCTCAGGGTCCTGGGATCGAGCCCCACATCAGGCTCTCTGCTCAGCAGGGAGTCTGCTCCCCGCCCCCCCGCCTGCCTCTCTGCCTACTTGTGATCTCTGTGTATGTGTGTCCAATAAATAAATAAATCTTAAAAAAAAAAAAAAAAGACGTTATGGTGAGCCATACAGTAGAATACCATGCAGCCTCTGCAGAAGAATGAGGAAACTCTATCATGGAACGAGCATGGGACACTCTCTGGAATTTATAGTAGTTGAAACAAAAGCAAGAAATGAACCCGAATGTATGGTACCCCCACCTGTCGAAAGGAAGTTTTAGAAACTAGGAAAGAAACTAGGAAGACCCATTACTTCCGGGCAAAGAAAGTAGGAGCCTGGGACGGAGATAGCGGGCAGGGAACCACTTTCACGACATAATCCTTCCGTGACTTTTAAATAAATAATAAATATTCTATTTAAAAATAAGGAAATGTGATTTTTTACCAAGGACGCTGTCTTGATTCCTCAGAAGGGGTCAGGCTTTTGTATAATATGCTCTGGAACTCTGGAAAACTTTCTGTACTTCTCCTTCACAACCAGATATAAATGGTCCTCAACTTGGGATGGTTCAACTTAAGACCTTTTGACTTTGCAACGGTTGAGGAAGTGATATGCATTTAGTAGAAACTGTATTTCCAGTTTTGAATTATGATCTTTCCCTGGGCTAGTGCCATGCTGTGCAATACTCCCTCCTGACACTGGGCAGCAAGCTATGTACCCCAGCCAGGCACGGGATCACACACGTATATGGCTGATACATTGATGTCACTTCTGTACCCACACAACGATTCTGTTTTTCACTCTCAGTATGGGATTCAATAAATCTGGTACAGGATTCAATAAGTTACCTCCACTAAACCTAAATTATGTCAGGTATTTAACACTTTATAATAAAATAGGCTTTGTTTTAGGATTTTGTTCGACTGTAGGTTAATCTAAGTGTTATGAGCACATTGAACGTAGGTGGGGCTAAGCTGTGATGTTCAGTAAGTTAGGTGTATTAAATGAATTTTGACTTGTGATATTTTCTTTATTCATTTATTTTTAAAGATTTTATTTATTTATTTGACAGCGAGAGATCACAAGCAGGCAGAGAGAGAGGGGGAAGCAGGCTCCCCGCTGAGCAGAGAGCCTGATGTGGGGCTCGATCCCAGGACCCTGAGATCATGACCTGAGCCTGAGCCAGAGGCAGAGGCTTTAACCCACTAGCCACCTAGGCACCCCTCGACTTGTGATATTTTCAGCTTACCATGGTTTTATCAAGATGTAACCCCATTGCAAGTTGAGGAAGATCTGTAGTGTTATAACCTCGACCTCATACTCTATAACAATATAATACTAAAATGATTAATTGTTGGTCCCAGAGTGTTCAATATCTATCTTACCCATTAGACTATAAGTTTGTTTTTTTTGTTAAGGATTTTATTTATTATGTAGTGTTGTTTTTTTTTTTAATGTAGTTATTTTAAAGGGAGATCGTGAGCAGGGGAAGAGTAGAGGGGGAGGGAGAGGGAAAATCTGAAGCAGAATCCCCACTGAGCACAGAGCCCGAACAGGGTCTCCATCCCAAGACCCTGAGATCACAACCTGAGCCAAAACCAAGAGTCAGATGCTCAACCCACTAAGCCACCTAGGTACCCCCTAGACTGTAACTTTCATGAGGGCAGGGACCAGCTTGTGTTTTAATCGTACCTACTACAGTGTCTGGCTCCTACTGAGTATTTATTGAATAAATAGATGAATTATGTAATGAACACAGTCAAGTAAAAAGAGTTAAGAAAGGCTCATAATCCAATCAATTATGATGTCCAAAAACATAAATAATCCTAAAATGCAAAATTAAGAAATAAGAGCATACAACAAAGAATATTATTTGAAGATCTATAAATGTCTAGCTATAAATAACTATCCTTCTCCGATGGAACTCTATTAAATCACAGCTAAATCTGGTTCTCAAGCTTTCTCTATCCAGAGGAAAAAAGTTTCAACTATGTTTCAACTCCTGGTGTTAAGATCCCTGGACTGTGTTCACAGATTGAAGCCATTTAACCCAGGGGTTGCCTTTTTACAGCTGTTTGCAGTTTCGGCCGTCAGTGGAGAGGCCTCTAATTCACAGGCTTTCTCTATTTGCTTTCTCTCTCTCACCGTCTCTGTTTCTTGCTGCTTCTGCTTCTCCTTCCAACTCTCAGTGTCTTTTTCTTTCATGATCAGAACATAGAAGCTAAAAGGCAGGAAAAGAGGGACCACTTTTCTAACGGTCTGGTGACCCCATGACTGCCTACCATTAGGAATAGCGTACCACAGAACCATTCTTCAGAGAAGGTTGCTCATTTGCCAAGATCCTTGTTTTCTTTCCAGGCATCCAGCTAGGCTCTATTTTCCAGGTTCCTTTGTTGTTAGGTAGAGACTCATAACCGAGTTCTGGCCAATGGGACATGGGTCAGTCACGGGTCTAGTGGCTGGATGCAGAAACCCGGTGAATTCTCGACCCCTGGAGGATGGTGAAGCTCCTAAATTGGAAGCAGCCTGGGCTCTCCTGAGTTGCCATTCGGAAGAAAGCTACTGGGGACAGTTGTGGCTGGGGGGGGGGGGGGGGGGGGGATATATCCATCCAACCATGGACACCTGTGTTGGACTGTTTCCGGTCAAAAATAACTTTTTAAAATTTTAACCCCTGAAACGTTGGTGCCTTTGTTACGAGTCAGAAACTGGTACCTTGAAGGGGGGTGCTGCCATAATGTAAACCTAAAATACGGGAGTGAGGTAGGGAATGGTAAGAAAACTGATGGTAGCAGCTAGGATGATGGATAGCATGCTCTAAAGTGGTGAGACACTTTGAAAAATTGTCACTTGCAGTAACTTGAAAGAAGACCATGTGCCTACTGAACCAAGCTCTAGGTGAAGTGTTTGGAAATCATTTGAGTGCTGTGTGTTTGGGTTACTATTAGCTGTCTTCGGTAATGTTTCATGGAAGAAACATGAATTCAGGGAAGAACTGGCTGATTTGCAAGCTGAAATGAAAGGAATAAAGAATGGAGAAATCTGGGGCATTGAAATGTTAGGGTAGCCAATACCTTCTCGATTCCCAAATAGTAAGAGAGAAGGCTTCAAGTGTTCAAAACAATGATACTCCTCAGTTAAACAAAAGACTCAGCTCTGAGGCAAAGATCAGATTAGGAATGTGCCCTTCCCATATATTCTTTGAGAGGGACATGGGGTAGCAGCCATTAAATTGAGAGAGAATGGCTTATGGTGAAGAAACACAGAAATGAAGTAAATTTGAGATTTATATTTTGGGTGTCTTTAGTGGTACAAGGAATTGACTAAAGCTTAAAAAATAATAAATAAAATAAAAAATAAATAAAATTAAGATATTAAAAATAAAAAAATAAAAATAAAAATGTCTTTGAAATCTAAAACAACTATTGAGACCAAAAATCAATCCAACATGAAGCAATCTATAAAACCGTGAAGGCCCTAGGGAAAGCCTGTTCCCAGTGCCCCTTCAGATATGGCCAAAGGTGATGTACAAGATGGAACCTCCAAGAGGATAGGGATAGAGACCAGAGAGAACAGTGGGCTATGGAGCTCCCAATAGACAGCTGAGTTTGTTCCTAGTTGAACAGGATAGAGAGGTTTTAGTAGGCCCATACAGTGGGATTTCACAAACTAGCACCTGTTTTGTGTCTTCTTCTTCTTTCCAAATAGGAGTTTTTATTGTGGATGTGCCATCTCTGTCCCATAATTCTTCATTAGGGAGGGGAGTGGGAAAGGGAAAGATAATCTGCCTTTCAACAACCATCAGAAACTCTGTCTAGACCAAGAGGAGATCTTGGACCTTGAGCTGGATGCAAGGACTGGTTGGGATTTTAAATTGTTTCTTTGGGAAAGGTTGAGTGTGTTCTCTGTGTGGAAAGAAGTTAACAGATCCCTGGTGAGTGGAAGGGATCAATGAGTCAAAGAGAGTGTTATAGGCTGATCAAACCTAGTTCTTCTCTCTTCTTCCTAGACACACAGCTGGATCTCTCTCAGTCTCCCTCACCCCACAGTTTGGTGGGGCCAAGTAACTAAGTTATGACCGGCGAGATGTAAGTACAAGTTGCCACTTCTATGTCTGGTTCATAATAATTTTCCATATGATCATTCATACTCTCCCTTTGTCACCCAGAAGCAGAGATCCAAGGAAGGCTTCTGATGCCCTAGGGCACAGGTCTGTGAAGAGCTATGGGTTTATGATCTATGGCTGCTTTCACGCTAGAGGCATTTCTCCAAAGCCTACTAGCTAGCTAATCCTCTACAGAAGAAAGTTAGCCAATCCTTGCTTTAGAGAATGACAGGACCTCTGGATAGAAGGAGCCTGGCTTCTCAGTCACAACCACCACTTGGAGAGCAACAGACCAGGAATACTCATGTTGAACTATTTCCTAAACTAGAGCCAAGTTCTTGTTGTAGTCGGCCACTGTGATTTGGAGTAATAACATTTTCAGTCACTCTACATACAATTATGAAGGCAGATGTTTACCTTGCATTGTATAGCTAAAAGATTCCCATTCACTGCAGTACTTAGGAACATGGCTTCTGCCATGACTGAATTATACATTCTGGCATCCATCCATTCATCTATCTCCAAGTACTTATTGTTTATTATGCATCAGGCACTTTGCTGAGGATACAACGATGAATAAAAACATGCTTGAACTCTGCCCTCATAGAGCTGAGGGTTTAATACAGAAGGCAGTGGGAAGAAAGGGGGTAGCTGCTACCCCTCTAGACTTGACATAAGCTTTTCCAGCTCATCACAGCCCACATTGAACCTGCTTCACTCATTTACCTGCCTGGCTCCCGTACCACTTAGGGTTTTCAGTCCCCACACCAAAGTAGTTGAACAGATAGTACGGAGTACAGGAGTCAAGGAGAGCAAGTGGCCAGACATAGTTGAAGACCTAGCTAAGGGACAAATGCAGAAATAATAATGATAATTTATCAAATTAATATTTCATTAAAATATGAGCCCAGCAATTAGTCCAGGTCTGAGCAGAGTTGTGTCTGCAAATCTTAGTTTGCTTGTTTTTCATTCAAATATTTCTCTCCTTGTTTCTCTGGAGAAAACCTAAGTAATAGAATTGATACTGATGTTGTTGATATTACTGTTTTTATTTATTTGTTGGTTTGTTTATTTTAAAAGATTTTATTTATTTATTTGACAGAGAGAGATCACAAGTAGGCAAAGAGGCAGGCAGAGAGAGAGGAGGAAGCAGGCTACTTGCTGAGCAGAGAGCTCCATGCAGGGCTCAATCCCAGGATCCTGGGATCGTGACCTGAGCCGAAGGCAGAGGTTTTAACCCACTGAGCCACCCAGGCACCCCGATATTACTGGTTTTTTTCTTTCTGATATTACTGTTTTAAAAAGATAAATGGTCTAGTACATATATTTCTTCATAACTAATCTGCTTATCTTCTTTAGATGAGCTCCTAGGTCCTAGGATTTCTTGGTTGAGGGGCATGAATGTTTTCCAGTCTTTCACATATTTCCTAATCGAACAACAAAACAAAACAAAACAAAAACTGGTAAGTGGAGATATATAGCAGGGACATCTAAACTTCTGGCCAATGTTTCTCAAACTGAGTGTCTTATCCAACTATTTGGTTTTCTCCAAAATGTGGTTTCTCAAGATTGACATGTTGCCTGGCCAGGTGGAAAGCCGAGAGGTTGATTGGGGAAAAGTCCTCCTCTTGCCATTCTTCCAGCTTTCTGAGCAGAGAGTAGTCCTACTTACAATGTGCCCAGCATCTCATGAATATCTCCAGGATACTCTCTCAATATTCCCGGCTCTGTTTTGATTAGTCAGCGATTTCCTTGAAATGGTATGAAGTCAAAGGAGGGCCGTCAGGCTGCCAGCATGGTGACATTAAGAAGTGAAATCACCAATGCTTAGACCATAGAGCTGAGAGAGAATCCCAGAAACCATTTGGCCCAATTCTGGCTTCTGGCAGATAAGCAATTCCATTAGCAGAAAAGTTTTAGAAGATCGAGACTGATTTTGGCAAGGAGCGGTGTCCCTCTAGTCATTGTGTTAAGATAAAACAGAAATCACTATGTGAGGAAAATAAATTACAAGTGAAATGAAAGTGTTATGCCTATGAAAGACTAGCCCAGAGAGTAGTAACCATAGGCATACAAGACTTTCCCTAGTCAGTACCTGTTTATAATGTGCCTCCAGTGCCACATTCTTTCCCCATAAACTGGGATACAAATTGCCATCGATTCACTTAGCACAGAGTGTCCTATTACCAAGGTGTTAAAAGCAGTTCTTAAAAAGTTTATTTTTTGTGCAAAGAATGTTTAAAAAAAAACGGGAAAGCCGCCATGAACACACTATCTTTACACATATATTACCATTTTAAAACAACCACTTTTAGCATCTTGGTGCGTTGTTGTCTTGTGGGGGTACAATTAAAAATATTTGGTTTAATCATAGTATACTTACATAGTAGTTTAGGTTAATACACTATTCTTTTTTGATGACTGTAGAATGTCATAATTTACCCAACCATACCATAACTTATCCAACTTTTCCCAATTTTTCATTTTAAGTAACGTGGTGGTAAAAAATTTCATACATGGAGCATTCTATTTTAGATTATCTTAAAAAGATAGGTTTTTAGAAATGAAGAATTATCTTTTTTTTTAAGATTTTATTTATGTATTTGACACAGAGAGAGAGAGAGAGACAGACAGACAGAAAGAGAGAGTACACAGGCAGGGGGAGTGGGATTGGAAGAAGCAGAGAGCCCAATGTGGGGCTCGATCCCAGGGGCTCTATCATGACCTGAGCTAGAGGCAGCTGCTTAACAACTGAGCCACCCAAGTACCCCAGAAATGAACTGTCTTATTCAGTGTATATGAATGGTTAAACAGTATACGGTGAGGATATCTGTTTCACCCCAAAGGGGTGATTTTTGCAAATGAATTCATGTTAGGATATTAATGGGTAGAAATGGACTGGGACTACAAAATTATAAAAATAGAGGAATGGATAAACTCTTCAGTTATTTTGGATAAGCTTTCTGAGTGATATTTCTTATTTGTAAATTCGTCTAGGCACAGATTTTTCTTAATTGTTATAGCTTTGGGAGCTCACATAGAATCTTCTCATCACTGCCATTTGGTGGGAAGTAGACTTGGGCAGGCACCACCACAATGCTTTCTTAATATTTTTTTCTGGTTCTGTATCACAGATTATATAATGTACATACACATACACAGTGCTTGGTATTTAGTGAGCCATTAGTAAGGCTCTGTAAAATAGGTAAATGAAACAATGTGAATGGGCATTGAACCTGAGCAGACAGGGGTTCAAATCCCATTTCTGCCACTTATTAGCTGTGATACTTCTTAAACAGATAAATTGATATGAAACACAATAAAAGTTGTGTTCTGGATGAATTCCAGGAGTCAGTGACAAGTCCTTTTGTAGATTTCTTATGTGAAACTTTATGTTAAATTCTTCAGTGGAAATAGCAATGCCCAAAACATATCTCAACATGAAATCTAAAGGCTATGGTGTGATATAATAAGAGATTTCTTATGGTGGGAAACCACTGCTTGCTCAGATGGTTTTTGAGAATCAGCTTTTATTTCCTTTAATTGTTGCCAAGTCTTATAACTGCTGAACCCTTAAATGCCAAGTCACTTAATGACCTCATCTACTGAGGGAGGCAGAAGGAATTGTGGAATGGACACCGTACTTGGTTTCTGATAAGATGAATTACTTTGGCTGGACAAATAACTGCTGACCTGTGGCACTTCTTTCTTTCTAATATTTCTATAGTGTCAGCAATTTTCAGGTGCACTAACAGGTGTAGCAAACAAAGGCAATGTATTTGATCCAACTCCATTTCAATCAGGTGAGTTTTTAGGGGATGTGTTGGGGGAAACAGGCATAGGAAAGCACAAATGACAAGTTATTTCTGAATTCTAAGGTTACTAATAGGCTGGTGAAATAGAGCTCTGAAGATTCATTCACCTGTTATAAAGAAGGTTTTTTTTGTTTGTTTTTAAAAAGATTTTATATATTTATTTGACAGAGAGATTACAAGTAGGCAGAAAGGACAGGCAGAGAGAGGGGGGCGGGAAGCAGGCTCCCCATTGAGCAGAGAGCCTGTGGGGGGCTTGATCCCAGGATCCTGAGATCATGACCTGAGTTGAAGGCAGATGCTTAACCAACTGAGCCGCTCAGGTGCCCTGGATTCTGGGATTCCTTTTTTTTTTTTAAAGATTTTATTTATTTATTTATTTGATAGAGATCACAAGTAGGCAGAGAGGCAGGCAGAGAGAGAGAGGGGGAAGCAGGCTCCCTGCTGAGCAGAGAGCCCGATGTGGGGCTCGATCCCAGGACCCTGAGATCATGACCTGAGCCGAAGGCAGAGGCTTTAACCCACTGAGCCACCCAGGCGCCCCTGATTCTGGGATTCTTAAAGCATCTTCATTTTGTTGTACATATTGAACATATTCACTGAGCTCCTTGGATTCAAATCAGTTTCTTCAGTCTACTCTTGGTGAATTTTTCTCAGATTTCAGTATGCCAAAAGAATGACCTTGAAAGATATTACTACACAGTCTATTCCTAAACATTCTGGATCAACAAATTTGGAAATCCTTATTTTTAACAAAAATCCACCTTGGGTGACTCATCCTTTGAGAATCACTGTTCTAAAGAAAGATGGAGATATTCCCTTAATCTAGCCAAAGAAAGCTATCTCAGGTCCCAGCTCTGCTGAGAATCTCCCTAAGGAACCATGATGAGATCAAAGTAACAACTCACTCTTCCCTCCAGGTGTGTCCGGGACTCTGGGAAAGGTGAGAAGGATAGGCTTGAAGTTGAGCTATAATAAGTAAAAGCCAGATAGACTGTCTAATATTTCTTCCAACAGCAATGTTCACTTTGTTTAGCAGTAGGTCATAGCCTTGACAATGGAGGCCACTTGCTTCATTCACTTTCAGGAGATGTATATGGTAAAACAACAATGGCGTGTATATGGTTAACCCACAAGTGGCTAAATACAGCCAGAGATTATTAGACCTTTCTAAAATGCCTATGTGTCCTTTCCATATGCTGTCCCTACACTACCATTCATTCCAACCATCCCTGAAGGTTACACTGTGGCCCTTGTTCATGCAAAGAACGGACTTAGTAGACACTTGACCTCTGTATCTGGGGGACACAGAAAGCTTTTTGAGAGTATGTGTCTTATTTATCTGTGTCTTATTTACTCTACTGACCCCAGAGCCCAACACAGTGCCAGGCATAGAATATGAGCTCAAAAAATACCAATGTCTTTATATTCAGACAAGCAAGAAAATGCCAGTGTAACATCTGGAAAGACATCTAATACATTCTGGATCAACAAATTTGGAAATCCCTATTTTTAATAAAAATCCAGCTTGGGTGACTCATCCTTTGAGAAACACTGTTCCAATATACAGATATTGGATATATCAAATACATAAATAAAGGCAAATTCAAAGATCAAGAACACAGAATGCACTGTATCATGTTTCCCCCAGTTGCATTTGATATCTCCTACCTTCACATATTGATGGCAAGTAGTCGTTATATCACACATCATTGTATAAGTCAGAAAGAAATTGGCTGGCCACCTTTTTGTTCTTCCCAGAGCTACAGGAATTTGGGATTAATTATTCCTGATTAATTCCACTATGTTGAACAGCTGTATTTATTCAAACTTTAAAATGTGAAGAGATTTGCCTTAGAAAAAAAGGTATAAATGCATTATTTTCAATTATATTCATGAAGAATATATCACCATTTACTTTAAATGATGCCAGTGTTTCATATTTGAATCACAAATATGGAATTTTCAGACAGGGAACTCTAGGAATAAAGATATGTACTTTGGGAACATTTGAGGGAAGAGAACCAACCCTACAGTTCTAAGGAATGGGGTGCTTTCATATTTAGTGAAAGAATTGCCTGAGCAAGTTAGACAATTTCCATTTTTGGCTAGGAAAGAAAAATCTGATAGGGTATTTCTGAGTCCTTTGATGAAAAGGTGATAGGACACATTTAGAGCATTCCCTCAATAACAAAAGGGTTCCTAGGACACACAGCTGCTCAAGATACCATGTGTATTACTATTATATATAAATATTACTATTCTTAATAAAAAGTTTTGTTCTTTTTCAGATGCCAAGAAATAGTCAAATATTTTGGGTCAATTCCATGTCCTGTTGGTAAGCTGTGTCTCACACTTTGTGGATGTGTGTGGGAAAAAAAGCAACAACAAAACAAACCCAAAAACCGTGTGGACTAGGAGATACACCCAACCAGGGAGAAGAGAGGGAGTGAACATACCAACAGTTCCTTGGTTAGGTGTGGAGGCAGCTGTTGAGCCTCAAATACATAAATAAAGGCAAATTCAAAGATTGGGAACACAGATACCACTGTATCATGTTTCCCCCAGTTGCATTTGATATCTCCTACCTTCTTTAACATTATTTTATTGCTTTTTTCTTAGAATGAGTACAAAATTGTCTTGATCTTCACATGACTATTCTAGAGCAGGTGCCACTTTCTGTCTTTCAGATTCATGGAGGAAACCATTTTATTCTTTTCCCCCATCTTCAAGCATAAAGCTTGAGTCCTTCTCCAGGATTTCCATCATTGAAAGTGCTGGGCTTCAGACACTAAAACAAAGTTAGGTGAAGTTTACTTTTCGTGATATTTAATTATACACACAGATATTTTCTACATATTGACAATGTAGTATTGAAAAAATGCCTTAAAAAGCGCCCAGCCATAATAAAATATATTTTGAAACTGGGAACAGAAGGATGAATTTTCACAAGTAGTGCAACGTCTTCTGGATACCTTGACAGGAGAGAGTTATTGTATAAAAATGGGAGCTTTTGCAAAAGAGAGATCAAAACCAATATTTCAGGGATATCACAGGAGTGAAATTTCATGCTTGGCCATGTTACCGAGGGCCTCACGATGCCTGGAGGATATAGGATCAAACCATACAGTGAGGGAATTGGTGGCCACATACCTGATGTGACGATCTGAAGGATGTTGCAAACCTGTCTCATCATAAGCTGTCAAAACACCTGGAGTTCCACCTTTGGAGCCATGCTATAGCCTCCAGGAAGATCATGTTAATATGTAAGTGTTTCACCTGAGAGGTGTTGCCTTATAATATTAATTCTACCCTTGACAAAGATAAGATAAGCGAGTTTGTATTGTATGAAATGGCTCAATGGGAAAGGAGATTTGGAAGATGAGAAAGAAGCTAATGATGGTTCTGAGTATGGGACCTGCCTGAGTTGTGAGAGGGGTGGAGACTGGTGAGCCAGGGACAAGGGTGAGGACCCTCAAACAGGGCAGGTAGAAGTTAGAGAAGAAGAGCAAAGTCTCAGGGTCCTGGCTACTCTCTGGACTTAAAAAAAAAAAAAAAAAAAAAAAAGATTTTTTTATCTATTTATTTGAGAGAGAGAGAGAGAGAGTTGAGAGTGGGAGGAGGGGGTCAAGGGAGAAACAGACTGCCTGCAGAGCAGGAAGCCCAACGTGCAACTCGATCCCAGGACCCTGGGATCATGACCTGAGCTGAAAGCAGACACTTAACGACTGAGCCACCCATGCGCCCCAGATATTTTTATTTAAATAATTGTACATGTTTAATATCTATTAGAAAGATGCAAGTGCCTTATCAAAGCTGTGACTTCACAAATATTATAATTTAAGAAGAAGCTAAAGTCAAAAGAAAGGGAGTTAATTTAGTGGGAAACAATACATAGATTAAAAAAAATTATGAAGGCAAATGAATGAGTGAAGTGTGGAAAACACAATTTCAGAAATTCCTTAAGAGTTATGGTATATTTCTGAGCTATTAATGGTGCCATCTACCCTAAATGCAAATGACTGGTCGGTGGGGGGGGGGGAATGAGGCTAGATCTTCAAAAGATGGCATTCTGATTTTCATAACATTTTTTAAAGTAATCAGTAGGCAGCACTTCAAAGGCAGTATTGCGGGATGGTTAACCACAGTGAGGTCTTTGAAGTCAGGGTCTGAATTTGGACTTTACCAATTATTAGGTGTGTGACTTTGGATAAGACACTGCATCTCTCTGGGTGTTAGTTTATGGTCACCTGTGAAATGGAAGGAGTCTCTGTAACGATTATTATCAGGGTAAAAATAGATGGTGACTCTAAAGTGCTTTGCATACCTGAAAAAGAGTAAGATCTCAAAAATCTCAAAAATGGTTGTTTTAATATCCTTCTTATCCCTTTCTTGCTTGGGCTTTTTTTCAACCTTTTATTTATTTATTTTTAAGATTTTATTTTATTTATTTGACACAGAGAGAGAGAGAGAGAGATCACAAGCAGGCAGAGAGGCAGGCAGAGAGAGAGGGGGAAGCAGGCTCCCCGCCATCCAGAGAGCCCAATGCGGGGCTTGATTCCAAGACCCCAAGACCATGACCTGAGTGGAAGGCAGAGGCTTTAACCCACTGAGCCACCCAGGCGCCCCTTTTTTTCACCTTTTATAAAATATCTCCAACTGACCTTTATCACATCTCTGTAGACATGATACAGATACTCTGTAGACAGGATTCTTTGGCTTCCTATGTTGTGTTAGTGGAAAAGATCAAGGAAAAGTAGAGGTTACTTCCAAAGGAACTCCTGATTGCCCCCCTGGGTAATCCAACCATGACTGTTCTGTTTTTTCTGCATTTTTTTAGTTGTTCTGGTTCTATTTGTAGAGGATCCCACATAATCCATCCTCTACTGCCAAAATTCCAGGAAGGTTTCGTGATGATCCTTTACCCATCTGATACTTTCATAACAGCGAATCAACCTTGTAACTATGTGACACATTCTTTCATTTGTGGGTCATTCACCTCTTTTGGAAAGACATTTGAAATGGAGTCCTCTGTTTTTCTTATCTAGATATAGTGTGCCGATTGCCGAGGCCACCTAATACCAGGAGAGGGTCAAAAGGAGACATTCCTGAAGCAGTTCTTTCTATTGCCAAACTGACCAACCTTAGCTTTCTAGAGCTGAATCATAAGTCTCATTTGTCTAAGGTACTAGGTTAACCTAACAGTAGCCTAAACTACCAGATAACTGAAGCAAGGCGGTTCTGTGTTTTGACTCAGCCCTTTAAGCTCCCTTCAGTGTTTTTATAATACACTTTTGATAACAAAGACCTATATCAACATCGTGTTGCTCATCACCATTGTCAATATGTTTAATCAGCCAAATACGGTCTTTGTTAAGAGCATGGACTTTACTACGAATCCCTGCTCTATTCCTCACTGTGTGACCTTGGCCAGTTCCTCTGTTTCTCAGTTTCCCCAGCTGTAAAATGGGAAGCACATGTAAAATGCTTAGAAGAGTGTCTGTGAGTGGCCACCCCCCAGGAGTGGTATGAACTCCCATGCAAAAATCTGCTAGAAATGTCAAGTCTGATGATACCACACACATACCAAAGGGATGTGAAAAGGTTTATTGTGAGGAAGGCTTTTTGGGGAGGGCATGGCAGGCCTCCTAAGCTGGTCCAAAAAGGTCTTGAGAAAGCAAGGAAAGGAGACTGGCTTGGGTTTGTTGTTTTGTTTTTTTTTTAAAGATTTTATTTATTTGACAGAGAGAAACACAGCGAGAGAGGGAACACAAGCAGAGGGAATGGCAGCGGGAGAAGCAGGCTTCCTGTGGAGCAGGGAGCCCGATGCGGGGCTTGATCCCAGGGCCCTGGGATCATGACCTGAGCTGAAGGCAGACGTTTAACGACTAAGCCACCCAGGTGCCCCTGGCTTGGGTTTTTATTGTGGGTAGGAGGTGAGGTGGGCTGAGGGCCAGACCTTTTGTGGTTTGAATCTCCTACTGATCCCAAAGGAGAGAGCACTAGCTTTCTTCTCTTGCCCAGATGTGGGCCATAGGGAGGGGTGACACTTAAAAGTTGTCAGCAGTAAAACATCAAAAAATGGAGATTATTTAATACAGTATATAGCAGAACACATGGTCCATAAGTGATGTCCACGACTATATTTACCTTCCACGTGACCCTAAAGCTCTCTAAAGCATGATACTCTAGGAGTTTTGACCCAGTAATGAGACAAATCACATAGACTTACTATATAGACTTGCCATATAAACTTGCTCAATACTAAAAAGTTTTTTCTCTCAAACCTCACCTACACCATAGATTTTCGCGTCATTGGGTGCCATCTATTGCCAGATAGAGCATCACCCTGAACGTGTTCATGTCGCCCCAAAAAGATCAAATCAATGTGCCTATTTGAGCATTTCTTTAACAATAGCATGGACTTAAGAGTAGTGTCTTTGTCTCCCTATCTTTTTATATTTTTATGAGTGTGTATGTGTATATATGTTGGATAGTGTGTACACACATGATTATAAATACAGAATTACTGATTGTATCATTAGTATCAGTACATTGTAGCAAGCTCATACATTATTATCAGTGTCTTCAGGATGGTTAAGAATGTATTCAACCTCAGGAATATAGGAATATGAAGTGATCAGTGTGCTAATATTAGCTTTCAGTTTTAAGAATTTCACATCAAAATAGTCATGACGAGTCAAAAGGCAAGAAGAACTTTAATGTTATTTTTTTGCGTGTCAGGTTTGTTACAGCATGATTTACATAAAACAAAATGCAATACTTCAAAGTATACAATATGATAAATTTTGGTAAATGTACACAGTCATGTAACCACTATAGCAATCATGATATTTCCATCACCCCAAAAAGTTCTCTTGTGACACTATGCAGTCAGTCTCCTATCTGGATTGTCTGTGATCAACCACTAATCTGATTTCTTTTATAGTTTTACCTCTTCTAGAAGTTCATATAAATGGAATCCTACAGTATAGGGTCATTTGTGTCCAGTTCCTTATATTTGTTTTCTCTTGCTGCTGTAACAACGTATCACAAACAGTGGCTTAACGCAACATACACTTAATAGCTCATAGCTCTGTGGATCTGAAGTGTAGGTATGGCACAGCTCAACCGGGTATTTGGCTTAGATTTTTGAAGGTCAAATCATAAGGTCTCACTGTGTTCCTAACCAGAGGCTCTGGAGAACAATCCAGTTCCAGGCTTACTCGGGTTGTTGCCAGAATTGCCTTCCTTGCAGCTGGAGCACTGAGGTCGTGTCTCCTTGCTGACTGTCAGTGGGGGGCCATCGTTAGGTCCTGGAGGTCTTTCTCCAGTCATTGCTTATATGCCCCTATATCTTAGGACCAGTGCATCAAATCCTTCTTACACTGGGAATCTTATGGACTCCCCTTTCTGCTGTATCTCTATGACTCCAGTTAGAGAAAATTCTGTGCTTTTTGAGAAAATTGTGACCATTATTTTTTTCAAATAACTCTTCTGTTCCCATCTCTGATCCTTCTTTTTTTTTTTTGTATTACAATTACACCTACAGGCTGTTTTACTTTGTTCTGAAGCTTACTGATGCCCTGCTAACTTTTTTTCCTAGGTCTTGAAGTTCACTATTATTTTTTCTTCTGTGGTATATAATCTGCTATTAATTTCATCCACTGTGTGTGTGTTTTTTTTAAATCAGGCATTGTATATTTTATCTCTAAAAGTTGCATTTGGGTTTTTAAAATGTCTTCCATTTCTCTGCTCATTATGCTGATGTTTTCCTCTATCTTCTTGATTACATGAACTATTTAATGTTGTTTTCTACTAATTCTATCATTGGTATAATTATTTTGTGTAATTATATTTAGTCCAGCTTTATATTTATTTAAATTGGGGAAGTAAAGCTGATTCTTGTTTTCTATTTTGTTTAGAAGCCAAAGTCTACTGTTGATGGGACAAATGTTGAAAAGAGTTATTTGCTTTACGTGCTCAGGATACAGGCAAAAATCAGCCAACTAAGAAAATGTTAAAACTTACCAATGAGTTAATTCCAACTTGGTGCAAGCTGATGTTTGATATAATTGGGCAAAAGTTATAATTATATAATTAGAAAAGAGAAATTGACTATGTCTTGAGAGTTCTAAATTTTTGTCTTGAATACTGTAAAATATTTTTAAAAAATATTTATTGACTTGAGAGAGAAAGTGAATGAGAGAGAGCAAGCATGAGAGGGGAAGGAGCAGAGGGAGAGGGAGAAAAAGCAGACTCCCCTCTGAGCAGGGAGCCAGATGATCATTTGGAGGCTCCAGGATCATGATCTGAGCTGAAGGCAGGCACTTAACCAACTGAGCCACCTCGGTGCCCCCAGTAAAACTTTTTTTCAAATAGATTTTATTTATATATTTGACAGAGAGGAGAGAGATCACAAGTAGGCAGAGAGGCAGGCAGAGAGAGAGGGGGAAGCAGGTTCCCTGCTGAGCAGAGAGCCTGAGGTGGGGCTCCATCCCAGGACCCTGAGATCACAACCCAAGCCAAAGACAGAGGCTTAACCTACTGAGCCAGCCAGGTGCCCCCCGTAAAACATTTTTATATTACCATTTCCCTCTCACTTTCCACACTACTATATCCACTAAATTTCCACAAGGTTAATAGTATTTCCTATATTTGTACTTCTGCATGCCTCAGAAATATGCCTATACTATTGGGAGAAGTTTTAATGTTACCTGTTAGGTGTTCAGATTTTCATTTGCAAATGCCTAGCATAGTGAAATCCCACAGATAGAGTTTCCTGACTCTGGTTAGTATCTAGTAAATGCTTAACACCTCTGGCCATATCCTCAAATGAGTAAATGAAAAGAGAGGTGTAAAAATCTGACCTTTTGCACAAAGTCCCATTATTTGATTATTTGACATGAGAGTACTTCCTTATTGTTTGCTATATGATAACTTCTTTGGGAAAAGGAGGGTGTCTTCTACATAACTATAAATATAGAGACCATTCTGGGCACATAGTAAAAGGCACATGAATGATTGTAGAATTAAGTGAATTGACTGCTGTTTATTTTCAGAGATGACAAGAAGTACCCCAGTTTATTTGCCAGTATCTCTGAGAGTACACACACCTGTTAATTCCTGCATTTGTAGGTGAATATCAAGAAATTGAAAGGGATTAGAAATGACAAAGTGCAAACTAAGGTGTTGAAGATTCTAGCCAAAATGTGTGGGTCAGGAGCTCATTTGCAGTGGCCTATTAAAGTCTATTGATAAAATCTAAAAAGGTTGTGTTGCTAGCATCAGACTGAATTCCCAGAGGTGAATTCATACCTTAGAGACAAAGTTGATTATGGCAGCATGGATTTTCATTGTATCACCCACCTTATATAGCCCACCTTAATTAGTATTACATTCCATAGTTAAGAGTCTTTCTTATACGCTTTCTGAATGTGTATTTCACAGTTAAATATTAAAGAGGAAGAGGCAGTAAACATTTTGGCAAAATCTTAAAATGTTTGGTGAACTTGGGTTGTCAGCAGCTGGTGGTTGCTGTGTACTTTGTGTCCTTTTAACCAAGTCCACATTTGAAAGAAAATAACAGATGTTCAGTTAATTATTTTTCCGTGTGTGTGTGCGTGTGTGCGTGTGTGCGTGTGTGTGTGTGTGTGTGTGTGTGTGTGTGTGTGTGTGTGTGTGGCTGTCTTCCAAAGACATCAAACATAAGTTTTGCTTATTGATGATCAACTTGTTTGGTTCCAGTCTAATCAGCTGGATTAAAAAATATTATACATTTAGAAAATAGTTTATAGCAAAGAATTTCAATACAATGTTCACCAGGAGTTGGCCCATACCTTGCATTGTGGGCTTTGGGAATAAGCAATGAAGCAATGAAGCTATGTAGCTATGTGAATTAAATAATTAACACTAATTTGCTGGATGACTTGAGAAGTTGGCTGATTGGTCTTTCACTTTTGAAAGCTTGGTTCTACTCTGTACTCTAATTCATAGGTGTAAATGAACAGAATGAGTTCTGCATGCAATTTATCACAAATTGTCTATAATGTATATGGCTCAGTTTTATACAGGAAACCTTATAGTTGATAAAGTTGTGTATTATACTTAAGGTATATAGCGTCTTTATCCCAGCAGGATAAATATCTTTATAAATGCCAAAGTCATCTATGCAAATTATTTAATCACATGCTTTTTGATGGCATTCACTTGATTAATGCCAGGGTAACATCTTTATATATATATATTTTTTTTTTCCTTATTTCAAATACTGGGTAAAGAAAAAGCCCTTGCCATCAAGATATTTAATTGCTTTCTTTTAGTTTCAGTGAAAATTGAGTTTAAAACGAAAAAGCAGTTTAAAGTAGCAGTCTATCAACAAACACTGAGGTGTTTCCATCAACAAGTTATGGAACATATCACTTAATTTTTTAAAATAAGAGAAAGATAGATCAAAGGGAATGATCTTGTCCTTAGTCACACAGCAGTTCCAACTGGAAATAAAACTGGCATCTTGTCTTGTTAATTTTGGCCATCCTAACTGGTGTAAAGTGGTATCTCAATGTGGTTGGCTTTTTTTCCCCTTAATATTGATTTTTCCCTCCAAATATGTTTATTTTATTTTTTCAGTGTTACAAGATTAATTATTTTGTACCACACCCAGTGCTCCATGCAATATGTGCCCTCCTCAATACCCACAGCCAGGCTCACCCAATCCCCCACCCCCACCCCTCCAAAACCCTCAGTTTGTTACTCAGAGTCCACAGTCTCTTATGGTTCATCGCCCCCTGCGATTTCTCCCCATTCACCCTTCCCTTTCTTCTCACAATGCCCTCCATGTTTTTCCTTATGTTCCACATGTAAGTAAGACCATAAGATAATGACTCTCTCCACTTGACTTATTTCACTCTGCATAATCTCTTCCAGTCCCATCCATGTTGATACAAAAGTTGGGTATTCATCCTTTCTGATGGAGGCATAATATTCCATTGTATATATGGACCATATCTTCTTTTTCCATTCATCTGTTG
>CM053604.1:103375688-103395553 GCA_028646535.1 Procyon lotor
CAATTGAGAGGACAATGCAGTTCTTCTCTCTTGTTTTATTGATTTGTTCTATCACATTGATTGATTTGTGAATGTTGAACCACCCTTACATCCCAGGGATAAATCCCACCTGGTCATGACGAATAATCTTTTTAATGTGCTGTTGGATCCTATTAGCTAGGATCTTGTTGAGAATCTTGGCATCCATGTTCATTGGGGATGTTGGTCTGAAATTCTTTTTGATGGGGTCTTTCCTGGTTTGGGGATCAGGGTAATGCTGGCTTTATAGAAAGAGTCTGGAAGTTTTCTTTCTGTTTCTATTTTTTTGAAACAGTTTCAGGAGAATAGGTATTATTTCTTCCTTGAATGTTTGGTAGAATTCCCCAGGGAATCCGTCCGGTCCTGGGCTCTTGTTTTTTGGGACTTTTTGATCACTGCTTCAATCTCATTACTAGATATTGGTCTATTCAGGTTGTCAATTTCTTCCTATTTCAGTCTTGGAAGATTATGGGTTTCCATGAATGCATCCATTTCTTCTAGGTCGTTTAATTTATTGGCATATAGCTGTTGATAGTAATTTTTGATGATTGTTTTTATTTCATTTGGATTAGTCGTGATCTCTCCCCTTTCATTCATAATTTTATTATGAATGAAAAGAAGCCAGTGGCTTATCAATCTTATTGATTCTTTCAAAAAAACCAACTTCTGGATTTATTGATGCATTCTACTGTTTCTTTAGTTTCTTACTCATTGATCTCTGCTCTAATCTTGATCATTTCCCTTGTGCATGGGGTTGGTTTAATTTGTTGTTGATTTTCCAGTTCTTTAAGGTGTAAAGAGAGCTGGTGTATTCGAGATTTTTCAATTTTTTTTGAGTGAGGCTTGGATGGCAATGTATTTCCGCCTTAGGACTGCCTTTGCCATGTCCCAATGTGTCTTCATTCTCATTGGTCTCCATGAATTGTTTAAGTTCATCTTTGATTTCCTAGTTGATCCAAACATCCTTGAGCAGGTTGATCTTTGGCCTCCAAGTGTTTGAATTCCTTCCAAACTTTTTCTTGTGGTTGAGTTTTAGTTTCAAAGCATCATGGTCTGAGAAAATGCAGGGAATCATCTCAATCTTTTGGTATCGGTTTTGATTTGAATTTCCCTGATGGCTAATGATGACGAACATTTTTTCATGTGTCAGCCATTTGTATGTCTTCTTTGGAGAAGTGTCTGTTCATGTAATCTGTCCATTTTTTGACATGATTATCTGTTTTTTGGGTGTTGAGTTTGAGGAGTTCTTTATAGATCTTGGATATCAGCCCTTTGTCTGTAGTGTCATTTGTGAATATCTTCTCCCATTCCACAGGAGAGGATGTGGAGAAAGGGGAACCCTCTTCCACTGTTGGTGGGAACACAAGTTGGTATAGCCACTTTTGGAAACGGTGTGGAGATTCCTTAAGAAATTAAAAATAGAGCTACCCTATGACCTGCAATTGCACTACTGGGTATTTACCCCAAAGATACAGATGCAGTGAAAAGAAGAGCCATATGTACCCCAGTGTTCATGGCAGCAATGGCCACAATCGCCAAACTGTGGGAAGAACCAAGTTGCCCTTCAACAGATGAATGGATGAAGAAGGTTGGTTCATATATACAATGGAATATTATGTCTCTATCAGAAAGGATGAATACCCAACTTTTGTATCAACATGGACAGGTCTGGAGGAGATTATGCTGAGTGAAATAAGTCAAACAGAGAAAGTCAAACAGTGAAATAAGTAAAATAAGTGAAATAAGTCAAACAGAGAAAGTCAATTATCATATGGTTTCATTTACTTGTGGAGCATAAGGAATAACATGGAGGACATTAGGAGAAGGAAAGGAAAAGTGAATTGGGGGAAATCAGAGGGGGAGATGAACCATGAGAGACTGTGGACTCTGAGAAACAAACTGAGGTTTTTGGAAAGGAGGGGGTAGGGGGATGGGTGAGCCTGGTGGTAGGTATTAAAGAAGGCACATATTGCAAGGAGCACTGGGTGTGGTGCATAAACAATGAATCTTGGAACACTGAAAAAATTAAATAAAAAAAACTAAAGCAAACAAACAAATGAAACCGGCATCATGACACCCAGCCTCTTTCATGTCAATTGCAATAAATCTGTGAATTGTTCTTATAATTAACTTTATAAGATTCTATGCCCAGATTTATTCTAAAGCCCAGATTCTATGCTTTAAGCACTTGGAATAACAATGTAACAAAGAGTTACTTCTCCTTTTCCAGGGTTAGAGAGTTGTATTAGTGAAAAATCTGGACCATCCAAACATAGATAATACCTATATAAGAGGTTTTCAAATTAGTATTCAAAGGTAACTGACCAGCTAATAGCTCAATGATACACTTCACTATGATATTTACATAGGCAAAGCTAGCTGAAAAGAAGCTTAAGTGATTCACCCTTGAGTCTCTCCCTCAAACAGAGGCAGGTTCAAGGCTAAATGAGGTACCATGGTGATGAGTTTGCTTTTAGTGAGTTAGTGTTTGTCACTTTAAAGTGGGAACCATAGAAGGCTACATACTTAGTTCAATTGATACTGACATTATTTGTTAAGTATTTGGCACTCCTGCTTTGAAGCTCTTTCAAAACTATGGGGAAAAAAAAGCAGAATTAGTATTACTATCTTGCTTTCACCACAAATATAATTACCAAAATTAACCATTCACACGCATGTATTTAATATGTTTGGTTATTTTCCCTAATCATATCCATCCTAAAATTTTGCCATCATTGAGAGCATTAGGAAGAATGGACTACAGATTCTGGGGAAATTTCTATTTTAAAAGTTTGGGTGCAGATGTAGGAGTAGGAGTAACTGTCTTCTATAGGGAATGCCCCTCCACACACAACTTTGGATATTTATGTTATAATATCTTTTAAAGTCATATATTTAATACCAGTCAATCAGCAAATATTTATTAACTATGCTACTAGAGTAATATGGCATAGTGAAAAGAATTGGGCCTTTTGATTCAAATTAATCTACTTTACTACCTTTAATACTACTTTATTCTCTTATCCTGATAAATTATTTAACTTTTGGGGCACTTTGGTGGTTCAGTCGATTAAGCATCTGAATCTTGATTTCAACTCAGGTCATGATCTCAGTGATGTGAGATTGAGGCCCATGTCATGCTCCACACTCAGTGGGATGGAACTTGATAGTTCTTTATAAATTTGGATACAAGTCATTTATTAGATACGCTACGCTGAATAATGACCCCATGTAGATGTCCATGTCCTACCTGGGATGGCAAAAAACACTTTGCAGATCTGATTAAAGGTAAGGACCTTGAGATGGGGAGCTTACCTGGATTCTCTGGGGGGATCCTACATGTAATCACAGGAGTCCTTATCAGAGGGAGGATAGGGGGTCAGTAGGGGAGAAGGCAGGGCTGTGACCACAGCGGCAGAGATGCTGACAGCCTCTAAAAGCTAGAGGAGGCATGGAACAAATTCTCCCTTGCATCCTTCAGAAGGAACCAGCTCTGTTTAGACCTTAATCTAAGCCCCAAAGAAGACTCATTTTGGATTTCTGACCTCCAGAAATGTAAAAGAACAATTTGTGTTGGGGCGCCTGGGTAGCTCAGTCATTAAGCATCTGCCTTCTGCTCAGGTCATGATCCCAGGGTCCTGGACTCCTTGCTTAGATGGGATTCTGCTTCTCCTTCTCCCTCTGCCTGCTGTACCCCCTTCTTCTGCTCTCTCTCTCTCAAAACCTTTTTAAAAAAGGAATAATTTGTGTTGTTTCAAACCCCTAAGTTTTTGGTAATTTGTCATAGCAGAAACAGGAGCTAATAAATCAAACATCTGCCTTTCAAATATTTCCCCCAGATTGTAACGTGTCTCCTTATAGCCATATTGCACTGCCTAGCACCTCCAATATGGTGTTGAATAGAAATGGTAAGAGCAAGTATCCTTGACTTGTTCCTGGTTAAGGCAAAATCATTCAGTCTTCTACCATTAAGAATGATATTAGGAAAAAGCGCTTTTTATCTGGATGAAGTCCCAATAGCTCATTTTTGCCCTTGCTTCCCTTGCCTTTGACGATGTTTCTAGGAAGAAGTTGCTGCAGCTAAGGGCAAAGAGATTGCTGCCTGTGTTCTCCTCAAAGATTTTGATGGATTCCTATCTCACGTTCAGGTCTTCTATTTTGAGTCTGTTTTTCTGTGTGGTGTAAGGAAATGGTCCAGTTTCATTCTTCTGCTTGTGGCTGTCCAATTTTCCCAACACCATTCGTTGAAGAGATTGCTTTTGCACAGCAAAGGAAATAGTCAACAAAACCAAAAGACAACCAACAGAATGGGGGAGGATATTTGCAAATGATGTATCAGATAAAGGGCTAGCATCCAAAATCTATAAAGAACTTCGCAAACTCAACACCCAAAGAACAAATAATCTAATCAAGAAATGGGCAGAAGATATGAACAGACGTTTCTGCAAAGAGGACATCCAAATGGCCAACAGACACATGAAAAAGTGCTCCACATCACTCAGCATCAGAGAAATACAAATCCAGAACCACAGTGAGATACCACCTCACACCAGTTAGAATGGTTAAAATTAACAAGTCAGTAAATGACAGACATTGGTGAGGATGTGGAGAAAGGGGAACCCTCCTACACTGTTGGTGGGAATGCAAGCTGGTACAGCCACTCTGGAAAACAGTATGGAGGTTCCCCAAAAAGTTGAAAATAGAGCTACCCTATGACCCAGCAATTGTACTACTGGGTGTTTACCCCAAAGATGCAAATGTAGTGATCCAAAGGGGCATGTGCACCCCAATGTTTATAGCAGCAATGTCCACAATAGCCAAACTATAGAAAGAACCTAGATGTCCATTAACAGATGAAGGGATAGAGAAGAAGTGGTATATATACACAATGGAATATTATGCAGCCATCAAAAAATGAAATCGTGCCATTTTCAATGATGTGGATAGAACTAGAGGTTATTATGCTAAATGTAATAAGTCAATCAAAGAAAGACAATTATCATACAATCTCACTAACATGAGGAATTTGAGAAACAAGATAGAGGATCATATCGGAAGAGAGAGAAAAAATGAAACAAAATGAAACCAGAGAGGGAGACAAACCATAAGAGACTCTTAATCTCAGAAAACAAACTGAGGGTTTCTGGAGGGGAGGGGTGGAAGGGATGGTGTGGCTGGGGGATAGACATTAGGGAGGGTATGTGCTATGGTGAGCACTGTGAATTGTGTAAGACTGATAAATCACAGACCTGTACCCCTGAAATAATACATTATATGTGTGGAGGGAGAAGTAATGATATTAAGGAATGCCTGAGTGGCTCAGTTGGTTAATCATCTAACACTTGATTTCAGCTCAGGTCATGATCTCCGGGTTGTGGGATTGAGCCCTGTGTCATGCTCTGCATTATATGTGGAGCCTGCTTAAGATTCTTCCTCACCCTCTGCCCCTCCCTCCCACGGTTTCAATCTCTCTTAAAAAAAAAAAAAAAAGGATATTAGTTGTAAGCTTTTCATAAATGTTCTTATCAGATTAAGAAAATTCATTTCCATTTCTAGTTTGCTGAGAACTTTTATCAGAGATTCAATCTGGATTTGTCAAATGTTTTTTATGTGTTCATTGAGATCACTTTTTTTATCTTTAGTTTTTTTAATGTGATAAGTTAATTTGATTTATCTAATATTAAACCAACTTGCATTATTTTTTTAAAGATTTTATTTATTTATAATTTATTTATAAATTTATTTATTTATTTAGAGAGGGAGAGAGATCATGAGCAGGGGGAAGGGGTAGAGGGCAAAGCAGACTGTTTGCCAAGCAAGGAACCTGATGCAGGACTCAATCCGAGGACCCTGGGATCATGACCTGAGCCGAAGGCAGGTGCTTAAACCAACTGAACCACCCAGGTGCCCAAACCAATTTACATTACTGAGACAAACTTCATTTTTTCATGATACATTATCCTTTTTATACATTGTTGGATTCAATTTAATAAAATTTTATTTAGAATTCTTGCATTTAGATTCAGGAGAGCTATATGTCTATAATTTTCTTTTCTTGTAAGGTCTTTGGTTTTGGTGTCAGGATAAAAGTGCCTTCCTAGAATGAATTGTAAAGTGTTCTCTCTCGTTCAGTTTCCTGGCAGAGTGTGTGTAGAATGAGTATTATCAGTAAGGCTTGGAGTTTTCTTTAGCAAGGGAGGAAGTTATATACAAATTCAATTTCTTTATTAGCTATAGGGCTGTTTGGATCATCCATGCCTATTTTTTTTAAATCTGTGCCTTCTTAAATGAGCTTTGGTAGTTTGAGTCTTTTAAGAAATTTGTCTAGTCCTTGGACTTGTCAATTTATTGGTTTAACTTTGCTCATAATATTCTCTTATTATACTTTTAATATCTATAGAATCTGAAGTGGTATTACTCTCATTCCTGATATTGGTAATTTGTACCTTCTCTTCAGCTAGTGTGCCTTGGTGTTCTTTTCTCTATTTTTTTTTAAATTTTATTTATTATTTTAATAAAATAATAAATAATAAATAATAAAATAAAATTATTTTAATTTTAATTTTATTTATTTATTTTGACAGAGAGAGAGAGATCACAAGTAGGCAGAGAGACAGGCAGAGGGAGGGGGGAAGCAGGCTCCCTGCTGAGCAGAGAGCCCAATTTGGGGCTCTATCCTAGGACCCTAAGACCATGACCTGACCCGAAAGCAGGAGCTTAACCCATTGAGCCACTCAGGCGCCCCTCCATGTTTCTTGTGCTTGGGATTTTTTTAGTTAGATCTGTGGGTTCATAGTTTTCAGTAATTATTTCTTCAAATACTTTTTCTGTCCATCCCTTTTCAGGAACTCTGATTATACCTGTATTACATCATTTGAAGTTGTCCCATAGGCACTGGTGCTGTTTATTTTCTTGTTATTCTTTGTTCTTATAGTTCCTATTGTTATATCTTCAAGTTCACTATTCTTTTCTTCTGTATTATCCAGTTAGTAATTAATCCTATTCAGTGCATTTTTTCATTTCAAACGTTGTAGTTTTCATCTCTAGAAGTTCAATTTAAAAAAAAATCTTGTGTCTAGTCCAATTTTTAAACATATGGGATACAGTTATAATAGCTATTTTAATGTCTTTGTTGATCCTAACATTTATGTCAGTTCTGGATTGGTTTTAATTGGTTAACTTTTCTCCTCATAGTGGGTCATATTTTCCAAGTCTTTGCTAGTCTGGTAATTTTTGGTTGAATGCCAGGCAATGTAAGTTTAACATTGTTGGATGCTGGATATTTTAAATTTTTCTATAGGTATATTTGATCTTTTTTCTGGCATGCAGTGATATTAGTTAGAGACAGCTTTGTTTTTCAGGGGAGAGGGTTTTGCTTTTAAGATTTACCAGGCATGTCCAGAGCAGTGTTCAGTCCAGGGGTAGTTACTCCTCACCTCTCAGGTGAGTCCCTTTCAGCCCACGAATTATGAAATTTTCCAGCCTGGCTGGTGGGAACAGGTACTTTCCCAGTCCCATGTGACCCCCAGGCAATGTTGGCTCTAATCTCTTCAGGTCGTTCTTTTTCCAGCCTTGGATGATTTCCTCATATATATTCATGCAGGTTTCTGGCATTTTATTTCTGTAGTATTCTCTCTCCTCTGGTTCTCTGTGAATGCTAACCATCTTGATATATCTGAATTCTCAACTTTCATCTCCTCAACTTAGACTCTGTGGGACTCCACATGGGTTTGCCCTCCCTGAACTGCAGCCCAGAATTTCTCTCAGATCAGTAAACTGCAGCAATTGCAGGGCCTACCTTTTTATTTCCCATGTCTTACAGATCATCTTCAATGTTTTGAAAATCACTGTTTCATGTATCTTGTTTATTGTTTGTTGTTGTTTATAAAGGAGGGCTAAATTTGGTCCCTGTTTCTCCATTGTGGCTGAGAAGAGAAAACCGGTTTCATTGTGTTTTGCTACTTTGGAATAATAAAGCAAACATATACATTTCCGGGAGACAACCTGCTATGACACTGTACCTTTAATTTTTAAAAAGATTTATTATTTATTTTAGAGAGTGAGCATGTCAGAAGGGCGGAGGAGCAGAGGGAGAGAACATCCAAGCACTCTGGTAGAGTGTGGAGCCCAGTGAGAGGCCACACTTCATGAGCCATGAGATCGGGACCTGAGCTGAACCAAGAGTTGGATGCTCAACTGACTGAGCCACGCAGGTGCTCCTAACACTGTGTCTTTAAAGCACAATGAAACTGATATAGTGTTACAGTGGGATTGCACGATGCCTCACCAAAATGTATATATTTGCTTTATTATTCCAAAGTAGCAAAAGTGTACTGAAAATGTCTATGTAAACCGCTGCAGTTATGCCTTATTCACCCTTGCATACTTAAGTATCCATCACATAGTACATAGTAACTGCTTAATAAGCAGTTTTAAAAGGAATCATGAGCAAAGTAAAATGCAAAAGATTGGAAGGACATTATGTTTAGCTGTTGCCTGACTGACTTCTGGAGTGTGTGTGTGTGTGTGTGTGTGTGTGTGTGTGTGTGTGCCCCCGCGCGCGCTTGATTTTTAGTCTTCTTTATATAGCCAGGCTTTCTCCATGTATCAGGGACAACATTTCCAAGCAACTACCTTTTCACATCTTTTCAGCTATGTGGTCCTATAGATAAGATCCCTTTCTCCTCTAATTCCAAATGGAAAAATTCTAAAGATTCTAATCAGCCCAGACTGGACTATATGCCCACCCATGTACCCAGGGAGAGCTGGTTTCCATGTTATTTTTTAACAAAGTATTTCCATTAAAATATATGTCATTTATAAAAGTCATGGAAATTTTAGACAGTGGATAAAAGATTATAAGTGTTTTTGCTATCCAAGAAAGCCAGTCTTAACCTTTTGTGAATTATTTCTCTTAGCAAATGGGGGAAGGGGTCGCAGAAATAGCACATGGTTTAGTATGTTATTGTAGTTTCTGTTTGGGAATGCTTGGTTTCCTTCTTTCTGTCAAAAGTGAGATGGAATTGGAAACCAATTAGACCCTGTAATTTGCCTGTAAATGTGATAAGTCTATGTTTTAGTTAAGCACTAGGAAAGAAAAGAAGGATTCTACTTCTGTGCCGCTAATGAGAACTACTGCCCCTTTAAGAAATTCAGAAACTATTTTGTTCCCATTGCCAGGCTTGACTCACCAGTGTTAAGAAACACCTGTATACCTTCGGGGTAGTCTCTTTTGAACACTTGTATAAATTAAAGTACGCCTTTAGGGTTCCAAAGTTCTATGTCAAAAGTTACATTAAAGGAGAACGTCTTGGCAAATCAGCCCTGGTAGTTCTCAAATGGCACAGGCCTCACAATACAGATTTTTAGAACAAACTCCCCATTTCATTTGTATGAACCATTCACCAAAGTTTGCTGAATATGGACTTCGGGCATAACACTATATATGCCGCTTGGGGGATCGTAAAGGAAGTAGACACCTGATTCCCATCCATAAAAAGCCAACTACCCACCAAGTTGGGGAGGCAGGTAAAATGGATTTATCAGCTTTATTGTGAGTATGCTCTTGGAGGCAGACGCCGGCATTTTAAAGCCACAAATCCCGGTTTGACAAACATTCAGTTCAACAGACTTGTATTTTATTGCCCATCACCGTGTCACTCACTGCACCTGTCACCGAGGGTTAAAATGTGAATGGCACAATGTCCCTCCCCCACGGAGCTGCGGCTAGAACATCAAGTGCCTTTTAATAGATGAGATGGAAATCTCATCCAAATCCCTCTGAGGGGGCTTTACAAAAATGTGTCCCCTTTTGACTGACCAATTACAAAAAGGTGCCGCTTGGGTTGGACTAATTAGAAAAATGTGCCCTTTCTCTTACAGCCATGGGCTGAGCAGAAGGGAGACTGAAATTTGGATTCCATTTGTACCCCAGCGGCGCAATCTACATCAGGAAGCCGCAGTTTATTCTCTTTCTTTGCCCTTTACGTTTTCTAATAAGAAGCTGCCTACTTCTTTGAGATGGTAGAAAAGGGGTACTCACAGATGGGAAACCCTCCTGCTTCAAGTTGTTGCTCTGACTTCTTAACTTCGTGGATTTCCTTCAGATTCCCCAGGCCTGGTGCTACGCGTCGTATTTCAGTAGATAGGGGTATCTCTGGTTTTTTTCCACATATTGTTAGATGCCATGGCAGAAGATCTGAAGGGCTTGTCATAAGCAGCCCTGAGCAGCTGGAGTCGGTTTTTGCCAATACACGCATTTTAGTGCTATGACTTAGGGGCAGAGACAAGAGGGTTGGAGTACCTTTGAGCAAATGCACAATTCTCCGGTGACCCCTCTGGCAATACATCAGAGGTTCTGCAATATAGCTCCGGGCAACAAATTGAGACCCACTAGAATTGATGGAGGAGCCTCCACTGTGCTCAGCTTTTAAAAATACTTGCACTACAGTGGATGACAACTGGCTTCTGCTGGAGTGCATTTGATGACTCCAAACTGGGCCTGATTGACTTTCAAGGTCGGCTATCCTCAGGAGTGTTTGGGGAGACCACTCTTGTTTGCAAAACTTTCTTTTGAGTTAGGGTTATCTCAAGAATATAACCAGGGTGTTCCCATAATTGAGTCCAAAGAAACGGAAGCTTAATGCTAAGAACCTTCATCCTTTTTTACAAGCATTGTTATGAATTACCTGGGATTTGTTGGGACTAACAATTTTACTAAAGTCTGTATCCTGAAAATAAATATTGTTTTGTAGTGTTCCATCCCTGGTTAAAAAAATAATTGGGTTTCTAGCCTTCCTTCGGGGCTGGTATCCAATGGCTATTTGGAAAGCATGAGATTCCCCCCTCTTCCTTCTGTACTTGTTTATTCAACCTTCACTAAATAAATAATAAACTCACCAGGTGAGTAAGATAATTTAGGCTTCTGGGAAGAGAATTGGGTTGTTTGTTGTGGTGGTATTTGTAGCAGTGGGGAGATGGAGGTAACCTGAGATTTATTGCTGAGTGGAGAATTTACTTCAAGGAGTATTGTGCAGAGGTGAGAGACAGTGACTTAAATGTACACACATAGCAACATGGATGGACCCACATAATATGTCATGGTACAAAAAAGAATATCATAATGTAAAAATACATACAAACAAAAAGGTAAAACACTACAAATGTTAAAATGGAGACAGGAGAGGAAGGGAAATGGGGTATGCACATGAAGATAAATTGCATGAGTGGGACCTTATATAGACCAGAGATTAACTGGATCTTCGGTTCCCAAAAGTCAACCACAACATCATAACAAGATTCCTACTTTTCTCCTCTGGAGAGTTTCAGAAAATATGTTGAGGTTCCAGGGATCTGTACTTAAAAAGCTTTCTCATTAAGTCTTTCGATCAGAAGAGTCTGAGAAACATTCCTTCAAAGTCTAGAGCAATTACTGGAATACTTGGTAATAGCCTCTCATTAAAGGTGAAGATGCTGAATGGGCCACAGAAAAAGTAAGATCTAGTTGTTGCCCTCAATGAGCTAAGACGAACACACCCAGGAAAAAAAATACAGAATTAATAAGTAGAAAGAAGCTCATACTAACTGTAAGGGCAGTTTGGGGAAAGGAAGTAGATTCTGGTGTGCTCTAGAACATCAGGGGAAGCCTCAATCGAGGGCTGGGAGGTCTCATGTTCTTTACAGGATGGATTGTATAAAGAGCTAGAAGAGAGAAATGTTGACACTCCAGGAAAGAGAATGTTGAGCCAAGTTTCCGAAGTGGGAATTGGCAGAGTGTGGTCAGTCCAGACCGAGACATTCAATGTGAAGCGTGCATTTTGAGTTGACATGAGAAATGCAGTGGAACAGAAAGGCAGAGGAATATTTGGAAGGATTTTGAAACCCAGGGGAGGTTTAGACTGAGCTCAGATGAACAATACATGGAGGTCATGTAGAAGAAAGAAATTCAAGGAAGGAGTTTGAGGGAGCATGGCCTGAGATAGGAAGAGAGCCCAAAGGAAGAGATTCTAGGAAGGCAGATCAACTCACTGGAATAGCTGAAGCAGGGAGGAAGAGGACTCGAAGGTCTCCATCAGGGTAGAGAGCATGAAGGTCACTGGGGACCTTGGTAAGAGCATTTGTGGTGAGCTGGTAAAGACAAGCCAGGCTAGAGTGTGTGCAGGTTAATGAGGCTTTGTGCTGGGCAGAAGTCTGGGGAAATCTTCCAGTGCAGAACCGCTGTCCTCCATGGGACACTTTCTCTCAAGCATCACTGGTTTCAAAGGTCACCCTCAAAAAAAAAAAAAAAAAAGTGAGTTGAGGTAGAGCTTCAGGGACTGGGGCTGGAGAGAGGCTGGCTTGCACAGAAGGCACATGATGACGGTCGCATGGCTGTGGGGATCCCGAGCCTAGGGGCCACCAAGGAGGTGGGAGGGGGAGGTGGGACCACTAGGGTGGAAAATGTCTCCAATTTAGACCCTGAAGCAGAGACTACTAGGTATACTGTTAAAACCCATCCCATCCTTTCTTCCTGGACATACGACTAAGCTACACCTCTCAGTGTCTTTCAGCAAGTTGTGGCTATGCAGCAAAGCTCTTGTCAGTGTGAATGGGAGTGACCCCAGTCTGGGAAGGTATGATTTCCAGGAGCTCAGACTCCTCAGGAAGGCGGATTTGGATGACACCATCAGGTAAGCCCCAAATGTCTGTTGGGATTGAGGGGAACTGGGAGTGGAGAGAGCAGAGGAGGGCAGGGACAAGCCCGACTGTAGCCCAGTGTCCCACTGTGTCAGTGGAGGCTATCGTTCCTCCCACTAACCTCTCACCTCTGCGTTTGCCCCAGAAAAGAAGGTCCATGGAAACCATGGAGGAATTCCCTTCTGAACCAGCATGGCGAAGTTGATGCGTGGCACAACATCGGCCGTGGCAGCCCTGAGATATTGCTGCAGGCACTGTACCTGATGGACAGCCCAGCTCCTGCCCCCCTGGACCCAGCAGTGTGATTGTGTCGAGACCACACTTCCTGCAGGTCATTCACAGCCAGTGACAGAGCACAGTGGGCCCCAAAGCAGGCCAGTTCTGGTGAAAGGAGGCTCTCTTCCAGATGGTGACTTGGCTTAAGGGCTCCCCATCAGCCTAGCCGAACGTCCTCAGAACCGCACTGGAGTCTGAGAATCCCTTCTTTCCCTCTCTTCTTCCAGACCCACATAACAATCAAGGCCCTCCCCACCTTCTCCCGCCCACCTTAAATAAATCCTTTTCACACTTACTTGGCATCTATTTCTCCGGGGACCTAAACTACACGCAGTGAAATCAAATTGGTCAGAATTCCTATATTTATAAACAATACTACAAACAGACTGTGAAGTGTGTATCCGATGCATTGCACTGTGGATTTCCTGACACATCTGGTCCTGTGACAGATAGAGAAGCTACAGATGAAAACAGCCATAATCATAGTCAAATAACAAGAAGATGCAAGTATTATAATGACAAAATACCTTCCCATAGTCATAGTAGGTCAATGTGTATGTCGTAAGGGTAATTTGATTATGAAATTTTAAATCTATTTTTAAATGCTCTTATGTAAGCCTTAATGTCTGATTTTTACAACTTGCAGAATTATTGATCATACCAAAATGTGAATTTTATTTTATTTTTAAGGATTTTATTTATTTATTTATTTATTTATTTATTTATTTATTTATTTTAGAGAAAGAGAGAGCACACAAGCAGGGGAGGAGCAGAGGGAGAAGGAAAGGGACAGGAAGAGGGAGGCGATCTCTAGCAGACTTCAAGCTGAAGTGGGGCTCAATTCCATGACCCTGAGATCACGACCTCAGCCAAAACCAAGAGTTGGATGCTTAACTGACTAAGCCACCCAGGCACCCTGCAAATTTTATTTTGATGAAAACTGTGATGAGAACCTTTCATTATGGTGGTATAGTAAGCAATAATTGTATTCACTATTAATCAATGAGAAGGTTGTTCTGGGTTTTTTTGTTTTTTTTTTTTTCAAAATCAATATCCCAATAATATTTACTGGCAATCAAATAGAACATACAATGGACAAAAAGAGTGCTTTTTCAAGCAGGTATTTGAAAATTTTTGGAAGTGGTAAAACTGTTATGAGGGCTTGGCTTACTCTAGGACTGAAAGTTGTGTATTTTGTTTTGTTTGCAAACTTTTTTCAGTGAAAAGGGTGTACTAATAGCAGACATATTTTCTGACTGAATGTCATATTGAGAACCCCCTCAAAAGCCATTTGGGTCCCAGAGAGCAAAAGCAAGCAGGTTTACCTGAATTACACCCAAATCTAATAAAGATGCACTGCACAGATGAGTAGACCAGGAGGATATTCAGTTTTATTTTAAAGTAAAAAGAGTAGTCATGGGTATTTAATTTTAAGTGAAAGAAGTTTGCCTTTCAGAGATCACAATGTAAGGTGGTGTGCTTCAAACAATGGAAATTGCATGGACAATATCAAACCAATTGCTGAATCTGACCTCTTTTTTTTTTCCCTATAGGTACATGGAAATATGTCAAAATAAGAAACTCAGTGTGACTTATTTATCCAAAACAGTTTATGAAAAATTAATAAAAATAATGTGAAAATACTCATACTGTGAAACAGCCAATTCAGTAAATTAACCAGACTTAGATACTACTCTATTCCCGTCCATGCTACACCAGATGTAACAAGTACTAATCAGATGGTAATTATTCTGTGACACAGGAAATCCCAAGAGCTATTTTTAATTTTTTTCCAACCAAAAATCATCTTTCATCTTTCTGTTACATTATTCAGCAAAGTGAAGCTCTGGATGATTATAATCTGTCAGTGAAAAACAGCTGTGGTCAATCTTAGGCCAATGCTCCTGTGTGGTCGTGAGGACAAGGCAGTGCAAGCATGACTTAGAACATTAATAAGTTTGCCCATGTGCTGTGTGAGGGCCACTCCTTCCAGCTCATCTGAGTTTTGCAAAATTATGTGTCTTTCCAGTTTGCCCACAGATGGACTGTTCCAAGTATGTAGACTGTTGTGGGCTGCACTGTGGGCCCCCAAAATTCACGTGTTGAAGTCCTAACCTCAGGACCTCAAAATGGGACTGTATTTGGAGACTGGACCTGTAAGGAGGTGAAAGTTAAAATGAGGCTGTTAGTTAGGATGGGCCTTAATCCAGCCTGGCTGGTGTCCTTGTAAGAAGAGATTAGCACGTGAAGAGAGATCGGAGGGAATGCACAGGTGGGAGATCATGAGAGGACACGGAGAGAAGACAGCCATCTGCAAGCCCAAGAGACAGGCCTCGGAAGGAACCAACCTGCCAACACTTTGCTGTTGGACTCCAGAATGGTGAGAAAATAAATTTCTGTGGCTTAAGCTACCTGGTCTGTGGCGTTTTGTGATTGCAGCCCTAGCAAACTTACACATTGTCTAACTTGGATCTTTCTTTGAAGAAACTAAATGTATTCAGAGGGTCTGCCCTGTATAAATCTGCTGAAGTCTTGCGTTTTAAGGATAATGTATGTTTTCAAAGATTTGAAAGAGGACCCCAAATCCAAATCCGTATTTATTTCTGAAAAATGTGTACTCAAGAACAGATACAGCAAATTATGCCATTTTAATTGCAATTGGTACAGATGTTTGGAACATTAATGATGCACACTCTGAACATATATAAAAGGGTATTTTCTTTTTTCATCTTTAACTTCATATATTCAACAACAGAAGGATAACTCAATTAAAATTACTAGAATGTGAATGTGATAATGATTGATGAAATCAGTAGGAATTATAATAAAAAAAAAACCCTTTCAAGTCCTACCAAAAACCTTAAGTCATTAAGAAAAATAAATCCATTTCAAACAAAAATAATGACTAGTTTCTTCGTTTATTCAGTAGCGCTTTTAACAGAGAGAGTGATGCATTCAAATACATAAGAAAAATATAAGAAAATATAAATCCCTATCAAATTAAAAATTCCTTGCTGATTTGACAAAAAAAATTTTTTTTTAAGATTTTATTTATTTATTTGACAGAGAGAGAGATCACAAGTAGGCAGAGAGTCAGCCAGAGAGAGAAGGGGAAGCAGGCTCCCTGCTGAGCAGAGAGCCCGATGCGGGGCTTGATCTCAGGACCCTGAGATCATGACCTGAGTCAAAGGCAGAGGCTTTAACCCACTGAACCACACAGGCGCCCCATGATTTGACAAAATTTTGATATCATCCAAGATAACATAAATTCATAATGTTCTGCTAAACAGGTACATCAGTCTTCAGTGACAAACTATTCATTAGTGTTGTCAGTTCAAAGACCATTTAAAATTAGTCCTACGCTAGAAAATCCAAATGCTCTGAAATCTTATAACCCATACATAAAAGAAACTGGATTGAGGTTTTTCCAAATTAGGCAACAATTCTAAAACTGTGAGACAGCATCAATAATGAAAAAAATTCACATAAATTTAGAAATTAAAAATAGACTACTAAATCATGATTCAAAAAAATCACATTTGAAAACACTGAGAAATTGGGGTGCCTGGGTGGCTCAGTCAGTTAAGGATCCGACTCTTGATTTCAGCTCATGTCATGATCTCAGGGTGGTGAGATTGAGCCCCTAATCTGGCTTGGTGCTGGGCATGGAGCCTGCTTAATATCCTCTCTCTCCCTCCCCCTCTCCCCTTTTCCACCCTCCATGTACATGCCTTCTCATTAAATAAAAAGTAAAAAAATAAAAGCAGTGATAAATGAATGAAACTCGAACATACCAAGACTCATGGAATGAAGTGTAAATGGCATGTTGAGGGAGTGTTGTAGAAAAGAATAGGGATTGAAAATTAATGGTTGAATATCCAACTAATAAGTTAGAAACAAAAGTGTAATCCTGCAGGAAAGAAAGAAGAAAGAGAACTTAATAAATTAGAAAGCCAATTACAAAGGAGAAAAGCAGTAAAACCAAAGGAGGTTCTTGAAAATACTTATCGAAAAGTCAATCTCTTTCTTACAAGGTTGATCAAGGAAGAGAGAGGGAGTGCAAGTGAGCAATCCTAGAGTTGAAAAGGGAGGTAGAACCTCTATTGTTTCTGTGGTTATAATATTGAGAGTGCTATGGACAAACTTACGTCAATGTAAACTTGAAAATGAAGACAGAAAGCACAAATTCTTAGAAAAATACATCCCAAAACTGACTCCAAAGAAATAGGTATCTATTGTATATGTGTAATAGGCAAATTTTACCAACCTTTATGAAATGAATAATTCCAGTCTCATATAAACTTTCATAAAAATGTAAAAAGAGGAAAACTCAGGAATGCATTTTCTGAGGCATTTTAACTTTGATTCTAAAACTAGAAAAGAATGGTACAGAAAAGAAATTTTAGGCTAATCTGATTTAAGAACATAATGCAAAAATGTTAAATAAAATATTAGCAAACTGAATCTAGTATGTACAGAAAAACAAAATACACTGTAACTAAATTGTGATTATCCCAAGAATTTAAGACTGGTTTAATATTAAAAAAATCTATATATGTCAGTTATCACATAAATATATTATAGGAGAAAAATCATGGGATCATTGCAACAGATGTAGAATTAAAATAATATAAATATATCAACCAGTTTTAATAAAAAAATCCTTATCAAATTAGAAACAGAAGAGAATTTTCTCATCATGATGAAAGATAAATACCAAACAGTTATATAAACTATCATTTTAGATGGGGAACATTGAAAATTCTCCCTTTTAAATCAGGAACCATATACTCAAAGGTCTGCTGCTATTGAACATTTCGTGAGAGGCCCTATGCCCGTGCAATAAGTCTAGGGAACTAGATAAGAGATACTAGGGATGGGGGAGGGGGAGTGAGAAAAACAGCCATTTCCCACAGATGATACACATACGTAGAAAACACAAATGACACTATACACAAGTTGTTGCAATTTGTTAGGGTGGTTGGCCAAAAGAGCAATACACAAAAATCAGTTGCTTTTATATGTATGAGACACAAAGAGCAAATAGTCTCTAAAATTTTCATTTGCAAAGGCAACAACAACAAAAAGATACTTAGGAGCAGATCTCACCAAAAAATGTGCAAGACCCTTATGGATAAACTATAAAATGCTGTTGAAAGGCATTAAAGTACTGAATAGGTAAAAAAAGATCTTCTATTCATGAGTAGGAACACCCGATACTCTGAATATGTCAGTAGTCCCCAGTAGTCCCCAAGCTGATACATAGTTCTAATGCAACACAATTAGAATCCCTACATGGCTTTGGTGGAACTTGACAAAATGATTCTAAAATACGTATATGCTGGGAATTGCCAATACTCCTGATGAAGAGAAATAAGGGGGGTGCTTGCTTGTCAGCTATTAATATAATTTGAAACTCTAAGGGTTAAGACAGTCCTGTCTTGGTGCAAGAATAAACAAGTTGGTGAGTGGAATCAGGTAGGGCACTCAGAAGGAAGAAGACTTACGTGTTGTATGGCAGAGGCTGGCTGCAGTTCTGTGAGGGAAAAGATGAGACCCCCCAGTAAACATGTAAGCGTAATAATACCATAAACTAGGTGGCTTAAGCAACAGAGATTTACCTTCCTTACAGTCTAGAAGTTCAAAGTCAAGGTGTTGCCAGAGTGGGTTTCTGTTTTGTTTTTAAAGTTTTTTGTTTTCTGTTTTTTAATTTGAGGGAAAAAGAGAGAACAAGCGGGAAAGGAGGGAGGAGCAGAGGGAGAGTGAGAAGCAGACTCCCCTGCTGAGCAGGGAGCCTGATGTGGGGCTCGATCCCAGGACCTGAGATCCTGACCTAAGCCGAAGGCAGACGCTTAACCAACTGAGGCACCCAGGAGCCCTGGCACAGTGGGTTTCTGATGAGACCACCTTCCTTGGCTTGCAGATGGTGCCTTCTCCCTGGGTTTTCACATGGTCTTTCCTCTGTGCGTGCACGCTTTTTTATGTCCCTTCTTCTTCTTATAAGGACGTTAATCCTAATGGATTAGGGCCCCACCTCATTACTTCGTTTAACCTTAATTACCTCCTTCAAGCCTCTATCTCCAAATACAGTCACATTGGGGGGTTAAGACTTTAACATATGAATTTGAAGGGGACTGAAGTCAGTCCAGAACACTCAATATATGCCATTATGAAAAAAAAAAATCTATTCCAGATTGATCAAGGACTTAAATGCAAAGGACAAAATTTTAAAACTCAGGGAAAGGGAACATAAGAGACAGAGCAATAGTTTTCAGACATTGGACACCAAAAAGCACGGACAGCAATCCCTGAGAGAATGGAACTAAATACTAGAAAGATTGCTACAAAGACAGCAAAGACCCATATAAAGAGAGGTCTAAAATTTGCAGAGATTTCCCTTGAATCGTCAGCTGATTATTGATTCACGCATGCCTGTGCTGAAGCATGGGAAAGAATCACCAAAAAGGAGCAGCTGTAATAACCCCCAGAGATCACACAAGGGTAATGCAGCCAGAGTGGAAAAACCTCCGACTACACAGAGCAACAGAGTACTCAGCAAGGTATTCCTTCAGGAATGAGGCTGAATTAGCCAGAGACTAAAGGCTGCTCTGGTCCCACCTAAATAAGCCTAAAAGCAAGCTTTGAAAAAACCAAACTGTTTCCAAGTAGCTAACTGCATCCCGGAACAGAGTTCAAGAATACTCCTGGGTGGATCAGGAAGGGGCACGTGGGTGGCTCAGTCGTTAAGCATCTGCCTTCCGCTCAGGTCATGATCCCAGGGTCCTCGGATTGAGACCCCCATTGGGCTCCCTGCTCCTGCGTGTATTCCCTCTCTCACTATGTCTCTCTCTCTCTGTCAAATAAATAAATAAAATCTTAAAAAAAAAAAAAAAAAC
>CM053604.1:103396053-103411635 GCA_028646535.1 Procyon lotor
ATACAACGGAATACTATTCAGCCATCAAGAGAAATGAAATCTGGCCATTTGCAATGATGTGGATGGAACTGGAGGGTATTATGCTAAGCTAAATAAGTCAGAGAAAGACAATTATCACATGATCTCTCTGATATGAAGAATTTGAGAGGCAAGGTGGGGGTTTGTGGGGGGGGGAGAAATGAAACAGGAAGGGATGGGGAGGGAGACAAACCACAAGAGACTCTTAGACTCACGAAATGAACTAAGGGTGGCTGGGAGGCGGGGATTGGGTAGGGATAGGGTGGCTGGGGTGTGGACATTGGGGAGGGTATGTGCTATGGTAAGTGCTGTGAAATGTGTAAGCCTGACGATTCACAGACATGTACCCTGGGGCAAATAATACATTATATGTTAATAAAAAAAAAAAGCAAAACAAACAAACCAAAAAAGAGTTCTCCCAATGTGTACATAACCCTAACTTACATGCCCTCCCAACTCTTCCTTTCCCATTCTCACCTGGTCTCCTGCTCTCTCCCTTGCCTGCTTCCTCAAGTCAGCCTGGCCTCCTCACAGGTCCTGGAGCAACCTGGGCACAGTCCCACCTCAGGGCCTTCACACTAGCTCTCTCCTCCCGCCCCTCCCCTCCCTCAGGTCTTCAGCCAAGCGTTCCCCTCTCAATGAGGCCCACCCTGGCCACTGTCTCTGAAACTCTACCCACCCTTCCCGAACACAAGTGTTTATAATCCTCTTTCTCTACCACTACCTAAAAGAGCAGGACTTTGGGTCTGTTCCATTCATTGCTATTCTCTCAGAGCCTAGAGTGGTCTCTAGCACTCTGCAGGAACTTATTAAACGCCTGTTGAATGAAGGAATGAATGAATGGAGTGCCGTTCTAATTACAGGGCGTATAGTGGCAAACCACAGCGATAAAAATCCCTGCTCTCATCGAAGAAGACAAATAATGAATAAATACACAAACCTGCCAGGTGGTGGGTGGTACATGGGATGGAAGAGGCCAGGTAGAAGGGACTGGGAACGGGGGAGGTTGCTATTTCTATAGGGGCAGGGTAAAGCTCCCTAATGAGAAGCCTTAGAGGAAGAGAGGGGGCGTGCCACTGATCTAGGAGGAGGGTCTCCAAACTCCCAAGCAGAGTGAAGAGCAAGTGCAAAACCCCTGAACCTGACTCTACTTCACCCATTTGCGGAAGAACCAGGAGGCCGGCACATTGACACAAGGAGAAGCTAGACTCAGGAGGGGAGACAGTGTGTGGGCCCAGGTGCACCTGTGCTGGTGGCTGCAGAGGTGGGAACAGTAGGGAAGTTCTCTTCTACTACTTCTCTTATCTTAGTGAAATAGCCACAGGCCTCACTTCCTGAAAATGGTGAGTGCAGGAGAGACTGTGGAGGTTGGGAATGAGAGAAGTAGATTCAAAAGAGTTGTCTTCTGGGAGAGTTTAAGAGCAAATGAACTACGCGAATGTGGTAGGCTTGCCGGGCAGTGCTACTAAGTGCCCATTTGAGGTTCGTGGTCATGAATTTAAAGCAAGACCAGTGAGCAGGGCTGTGGAGTTTTCTCCAGCCCTGTCGGCCTAAGGGGGACAGCGCTAGGGGTTTGCAGGTGGGTGTGATGGAGGGAAAGAGGGTCAGAGAGCAGAGGGTGGGTGGCGGAGTGACTGTGGCGGGCTGTGGGAAGGAGGGAAGTGAGGACATAAAGGAGCAGAGGACAAAGGAAAGGTGTAGCATCAATGGATTGAAGGTCCCAGTGGAGTCTAAGAATTGCTGGAGTTGGGCCCCTCTCCCAAATGCTGGGAACAGTCTGAGGATAGGACGCTTGGACGTAGGAGCAGGGGCAGTTTGGGGAAATGCCAGAATCTAGCCGTGTGGCCAGAGAAAGTGGGTGGCTAAGGTGGGGAAGGACAAGCTCCTCAAAGAGAAGGAGGCAAACTAATTATGCTATTGAGCTAGCTTGCTTAAAAAAGGAAAAACGAAACACAACTACTCATCATTTATAATAAGGCGAGCCCTTAAAATTGGCTGCAAATATTAAATATGCAAAATAGGAACCCAGACGTTTCTTTTAAGAGACGGTTCTACTCAACGGAAAAATAAATGCAGTGTAGGATTTGTGTAGCAGCTCCTTAAGTGAATTTAAATGAATCAATTACCCTGGAATGAGTCCGCCAAGGATCACTGGTGTGGTATTCTACACATTAAACAGGAATGTTCTAGTGATAGCTGTAGTTGGGGGAAAAGTGCAAATAATGAATTTTTGATGTTGAAATCCTTCTATTCTCTCATCATACCTTTTCCTCCAGAGAGCGTTTGGCTGCTTGTGATTAGGAATGTGTTTAGGCGTGCTGTTTTGTATATCCGTGGGAAGACCCTACCCGTCTTCTAAGTAATAGGAGGGTGGGAACTGTGTCTAGTTGTTTCCCCGCTGCATGCCCAGAGTTTACACAGACCCGTCACAGGAGACACTCAAATATTTGCTGAAAGAATAAATATCTCATTGAACTGCGGTGAAAATTCTAATCAGTGTCTTTCTTAAAGTAGGGCATACTTCACAGTAAGCATTCTATCTCATGATTGCATTTGCTCCCAAGTCTGAATTTCTAATTTATCATTTCTTTAAATGTACTTAAACTTCTAATTTAAAATTTCTAATTATAAATGCTAGGAATTTGCCCAAAAAAGGTTAGCCCTGTTTCTAAGAGTTTGTTGACAGTCTGTACACTCCAGGTTCTATGTGAACATTTTACGGTAATTATTATCATGACAGAATTTTATAGGAATTCCCCCAGTTTCTGAAGTGTATGGGGGGTGTTCTATAATCTTTGCTTAGCAGAATTGTTCTCTGAGACCCCATTTCCAGGCAGGGGTCAGGCAGGATAGTGATTACAGTGTCTAGACGCAGGCCTTGGAAGACTATTTCTTCCTCCATTTGCCTGCCACACAGAACTTCAATGTTGTGATTCCCCAAAGCCTCCCAGTGAATGCTGCTGAACTCCTAAGATACAATACAGCGACAGCATTTCTGCTTATCTGACCTCTATTAAATTGACCATTGCTAACAATGACTGACCCCAGTTTTATGACTTTACTACCTATTGTTCAGACTGTTGTTTCTAACGAATGTTCAGACCCAAGTTGGTGCCCCCACGCTAAACTGCTGAGTTGTCACATCTACTCCCTGCCAGCTAAATCATGGGGGAGAGCTTCCCATGGGTTCAATACTTTCCCAAGATGTTCACATCTTTCTCCAAACACTCTCATGTCCTTCCTTTCCCATTGCCCCCAGGTACTTGGATCTCATGCCTAGACCTCTACCGTGGCTCTCGGACTCTCCTCCATGCTTCTAGTGATCCCTGTATCATTCTAATTGCTGCATCATCTCCCACAAGTTGTTTGTCCAAGTCATTCCGCTGACCAAAAAGTTCAATGGGTCAGCAGTGCCTCCCAATAGACTTCTAACTCTGAGGCCTGATATCCAAGGTCCCTTGAAGTATGACCCGGACCCACATTTTTCTGCCTGGTGTCCTCCATTCTCCCGCACAAACACGGGCAAATTGGCAATGGTTTTCTTCCAAAGCACTTAAATATAATATATTTTTTTCGTAGTGCTATATGATCCCAGCATCTCCAGTTTTCAAAATTCTACCTGTTCTTTAAGGTCCAACAACATCTCCTAGCCATTAAACAAACAAAAATACTTCCTAAACCTGGGATGGTTGGCTTATTGAGCTCAAAATCCTCATTTAACAAATGAAGGAGATGAAGTCGAGCAAAGTTCTGTAATTTGCCCGAGGTCAAAAAACTAGTAAATGGTAGAATCAGGTCCAATTCTGAGCCTCCTAATCCAGAGTAATGTCTTCTCCATACCAAAGCTTCATCCCTAAGGCCTCCCCTGCTCCCTTCCTTGTGCTGTGCCCCATGCTTTCTGTGGCTGTGTGTCACATGTCGTATATCACTCATCCTTCGACTCATTAACTACTTATCATGAGGCCCCACAGGTACGTTGTAGAGATGGATGAATAATGACTAGCCTTCTCTCCCACAAAGAGCTAGTTTTTTTCTCTTCACTGACACAATATTTTGACACAAATCTCATGAAAAGGGCTACATTCCATTGCTGCTATATATCAAATTCATAATAGCTAGAGTTTACTGAGCATTTACCTGGAACAATGTAGACACCTGAGAGGCATCACCTTACATTCTGAGAACCTCCCTGTGAGCTAGGTCCCACCCTCCTCATCAGATGGTAGTCTCAGCGCCTCCTGAAGATGGTATGTGGGGAACAGGAATGATAACGGTGATAGCTAATACTGATTTAGTGTTTACAATTTTCCAGGCGTTGTTTCGAGCACCTTCCGTATGTGTTATTAACTACTTTACCCTTCAAAACAACCTGATGATATATTTATTGCATCATTTCCATTTTACAGATGAAGAAAATGAAGCACCGAGATGTGAAGCAACTTGCGTAAGGTCACACAGCATGTAATGGGCATGGTATCTGGTATATTGTATGTGTTCAATAAAAGTAGTCAGTTTTCTTTTCACTGAATGTTCTTGTGTGGGGCACAATTTCTGCCTCTGAAGTCAAGTATTTTAGGAGACTCGTACCAGCAAAATATTGAGTGGACTAGTCCGTTTTTAAGTTTTAATGACTACCTGATTTAAAAAAAAATCTTAAATAATTTTGCCTCTGATATCAATGTCTCTTCACTAAGCCTGTAACCACTGGCAAGTTTGCCCAAGTCCAAAGACTAGTTTTGGCTGCCTTTCACACAAAAGCTAAATGACAGTAGCTTAAGCAATAAAGAAATTTACTTTATCTCTTACAAAAAGAAGATCAGAAATTGGAATTCCAGGGTGGTGAGGCAACTCAAAGATGTTAGGGCTGAGATCTCTGTGATTTCCTTGTCCTCTCCCTCGTTGCTGATTCTTAAATGGCTGCTGCAGCTCCAGTCATCACATCTGCATTCCAGGCTGGAAAAAGAAAAGGACAAGGAGGACAGGGGTAAACTGAGTCCAGAGCCCATTTATTGAACATGTGCTACAACCACCACCTGTGGTAGGCCACCACTACTACCATGACATCTGCCAACTTCTCATTAGTAAATATTGTCATATGGCCCCCTCTACTTTCAGAGATGGCTGGGAAATATCATTTTTTGTTTAATCCTAGAACACTGCCACAATAGATGGTATTTCTGCTAGTGATGAAGAAGAAGAAGGATAAATGGGATGATGTACTCCACACCATTCATATTGGCTTATGAGAGCCAATGGTTAAATTTTCAGGTTTTTTTACAACCAGTTGTTAAACACCTCAGTAGCCTGAAATTGGTCACAGCGGGAGTCTCTACACCACAAAAATTGGCAAACACCACAAATTAAGGCCCTAAAAAAAAAAAAAAAAAGCCACTTGTCAAACATTTACCAGCTTGCCACTAAATATTGGATAGGTGATTAGGAGTCCCAGAAAGTTTTTTATTTTGCCCTACTATATTTGTCATTTATTTCCAACTAGAATGGCTAAGACTTATGAACACTTAGGCAGGCAATCTTTTGAAGTTCTTGGTATATTAATAATTGCCCTCTCTTTATACCATAGAAACGTTAGGCATAGGCACTTACATTGTGTTTTGGTATTTCCTCAGGGAACATACAAGTTGTTCTTTAGCAGTCAGTCAGGGATGTCCTGAAAATATTGTAAATGTCTATTCAGGAACTTGAAAAGGTTTTGCGTAAAAAATAGTCTGTTCTGGTCAGCTGAAACAGCCTCTCTGTATTTGAAGCCATTGTTCCATCAGGCCCTGCCTGAAACAGAGCAGCTTTGCTGAGCTAAGGTGTAAATTCACTGAGGTATAAAAACAATCCTTGAAAATAATTTCTTCTTCTAAAATGTATTCCTGGGGAAAGAGTAAAGTGGAACATTTTCTCCTGGTGGTTATGAGGAGGTATCAGTAGTTTTTCACTCTTAAGGAGTAAACTCCCCAGGTAGGTCTTTTTTGCTTTTCTTTTGAACACAAACACGCACCTAAAAACACAGCACTGATAGGAACAAAGAATGCTTTCCCTTTGGTTTGAAGGGAGAAAATAAGAAGAATGATTTCAGGAGCTGAGCCAAAAACGAGCAGAGACTCTCAAGGGCTTGTGAACATGACCTTACCCTAGGGGTCTTGCCCCTAAAATAGAATTTAAGTCATTTAGAAATAAGTACCAGCAACAAAGTCACATAAGAATTAGAGTTGCAAAATGTATCTTAGTGTTCTTTTTCTATTCTTGTGACAATTGGACAAGAAGAAGGCTTTGAGATTTTGCAATGAAGTTTCCCTTAAGTTATTTCTTTGGATACTACATTTTAGGACAAAAATTTTTAGTGTTGTTTTGTCACCCTTAAAGTCCATTATATAATTGAAGATAGTAAGGGGTTTTTGTTGTTGTTGTTTAAAAGCTTTTTCTTTTAAAAATCTTGCTTTGTAGGATTTACCGTCGTTAATGTTATCCAACTGCTATAGTTGAGATGAAGATCCTTATTGGAAAATAAAGACACTGATCAATAGTGATCAATCTAGAAGGCTCGAGTATCCAACGGGATCAACCACATTTGAGTTCTGCCCAGGATTTTTTGGAGGATAGTCAATAAATAACACCTGCTTCCTGTCCTGAGTATGGAGACAAACCAGAACCAAACCCAGAAGTCAGACAGATGGAACTTGAAATATGATCTTTATTAATTATAAGGCGTATTGCAACATTTAGCCAGGGATCCGTGGCCAAATTGGCTTGCTAATATTTTACCTCCAAATTGGAAAGCCTCAGGCATTCACATAGTGGAACAGCCGATGGGCTGCAATTTACTTGCACAGCTGTGGATCAAAAAGGTCATTCCCTCACAGAATGCTCTTCTTCTAGGTTCTTAGAGGATTCTTTATACCCAGTTACCTCCATCCTTCAAAGAAAGCCAAATGTTGCCCTTTTCACCTGAGACAAAGTGATCAGGTTTTTGTTTTCTGTTTTGTTTTTTTTCCAGTTAACACAGAAATACTCCACTCTGCCTAAATAAAGTCCCCTAAAGTTTGCATTTTGTTTTTAAGGAGTTCAAACTCAGATTTTATCCATCTCAAAGTTTTCACAGTTGGATGGACCTCCAAAGCTACGACCGCTGAGTTAAAATGCCTTGTGCAAAAGAGAGAAAAAAATAGGTAAAAGATGGTAAGATGGCTATAGAGGGTCTTGGCAAAAGCTAAAGAACAATATCAGTCCAGTTTATTGGGCAATGTTTATTCAGTACAGTTTTAGGCACCAGGCTTACTCTGCAGAATAGCAGCTTTTATTCTTGTTTGGAACATACTTTAATTGGAGAGACACATGATGAACAAGGGAAGACTGGGTAAGTTAAGATGTGATCACTTAAGCTGTGAGGACCTAAAACAGGGCAACGTGACAGTGGCTTCAGGAAGTGGGCAAAGTTCTAAAAAGTTCAAAAAAGTTCTACTTTTTTGTTTTTAAGAATTTATTTATTTATTTGTCAGAGAGAAAGAGAAAGAGAGAGACAGAGCACAAGCTGGGGGAGCTGCAGGCAGAGGGAGAAGCAGGCTCCCTGCTGAGTAAGGATCCTGATGCGGGACTAGATCCCAGGACTCTGGGATCACGACCTGAGACAGAGGCAGATGCTTAACCCACTGAGCCACCCAGGCGCCCCAGAGTTCTACTTTAGATGGGGTAGCCAGAGAGGGCCTACCTGAGGGGAGAACTTTGAGCTGAGATGTGGCCAATGAGAAGGAAGCTGAAGAAATTATAGGTCCTTTGGAGTCCCTCATAAGGCGTTGGGTTTTATTCGAAGTTCGATGGGAAGTCATTGAATAGTTTTAAGCAGGGAAGAAACTGGATTTGAGTTACATTTTCCTGGCTTCTCTGTAGAAAAGTATGAACAACAGAAAAATCAAATGTGAAATCAGGTAGGCCAGAGAGGAGGCTGCTACAGTGGTCACAAGAGAAAATGGTAGGTTTAACTAGGGGTTAGTGATGGTGATGGACCAAAGAGGGGAGAATGCTGTAGTAAGGATAAATATTTCTGTTACTATAAACTTTAAGAGGACAAAGATTGGGCCAGGGGGAGTTACCTTTCCACGATGACTTGGGTTCCTATAAAATTTGGGATATACAGCTAGATAGCTAGATAGCTAGAAAGATAGATAGAGATGTGTAGAGAAAGATATATAGATTGCTTGTCACACATTTATATTTTCCAACCATACTCTAAACAACCTCACGTCTTCTCTTCAAAAATGAAGAATTACAGAATTTCTCCACCAGTGACTCCTTTTTTTTCCTCTCTTGTGCTAACTTTTCCTCTTTATAGCCCCTTCCCCCAAACAATAAATGTGCTCTAATATCTTCCCTCCTAGAAACACATCTATACAAACATTCATAAACATACAAAAAAGAGCCACTAAAATAAAACCCCTCTTGTTCCCCAATATTTCTTTATTTCTCTTTCTATTCTGTGTCTCTTCGCATCCAAACTTTCTGAGAGGGCGGTTTATACTTCCTGCCATCTCTGTTTTCTGAGATCCCATTCACCCTTTGACCTGCTATAACCTGATTTCAGTTTGCATTAGGGCATCGAAACTTCTTGCTAAGCTAGGGCCACTGCATACTGCTGGGTAAGTTTGTATAGACAGCCTAGCCCTGGTTAGGATTTCCTTGACTTTCATATTGCTAAATCCAATGAATGTTCGTCTGTCTTTTGCTGGATGCTTCGGATTCACGGGACATTATTCGTCACCTGTTCACTTTCAAAAGCTTTGGCTTTGTGAACTCAACTATTGTGAGTACATGCAACACATCTCAAACTGATCACTATCCTCACCCCAAATGTGCCCTTGACTCTAGAGTCAATGGCGTCGCTCAGAGTCACCCAAACTAGAAACCTGGACGTCAGTCTTGTGTTTTCTATCTCATCTTCCGTATCATCAGGCGGCGTTGATTTTCTCTCCTGAATATTTCCTGAGTCTATTACTCATTTGTTTATTCAGTGAGGGTTTATTGAGCACGATCACGTGCCAGGCACTAATCTAAGTGTTGGAAGTATAAAATTAAATAAAATAGACAAAATCCCTGCTCTCACAGAATTTGTATTTTAGTTCTGGATTTGACTTTAGATGTTCCTTTTCTCTTTCCTAAATTAGTGATAGAGACTCCTAAGTAGTGTCAGCCTAGGCTCCTTCAGGAACATTCTACACAGCAGTGGTCCACAAAATACGGTTTCTGCAGCCTCAGAAGATAGCCTGGAGCTTGCTAGGATCAGGCCTCATACCAAACCTCCTGAGTGAGAAACTCAGGGAGTAGGGCCCAGAAATCTGTTTTAAAGGCCCTTCGGGTGATCCTGACACACATGTTACTGTTTGAAATCCACTGTCCTACAAAGCCATTGGATTTGTCTAGAATGCAAGTCTGGCTGTGCCGTCTCCCATTTAAAATCCTGCAGAAGCATTGTGCTGCATACAGGAAAGAGCCCAAGCTCCATGGAAAGGTACACAGGGCTCTCTGTGATTGGCTCCAGCCCGCCTCATCTCAACCACCAACCTAACACACCCTACTCTTTTCGGGCTTCTTTCTGGCCTGGCTTCCTCTAAGATTTCCCTCATTGTTATCTCCAACCCAGACGAAGGCCTTGCTTGTGTGTTCATAATCCTGCATCTTTGGCCATCATTGTTTATAGCACATAGAAGCAGAAGAATGTGTCCAGGACTCTGAAGCCAGATAAGGAGTATGAGTTTGGGCAAGAAACTCAGGGTCTTCACTTCTTCATCTATAAAATGGATTAATAGGCCTTAGATCTTAAGATTGTGAGAATTGTGTACAGGGCTGGCTGGCACTTGGTAAGAGCTCTGTGTTACCTATTTTTATAAATTATCTTTAAATTCTTTTTTTTTTTTTTAAGATTTTGTTTATTTATTTTGACACACAGAGGTAGGGGCAGAGGGAGAAGGAGAGAGACACTCCCAACAGACTCAAGCTGAACGTGGAGCCCTATATGGAGCTCCATCCCACGACCCTGAGATCATGACCTGAGTGAAATCAAGAGTCAGTTGCTTAACCGACTGGGCTACCACCCCAGACACCCCATGAATTATCTTTGTGTGTGCATCTCCTCACTAGATTATGAACTGCTTGCGGGCAAGTGCCTAGATGTTATTCAGCAATGTGTTAAAACACCTAGCATAGGCTCTGCCACGAAATAGGTGCTCACTACATATTTATAAATGAGTTAATTTCCCAGATGTTCATTTCAAATCAGATGGAAGACTCAATGAGTGGGTTCTGTTTCAGTCCCTATTTTTTTTTTCATTTTCTTTTCTTTTCTTTTTTTTTTTTAAGATTCCATTTATTTATTTGACAGAGAGAGATCACAAGTAGGCAGAGAGGCAGGCAGAGAGGGAGGGGGAAGCAGGCTCCCTGCTGAGCAGAGAGCCCCATGCCGGGCTGGATCCCAGGACCCTGAGATCATGACCTGAGCTGAAGGCAGAGATTTAACCCACTGAGCCACCCAGGCGCCCCTCAGTCCCTATTGTTAAGTGATCATTATATTGTTTATGGTGAAATGTTTATTAATAAAGCAGTACACTGAATCAAAACTGGAAAGTATGACAAATACATGTTATAATTTCCTTGACTTTATTCCACATAGGTTTTTTAAATGTCAGTAATGCTAATTGTGTAGAACAATCTCACAACCAGTTTATTCTTTTGGTAAAATTGCTGTCACACATTTAAATGGTCCTGTCCCTAAGAAGGAAATGTGTGTAAATGATAAAAGGTTATTGGCTGCTAAGTTTTACCCTTACTTTCAAGGTAGTGAGAATCCAGGCCTGCATAAGCCCTAAATGTGTTTGTTTTCCCTGCTCATGTTTTTTGAAGCCTGTTGTCCTTCCAGCCTTTCAAACTCCTATGCTTTGCCACTCCCAAGTTTGCAGAGCTGAACGAGGTATAAACTTTTCAGGCCAGAGAGATCCTGTGCCCTTGCAATATTCTACCTTGTGAAAACTCTTCCCACACCAAAAGCAAGCAAGCTACGGTTGATTTGCTAGGTCATTCTCAATATTAGCATAAAGGAAAAAATATTTTACCAAGTCCCAGAAAAACTGCAGCAACGGAGTTTTCTGACAGCGTAACCAAATTTTCATTCAAGATAAAACATTCTTCTCTCCTGGGAAATAGAGGCTATCCTGACACTTTCAGTGACTCTTCGGGGAAATCAAGCATTGTGAGTACACGCTCGGCCACAAGAATTCTTGGGTAAGGTACGTCTTATCATCTTCTCAGGTCTTCTCACTGAGTCTGGACATTGCAGTCAACCTTAGACCTCAAGCCTCCCTGACCGTGTGGCTCCTCAAATTATAGAGAAAGAAACTTCTTTCCCTAAATCCTCCCTTACTTCCCGGACACACATGATTCAACACTGGCTAGCCCGCAGAGGGAGGGAAATACACAGTTTGGAATAGGTCTTAAGGTGTTGTCCTCTCGGTCCGTCATCTTTAATGTGTTAGAATATCTGGCATCAGGCCCAGAAAGTGAGGATTTCCATTCTCCTCCCTGAGGCTGTTTCCTCTAGGTAGGGGACACTGTTCAGTAAGCAAATGTGCTTTGGCTCCATTTGCCTTAAAGGAACCTAGACTCAAGCCCTCCATCGCACAGTCTTTCTCCCTTGTGTATTTATATTAATGCATTCCTTCCTCTCTCTAATCCTCTCCCAGAAAATGTCTCCCTTCCAAGTGGTGTTTTCAACGGACAAAGATGAACCCTTGTCAGTCTTTAACCCTATGTTGTAGTATTTGGATATTTTCATATGGGTCAGCTTACTTGTTCATGTTTGTTCAGTGAGTGCTTCCTGAGAGTCTATCAGGCCCTCTTGCAGGTCAGTGAGCCATACAGAACTCTTGGGGTCATGGAGCAGTCATCCTAGAGGATCTTGCAAATGTCCTGTGAGGTGGCTTCAAATTGTCAGCGTGCTGGTACATAAGAAGAGGCATAAAGCATCAGACCAGCAGACTAGTGCGTGCGGATTTCCTGTTCTCAAAGCTCTCACCATTACCCTGGGGGTCCATTTTTCTCATAGATACGCTGCAGGCTTTGCTTTTTATATTCCCAGAAACATTGGGCTTAACTGCAGGTGTTGCAGGAATACATGTAAGAAATTTTAAGAAAGACCAGGAGGGAAATGACTCATTTTGCAGAAACCCATGTCAGGTAGTGTATCTGGAATGATCCTTTTTTTTAGCTGGGAGTTCAAACACAACTGCCTCGCTTCTATTTATTCAATTTATTGCCAAAGCACCCACCTGCCCCCTGTGACAGGAAGTTTGTTTATTTCCTCAGGCCGCCTCCCATCACCTTACTTGGGCAGGAACATGCAGGACTCAGTCAGTTCAAAGGAGACCGGGTCCTGCCACAAAAAGCCAGGAAGGAGAAAACTGGGAAGTGGGACCCGTCTACTCACGCCGGCGCTTGGGTCTCTGCCACAGGAGGTCACAGGTGAGTCCTGCACATTCCCACTTCAGGAAACTTGTTCACGGTTGCTACCACATGCTTATTGATTCAGCTCTTCTCTTCCCATCACCCAGCAGTGGCCCACTTGAGCTCTGAGGTCATGTCTCTTAGATCACCCTCAAACGCTCGCCATTTCCCCCCAGTGCTGACTTAGCTCAGTGCAAGTCTTCCCCAAGAAGCCTTGTTCCGTCTGCTGTGGCATCTTTCCTGCCACGGGACCCCTCAGCACATCCCAGCAAGGGATCTCCTTGTTGCACACAAAAGAGAAAGATAGATGGTGTCAAACAACAAAAACACATGCATTTTACACACCAACTTTCACAGGCAATGATCGCCCGTTTGCCTTAAATTTTCATAACTTGGAGGGTCTTGCAAATCATTCGTTACGATGAAGCAATACCCTCCAAGGGACTGTTCTTGGCCATAGAGCAGAAGGGGCCCCCCATTACAGGACTAACTTTTCATAAAGAATGTCTGCTTCTAGGACTATGGCTACTGAAAGGGTCCCAGGACCCCAGATGGCACATTGAGCCCCGCTGCGAAGCCCTTCTCTCTCACTGCTCCTCAACCAAGCCTCATATTCCCATTAAACTGGATTCTTCTTTATCCCCAAAACATGGGATGGGACTCAGGACTCAGAACTTATTTTGCATTATGTCCTATCGCTTTACTCTCCGACGACAGGGACTTTGTCTCCTCAGGCTCAGTATTAAACTTTGAACACCATAGGATAAAACACCAAATATTTATTTTTCCTCCCTGTGACAATATTTTGAAAGTATTAAATTCTTTAAATTATAAAAAAAAAGTGTATGAACACTAAGACATTCTAAAGTAGAAATAAGTGACAAGTGACAGATATTTGGTTTTTTTTAATATTCCTCAGGGGCAGATAGTTTAAAACTGTGACTGGCACAGATTGTTAAAAATTATGAGCATTTTTGGGGCACCTGGGTGGATCAGTGGGTTAAAGCCTCTGCCTTCAGCTCAGGTCATGATCTCAGGGTCCTGGGATCGAGCCCCACATCGGGCTCTCTGCTCAGCAGGGAGCCTGCTTCCCCTTCTCTCTCTGCCTGCCTCTCTGCCTACTTGTGATCTCTCTCTCTGTGTCAAATAAATAAATAAAATCTTTAAAAAAATTATGAGCATTTTTAACTATAAAAGATAAAAAGGCTCATGATCTTAAAAATTGAAAATTTTTCCAATTATACAGCAGAATAAATACAAAAATAAAATCTCTGTAAGTGCCACTTTTCGGAAGACACTGCTCTTTAAAGCTTAATATTTTAACACCTCCAGAAAGATTTCTAAGCCTAGAAGCTTTTTGTGTTTTGCTTTTTGTTTTTGAGGGAATTGTTTCCTGGCACACCACACTGGGACCCTGACCTCCCCCAGTTCAGGTGTTGCTAGACTTCTGTCTTTGACCCTGTTACTCATTCTTCTTTTCCCATTCCAGTCAATCTCATTTTTAAGACACCAGGTACTCCTATTCCTCTTTTTGATTCTAATAGGGCATTTATCTGGGATTTCTGTTCTTTCTCCAAATACCTTCACCCCCGGAGAATTTCTCCATTCCTCCTCGCTTCTATCCCCGGTGATCCCCCTAACCTTCAGACTCCAGAACATGGCATTGGCTGACCTGCATTGCTATATGTTTTTTTTATTTCTCATTTGCCAAAATTAGCGTTTAAGGAAAGAATGATATCTCATTCATTTCCTTATCCCTGGCACATGTGCAGGCATAGTGTTTTCAGTGAATGTTTATTAGCGATGAATTTGTATACTCGTGTTACTATCAGCATACATATTTGGGAGTAGACTGTGAATAGTAATTGAATTCTCAGCAGCCCAAGGTTACTACATTCATCCCTTATCATATAATAGATAGAAATGTAACTTGACGGGTAATAATAACAATATTAATTACCGAGTGACACCCTTATACCTGGCTCCCTATACAATACTTGATGTACGGCATGGTTGTTAATCCCCATGAAATTTTACATGGTAAATACTGTATAGTAAGCCCCATTTACGGTTAAGTAATTTGCCTAAGACTACACAATATGAAAGAGAGCCAGGACTCACACCCAAGCGTTCCAGCTCCAGAGCACACGTCCCTAACCACTTCACTATGAAGTGCTTTTTGTCCCAGCAATGATTTCAGAAGTGTGGTCTACACTTGATACCTCCTTTTCATCATCATTGATCTTTCCTTCTAAAATTGGGGGTCCCCAATAACCCTCTGACACTGTTCTTGAAAGTTTCAAATTACTTTTTTCTTACCCGTTCCAGTGGCCTTATGCAATTTGACTTCAAGGTTAACAAGTGAGAGCATAAAGTCATACCACCTTAAAAAAAAGCCAAAAAAGATCCGAATTGCTAAGCAAATGCTGAAAAAGAAAAACCAAGCTGGGGGCATCACATTGCCTGACTTCAAGCTTTACTACAAAGCTGGGATCACCAAGACAGCATGGTACTGGCACAAAAACAGACACATAGACCAGTGGAACAGAATAGAGAGCCCAGATATGGACCCGCAACTCTATGGTCAAATAATCTTTGACCAAACAGGAAAAAATATCCAGTGGGAAAAAGACAGTATCTTCAATAAATGGTGCTGGGAAAATTGGACAGCTCTATGTAGAAGAATGAAACTTGACCATTCTCTTACACCATCCCCGAAGATAAACTCGAAATGGATAAAAGACCTCAATGTGAGGCAGGAACTTATCAAAACCCTAGAGGAGAAGATAGGCAGTAACCTCTTCAACATCAGCCACAGCAACTTCTTTCAGGATATGTCTAGAAAGGCAAAGGAAACAAAAGCAAAATTGAACTTTTGGGACTTCATCAAGATAAAAAGCTTCTGCACAGCGAAGGAAACAGTCAACAAAACAAACAGGCAACCCACAGATTAGGAGAAAATATTCGCAAATGACACTACAGACAAAGTTCTGATATCTAAGATCTATAAAGAACTCCTCAAACTCAACACTCACAAAACCGATAATCACATCAAAAGATGGGCAGAAGACA
>CM053604.1:103412135-103470274 GCA_028646535.1 Procyon lotor
CCCACATTGGGAGAACTCTTATTTTGAATGAAATGGGGAGCCAAGGGAAGATTTTTTCCACACAATGATATTAATACACAAGCCATATTCAAGCTTTGACAATTGTCCCGATACTGTCCTTTAAAAAAAGTATCCAAGCTTTTATTACCATTTAAAGAAATAACTTGCACAAAGGGCAAAATCAAATTGCAAACCATGTGTAGTGTTCATGATTATCATTTGTGGCTGCTAGGACTGCACTAAGAAAGGTCATGTGTAGGTTAAAATGTAATAATTTTATAATTTTTATAACATAAAAAGTAAGGGTTACCATGTCATTTTATAGCTTCCCCTGCAATCCCGGATCCAATCAAGGATCACACACTGAGTTTAGTTGTCGTGTCTTTTTAAAACAGCTTTATTGAAATAAAATTCGCACACCATATAATTTGCCATTTAAAGTGTACAATTCAATGGCTTTTAGGATATCCACAGAGTTGTGTAACTACCATCACAGACTGATTTTAGAACACTTTTTTTTTTACCTCCAAAAAGTAACTTTGTAACCTTTAACTATCACTCCTTCTCAACTTCCCTACTACCCCATAGACAACCACCTTTCTACTTTCTGTCTCTAGAGACTGGCCTATTCTGGAAATTCATAGAAATGGAAGCATCCAACACGTGGTCTTTGTGTCTGGTTTCTTTCACATAGCATAATGTTTTCAAGGTTCATTCATCCAGCATGTATCAGTATTTCATTCCTTTTAATGACTGAATAATGTTCCATTGTGTATATAGCACATTCTAGTTATCAGGGAAGGGTTTTAAGCAGAGGAGTGAGCTGATCTGAGTGGCATTTCACAAGGCTCACTCCAGCTGTTCTTCCAAGGAGCAGAGAATGATGAACTATGTCAAATGCTACTTTTAGGGAAAGTAAGATTAGGTCCAGGATTTGGCCAGTAAGTGCTCAAATAGTTTAACAACGAAATTAACTGAAATATTCCAATCTATAATTTACGAATGCTATTTTATGTGTTTTAGGGGCTTTGTTGCATTTCCTTTGATTCATTAAACATAGATGCAGAAATAAATTAAGAAATAAGAATTTAAAATAGAATGTGGACATGTCAAGGTCCATGAACAATTGGAGAGTACTATTAATTTACCTCGATCTTTGATATTTTCTTTATATGGATGGTAATGATTCTTTGGGTTCATGAGAATTTATTCCTCAGAGTAATTATTCCTCTCTAAACATAAGTAAACACTATGGTAATTATCCAAGATTTCATGCCAGCTTCCAGAGAGCTAGCCAAAGGAAAAATTAATTCTTAAAAAAGATATGTTCAATGTCTATGCAGATTAGGTTAGATGAGAGCCAGTTTGTTTTTATTTTCGAGAGTTGGTGTCACATAAAAGATTGTAGAAATTGGGTCAAAAATTGAGTTCCATTGTGGCATCTGTCATTATTTGGAACTAGCTTACCTACCCAAATCATTAGATACTGAACTGACCCAAAATACATATATTGATTCGGGGTTTGGTATAAGCACATGCAATAGGACTAGGCTTTCCAATTCTGGGTTCGTGCAACTTCTGGGGCTCGCAAGACATCCGCAAGTTAGTGAAGGGCGACGGAAACTTGGACCTGAAAAGGAGAGCCTCGAAAGATAATTGTCAAAAACGCCCTCCACGTTGAACGATTCGGTTTGGAGGGCGCGGTAGACGGGTGATGAGCAGTCCAGAAAATAAATACCGGACCCCGAACTTTATTTGAGGATAATGCACCAAGTCCGCTCCAGAGGGACTAAAGGAAGCAGGGGGAGGAAAGTTGTTTTTTTCTCCTCGGAATAAATGGGGCGTGGGGCCGGAGGCGAGGGGGGAGGTGGCTGGCCCCGCGGCCCCGCGCTCGCTCGCGCTAGCCGGCCGGGAATTTGGAGAGGATCCCTGGTCGCGCGGCGGCGGCGGCGGCGGCGGCGCGCGGGTGCGCGTGTGAGCAGGCGAGCGAGCGTGCGGGCGGGCGAGTGCGCCGGGTATTGGCAGCGGAGGAGTGGAGGCTGGGCGGCTCCGACTCCCTGACGCCAGCGCGACCAGATCAATCCAGGCTCCGGGAGCGAGCGGGCGGGCGGGAGGAGGAAGGAGAGGCCGAGCGGCTCAGCCCGGGCCGAGGCGCGGGGAGGGACCCTGCGAGCAAAGCGCCCCGCCGCCCGGACCGGGGCCGCGGTACCCCGCTTGCCCGGCCACTCGTGCGCCCGCGCGGACGGGCGCGCCGCCAACCCGGTAAAACGAAACAGACCCGAACCCAACTTTCTCCTTTGCCGCGTCCCCGCCCTCCGTCGGCGCCCAGGGCTTTCCAGCGCCGCCGCCGCCTCTTGTGGGGCAAGAGCGGGCCCGCGGGGTTGCCGCGGCCGTGCGGGGCCGGTGACGCGGGCCGCGGCGGGGAGGGAGCTCTTCCCCGCGTGGGGCGGACCGGGGGACCCCCCCCATGATGGCGCCTCCCTGCCGCCCCGAGGAGCGAACCTGCCACCTCCTCCCGCTCTGGCGCCCAGCCGGCCCGGCAGGGCTCGGCCGGGGTTCCCCTCGCGTCTTTGTTGGGTCGGCGGCGGGGAAGCCGCGCTCCTCGGCCCGGAGCCTCGCCCCCGGCCCTGGCAGTGGCGGGACCTCCTCTCCCTCCCTCCCCCCTCTGCCTGTTCCCCGTTTCTCTTTCCCTTTCCGCAGCCGGGCCGAGGCCCGTCCGCGCTGCCCGCGGGTCCATTGTGTCCCGCGCCGGCCCGGGCGACCCTTGCGGGAGTTGGAGGGCAGCGGCGGGCGCTGCCCTCTACGCGGTGGGCGCCTCGCGGAGCGGGTCTGGCACTAGGGGGACACCCAGTGCCCTGCGCCCCTCCGCATCCCAGACGGGGTCCTTTCTCGGCCCCAACGAACCTCTTGGGGGGTCGAGGTCAAGGAAAGTTCGCACTGAAATTCTAATTTATTCGAAGGCTTGGCGGCGGCGCGTAATTTTTTTTTTTCCCCCTCTTCCGCCTACACCCCGTGCGTCTCCCAAGTGTCGTCTCATTCCTTTCCCTTTACCGGATTCGATTGCCTCACTGCATGTGTATTTGTGAGTTCGCTGTTGAACAACTGTTCATTTACTCCGCTGTCTTTGTTAGTGTTTCTCGGGGTGGTTGCCGTAGGAAGGTGGGGGGGAGTGGGTGTGAGAGAGACAGACGGGGGCTTGTTTTTCTAGTTGCTTAATATACATGTAGGCTTAAAGAGAGAACGTTTCCTTGGTGTACTTTAGGAAGGGAGGAGGAACAAATGACTGCCGGATCTTACAACTACAGTAGCTGCGGCTTTTGTTTATTTTGAGGCGCATACGCTTTTTCAATCTGCTGTGAGAGATACTAAGACGCTTCCCTTCTGGAAATTGAAGCGCGTCTCAGCACCATCTCCTTGAGAAAAGCATCGTTTTCGTGAGTGCGGGGGCAACCGACCTTTTCCTTTCCCCTCCTGTTCTCTTCTTTCCGTTGTATCTGAAGTTCCAAAGTATGTGCACCGATACAGAAGTTGCGTGATTTCAGTATGTCATCCTGTTGCTGAAACTCTTGGCAGCTAAATCACAGAATGCTTCATTTCAGAACGTTTCTTGCTCTTATTGCCTGTGGTGGATAACATGCCTACTTTCAGTAACACAATGAGAAAACTGTTCTCTGCCCATGTTGACTTTTCATCTTGTTTATAATTACCACTTTACGTTTTATGGGAGGTAGCTGAGCTGTATCGGAACCACTATTTAAAAAAAAAAAATCGAGGCAGGACCCATGTTCAGGGCCCTAGCATTTCCAAGTAATATTTTAAGAAATATTTTGCATCATTGTTATCCTGATGTAGGTGCCAGGCCTAAGTATGCTGAACTGCTTAAGGTGTTTGTCCTCCTCTCTCCCTCCCTCTTTCCCATTTGCAGTTATTTGATATTTCCCTGCAGGTGGTGTACATTTGTGTGATATTGCAGTTCTTAGGAAACTGTAACCAGGGTCGTGAGAGATGATTTTCTAGAGGTGGGTGATGCACGAGCCTCTGGAGAATCCAGGCAGAATCGGGTTTCTTCTGAGGGTAGGGATTTGTCCTTGATTTAGTTTTGACCCCTCCAACCATAGGTATGTAACCAAATACCTTTTTCCTTTTTGCAGCGTCCATTGGTTTTATACCCTTGAAGAGCTGATGACCTTTGCATTTTAGAGAAATGACCGTTTTTTTAGACAGTTAAAAATGTTAACCTCTTACTTAACCAATTTAAGTAATTTTTTCCTCCTAAGTTCATTAAAGCATTGAGTCTCATTTTCCCCACATACATTTACTGTTAAAAACTAAATTTCAGTTTGCGATTTTGATTTATAGTAACTCTGGGTTAAAAGTAAAATTTAATGTCTTTGTTAGATAGGAAAAAGAAGAAACTGGGGTGTAATTAGATGACTATATTTAAGCTGTAGTCGCCTACATAATCAAGGCCAAGTTGTGTGTGTATAAAAGATCTCATTTGTGTAGTCTTACAAGGCTAATGGAGGCATCATTGAGGCTTTATAAATAATGTAAGTTGTGTATAATGTAGAGTCTCCAGAGACAGCAGAGAAAGCATCATTACCAGCCTTTTCAACCTGCTTGAGATCTTAAATTGATTTACAGCACTGAACTGGTGCAAAATGATACATCAGGATGACATGGGGTCAGCCTGTAAAAGTCTATGATGTCAGCCTATTAGTTCAGTCATCATAATTAAACCATATTACAGGGGCAGCTAAGCAGGAGTCTGGCGTTATACTTCAGATATGGGTGGTACATGGATTTTGTTTATAATGGAAAGGCTGAGCTGCCCAGGAACGCTAGTGTTTCTGAAAGAGGGAAAGGCTTACAGAACTCTGAATTTCTGAAGAAATTGAAGATAAACGAAAGGCTGTTCAATCTGCATTGTCTAAGTAGCTTTCCAGTTGGTAGTGGAGAGACAGATGCATTGGGGGTCTGATAAGGACCTTTGCAGCTCTGTTCCTGTGTACTGAATCAGGCTTCATGTGAGCTTGAATTTAATGTGGCTTTAGGGACCTTCTAGAATATCAGAGGACCACATACTTCTTATCTCTGATCCTTTCATTAGCACTGAGTTGCACTGTATTGATGGATCAGCTGGCATGTTATTTCTTTAACTAGGCATGGTTACCAGGTCTCTACTGAAAGCAAAGACATTTGAATTGAATGTGTGAACAATTTAGGAAAAGAAGACTCTTGTTTTTTGCTGAAATTTCTGGCAGTCTTTATTCAGTTTATGGGTCATCTGGGGAGTACTATCCAATAAGGTAGCTGTAGCTCCGTATGGGTATTTAAATGGAAGTGAAATTGAAATTCATCTTCTCAGCACTAGCCACATGTGGCCAGGGGCTACCATATTGGACAATGTGTATTTCCACTATCACAGAAGGGTGTGTTGGACAGTGCTACTCTAGGACCTTTACTTCTGCTTTTCCTTTCTACTCTTTCAGCTATGTCTCTGCTTACTATACTTCTCATGAGTTTATGGGGTCAGGAAAAGAAAGGGATATTTCATTAATTTTTCCACCTACTACTTGCTTTTGATAAAATCAGAAACAGTTTGGAAGTGATACTTGAAGTACAGGATGAAATGAGATTGTTTTTCCTCTAGATCGTATGTATCATAGACCCTAATTTGATTTAGAGTGTAGTTAATATTTTTCTGAGTTTTTACTGCATGCTTATTTTTAATGCTTATAACTTATTTAAGCCCCAAAACTTACCTAAGTACTGTTGTTATCACATTTTACAGGCAAAGAAACCTGAGTTTGGAGTGATTCAGTGTCTTGCCTCAGGCTACATAACTAGTGAGTGATTATGATTTATAATCTTAGCTGGGATATGAACAGGCAGTCTGACTCTAGAGCCTCACTTTTAACCATATATATATAACCATATATATAAATATAACTATACATATATGTTGATTTATATTTATACTTTTTCCATTGAGAATATTCAAATAATCATTGTTCTGCTGGGTTTTACTATTCCAGTATGGACATGACGACTTATTTTTTAGGCTTTTAGACAGATTTGCCCTCTGTTGTGCTTTTCTGGGCTGTTTTCTCGTGCTATCTTCTTTTGAGTACTTTAGAAGAAACATAATGTTTATATTATACATATTTAAGCAGAACATAATTGGAAGAATAAATCTGACAAAAAAGTAATGCATTTCAATGCTGAATTATTTTCATCTCTGCTTTTCTGGATAATTCCTGATACTCTCCTCTTGTGTTTTTCTTGTACGATCACAGGCTGATGGCAGTGAAAAGTTCTAGTAGTTCAGTTTATCTCATTAAATTAGTCTTCTCTTAACTGTTAGATACTGTACTCTGAGATGAAAATAGTTCAGGGCGAATCCTGGAAATTTTTTTCCACATTTAATGTCTACTTTTGTGTAGTCTTGCAGTTATCCTAAACCTTTATTTATGTATGTATTTTATTTATTTGGGGTCAGGCAATTTAAGAGTCCGATCCGATCCGATGAAACCATGGATCTAATATCTGCTCATTCCCATCCTCCAATCCAAAAATGTTTATATGCCCTGATGAGCTTGTATACGCAGGTACCCAAATTGCATGATATTTCAGGTGAAGGACATCTATGGAATAGCTTTGCCAAGTGCATTCATAAACATTAAGATGTGTAATTTCCTTTGTAGACGATAGAGATATTTAGTGTTAAAAGCTGCTTTGAAGATTTTCTGATCCCATTGGTTCATCTCAAACTGCATGGTCTGAGGCCCAGAGAAGATAGCCGACTTGCCTAGAGCCACCCACCAAAGTGACTAGAAGAGGGAAAGCCAGAACCTAGAGCACTCTTAAGAGTTGTTGAGAACTCATTTGTTTATCCTCTCCTGCTACATTCATTGTGTTCCTAAGGTTTTGCTCTGATCATATCCAGTGTAATTTAGGGAGGGGAGGACAGGATAATTTTTGGCATGCCATCGACTTTTTTGTACCTAACTTTGAGCTGAATAGGAATCAAGTCTGACAACCTCAGAGAGATGTTTTTTACAGATTGAAATTGATTTTTTTTTTCATTTTAGAGATGGAAAAGTAAAGCTCTCTGTCTCATTTAATCAGTTGGACCTTGCTAGAAAATGGGAGATCCAAGATTGTATCAAGATCCAATTAAATCAGGCAATTCTGCTATACACATTTTCTCTCCTGACTCTCAAAAACAAATCGCATTCTTAAAGGAAAGCTCAAGTTTGGAGTATTTCAGGAAGGAACTAGTGGTATTAGGGAGAGAATGGAAAGGTCTGAGGACAAGAAAGACAATTTACCTACAGAGAGGTAGAGGAATTTGATATTAAGGCATACAATGAGGCTGATGAAGTGATCTCGGTAACAGTACTTCTAAATGTGGTTTTATTGCTCGTTCTTTCTTTCCTCATCCCTTTCTCTACAAGACTGCCGGTTTCTTATACAGGATTCAGCTCAGGAATAGCAGAAAGCAGAAGTGCCTAGGGGAAGGGGTGCTGAGCTTCCTCGTCCTCTCCAGGCTTGCCGCTCTCCTAGCACTTCGATGTGTTCTAACAGCTTGGAAGCTCTGGTTTTACTTTTTGTGCCAAGATTAGCGGGGGATGCTTTGATAACAAATAAGGGCATCACCTTTTTCTTCTAAACTGAAATCTCTTGGCTCTTTATATTCCTTTTCTGCTATCACCTGGTAGTGCAAATTGTGGTGATCTGTCATCTAATTTGCAGCAAAAATACCTGAAGAATTTTTAACACTTACTCCAGAGTAACTTCCTTAAAAAAAAAAAAAAAAAGGCAGAGCTAGTAGCATGAATGTAATTACTTAAAATCTAAATCAAAATCTTCATTTTGGAATGCATTATTAAGATGGAGTCAATTTTAGAGATATACAATAAGTCCTATCAGGTAAAAAAAAAAAAAAAAAAGGTAACAGTTTACAGCTATTGCTGGCTGATTAGCAGAAAGGAACAGGCTCTGTAGAACATTCATTTATGTAAGAGAGGCTGTTTTTCAGAAAAAAGCCAAGACTTTCATAAATAGTTCAACTCCAGTGATCATATCAGAGTTTTAGGAAGATACTGGGAACTGCAGTGTTTGAGCAGTTTTACACCTTTATAGTTTTTGTTTTAAGCTCCATTCAGAACTCAAATCAAGACTCCCTCTTGAAAATAAAGCATCCAGCTTTTGAAGGTTTGAAGGAATCCTTACCTGGCCATTTCCCCCAAATCTCTGCTCAGTTCTAGTATTCAGATAAGGAGCCTTGTTCCCTTGTTAAGAACCCAGATCTATGGTATGGTGGATTGGTTTCTTAACTAATTTTTTTGAGACATATCCTTGAATTTGAAGAAAGAACATATACATACATGGCAGTTAATTATGCATCTCTATGCTGTTTGGCTCAGAATATAAATAAATATTCACTATGTCATACTTGCAAAGAGGAGGCTAGAGGGGTCTAGCTATTGATTCAAAAATATATTTATATATGTAATTTTTAAATGCTTTATTTGTAGTTTTTCCTTAATTTTAGGGTAGCCGTACTATAGATATTTTTTTCCTATAATCTCAGATGGTTAGGGTATAGTTACTCAAACTGTTCATTCATTTGCCTTTCCTTCTCTATCTTTTGTGGTTTCTTTGTGGTGTGCTTATGCGAAGTGGAAGTATTTCAGACCTTTAAGGTTTTTTTCCTTTTAGTTACAAACACCACAAGAAAAAAAAAAGGGGGAACTAATTATCTTTCAAGTATTATAATTAGGCATTAAATTAAAGTTTTTTAGTTAGGTAAATACGTGACCTTTTGTTTAGATTGAAGGAAATCATGTCTTTTTAATGGAAGAGGGATATGTATACCATTAATTTGATAATTTTGATGCAGTATTATAGTGAGTATATGCTTCATTTATTCCCTTGAATATTTATTAGTTGCGAGTGGGCCAATAATTAGAAGACACACAAACATGAAAAATTAAATACAACAAGATCATATAGGAGGAAGTTGCATAGACTGCTCACGTGAGGACCGCTGTGGCATGGAAGGACATGTGGATTTGCATAGATAGGCAGAGTAGTGGTATGGAAGACCAGGGAGGTTAAGCATGACTGTTGAGGATCTCTCCAATAGCACTGTCCCAACAGAACTTTCTGCAGCGATGTAGATGTTTGCTATCTACACTGACCCATATAATAGCCACTAGTCCTAGTGACACTTAAAATGTGGCCAACACAACTGAAGGGAGTTAAATTTTTTAATTTTAATTATGTTTAATCATAACTGTGTTTATACTGTGGCTGTCATACTGGACAGCACAGATCTAGAGGCTAAGTGAGCAGTCCTGCCTTACCACAGTGGGTATTCTCAATGGGGCTCAGTAGGGGCTGAGGGGAGGATGTGCTCAGAAAGGTTAAGTTGGGCTGAGAATTTGAGTACTGTACAGTGCCAGAGTAAGAAAGAATTGGGAAGTCACTGAAGCTGAACATGGAGTGTAGATTGGAGAAGGCAGGGCCTGGATGCCGAGACATTAATAGGAAAGCTATTTGAGCTACCTGGGTGACTATAAGATGGGTTTGAGCAAAAAAACAGGTGGTGGTTATTTGACTGTAGAGTAAGGGGAGAGAGGTGTCAGAGTATTCTTGTTTCCAACCTACATGGCTGGAAAATTAAAGTCTTAAGAATAGGGAAGAACTGGTTGTGGAAGGAATAAAGATTGAATTGGCAAGTCAAATTAAGGTGGAGTATCTAAATAGAAGCATCCTACAGGCAAGCTGGAGATACATAACGAAAGCTTGGTTTGTTATGTATGGCTCCGAGCTTCCCAAATAGATTCTCAGGAGTCATCTCCTGGAAATGACGGTTGAACTTCTAAGAGCAGATAGGTATTCTGAGAGGACCATGAAGAGGAAAGGGCTGGTGAGCTGAGTCTTCCATTGAAGTCCACAATTGGGAATTAGTAGAAGGAAGAAGCATATTGAAAGTGGATGGAAGAAGAAATTGGGAGAAAGATGCTGTGGGGTCAGAGGAGCATTGAAACCAGAAATCCTGGGGAAGAGAGATTCCAGAGGTAGGTTCAGAGTGGGAAAATGTTGGATGGTGAAGGAGAAAAGGTTGGGGTAATCAAGTGAATGCAGATGTGAAGAGACACAGAGCATATTAAGAAGTGAGAAATAGATTCTCAGATGCCTTTGAGTGACTTATATTTCAAAATAGGTGCAAACTCTTTGATTCCAAAGGTTGAAGGAAAGAAGTTAATGGACGGAGCAATTAAAGATGATGGGGTTAGTGATCTAGAGCACATGTGACAAAATACTAACCTTGGGAAGGAGGGAGAGTTGTCCGAGAGAGAAGCAGAATGGGCTCCAAATTAGAAGAAAGGAGACGGCAGAACTTGTGCCAGCTTGCACTGCCTTTCCCAGTAGTTTGGGAGATGCGTCCCTTACTGGGATGGTGAGGTGGGCGACTCGGCAAATGGTACTGGATGTTTAAGAACAGTGGAGAAGTTTTGGAAGAACCATTGTGGGTAATGTGCCAGGGAATCGGTGGAGAATTCAAAGTCTAAACAGCAAGAGCAAAGCCTGGTGGGAAGTTTGATGGGGCTGTGGATTAGTTAATTGTTACTTTCTGGGATAGCTTGACAGCCTGATGGTAAGATTGGAGAGGACTGGTGGTAAAGATGGTTCTGGCCTAGGCGTAGCAAATCAGTTAGGAGCTGAGACTCTAGAGTCAGATTGCCTGGGTTGAAGCTTAGCCTCACCACTTAATGCTTTTTATAACTTTGTGGGAAGCTACCATTCACTTTGGTATCTCGCTTTTCCTTACTTGAAAAATAGAGATAATAGTATCAGCCTCAGAATTGATAGTAAGATGAAATGAGTTATACTTTCGTATTTCATCTAATTAAGATGCTGCTAATTATTTCAGTGCACGATATCATGTGCTCCTTGAGGGAAGAAAACCGTCAATTAGGACCACTGATTGTAAAGTTCCTGGTTTCAGAGGTATTAAAGTGGGCAAGAGGGGAGGTGCATTTTATGCTCAGTGTAGGATTTGGTGCATAGTAAGCATTTAGAAAATGTTAGCTGTTTATAAAAATCAATGTGATTTTAGAGTCTAGAATGTTAATGAGAGCGGTATTGAATCCAATCTAGATAAGGGGTCACAGGTTATAAGGAGTCTAATGGACTTAAATGAATCGAGAACAGTTAGGCAATGGGAATCCTGGTAATGAAATTGTGAAATATCAAGTTTGGGAATTTATAGATGGAGCATTTCCCTGACGATTGTAGATAAAGATTTTTGAGAAAAATATAGTAATTGAACTAAGAGAAGAATGCCCTTTAATGATTTAAAGAAGTTACTTAAATTGTCCAGAGCTTTTAAAGATAAGTATTCAAATTTGTCTGTGGCTTTTTTTTATAGCATTCATTAATGTTACTTTTTTTTTTCCAGCAGAGTAATACACACTCAGTGTAGAAAGATTCTGGCATGGATTCTTGTCATAGTGTCAGAAGGAAAGGGGGAGATTGCTTTGTGCCATTTCATCAAGAGACAGGAGGGGGTAATTAATAGCCAGCTTTAGAGCCCTTTTAAATGTGGAAGGCAGAAACCATAAAGGAAAATTTTATAGATTTGACAGCATTTATGTGGCCAAATACACACAAATAACTAACATGGACTTACAAGTAACGACCTTTTAGGTAACATATTTGCAGCAAGTTATTGTTCTATGTAAGAAACTTCTAAAATCAGTAGGAAAACAGCACCCCTAAAAAACACGATTGGCAAAGGATATGAACAGATAATTAAAAAATACATGAAATGCTAGCTGCTCTTAAAAAATGTGCTCCTGTGTCCTGGTCAGATTCCTCACTGGAATAGGGATGATGTCTTTGACTTTATTGTGTTAAGGGAGGTTTTTGTCACTGAAACCAGAATTTCCCAACTGCCTAGGCAGAGCCGGAGTTACAGGGAGGTACATGGAATATATAAGCCAGATTTACAAGAGACAGGCCTTCTCCATCTTATTTCCGGGATCATACCCTGCTCCTCTCCATGACATGATTTTGGAATCAGAGTCTGGGAAGAAGGTGAGGTGTCCCCAGCCCTTTAGGGGTTATCAGTTACATGCAGTTTCTCAATCAACTGACATGATTGATGAACCTGAGAGACACCGCGCTCCGCAGAGTAAAACGAAACGGGCCTCTTTCTCTCCTGCCTGAGTTGCAGCATTAGGTTCTGTTTACAGTGGCATTTTCTTATTCATAGGAGACACAGTGGTGGTCTTGGAATATGGTTTTGATTATTGAAATGGATTAGTTTGTAAGGGATCAAAGTGAGAAAAGTCCTCTCGTGTAGTAGAAATTCTTAGAAAATGAAAATAATTTTAAAAGTTAGGCATCAGCATTTAATTTTCCAGATTTTCTCTTAAGGATAACAGTGATCATGGGTGTAAAAAAAAGGCTTTTCATGTGCCGGCCATAAGGGAAACATCTGCTGCTTGTGGGTGAGCTCCACACCTGACTGAATGAAGCACACTCAGTCTCACCTCGGCATTGAGGGAGTTCTTACTGAGCTGCTAGACAGAGTAGAATTATTTGTCACCATTTGCTACCTCACCATTTCCTTTCTTTTAGATTTTTTATTTTTTTAGGTAATCTATACACCCAGTGTGGGGCTTGAACTCACAGTCCCACTATCAGGAGTCACATGCTCTACCGACTGAGCCGGGCCAGGCTGCCCCTTAGATGATCTGTGAATATTTCAAAGTTGCGGCAGGGGGGCGGGGAAGACTTTTAAATGTCACTCACAGACTTACCCTTGGCCCGGTACCCATCCCCTCATTTTTCTGAGTGAGTGACTGTGAATGAGAACCCTGAACTGATATGCCTTGGTCAGTCTCAGACTCTTTAAAAGCTGAGTGGGAGAGGGAGGTTGACCGCTGGAAAATGGGTCTTAATTTTTATCAGAGACTTGTAGCTTTTCGCAAAGGGCAATACTAATGCGGCACAGGTTGCGTTAGCGTTTAGCCCCTGCTGGAACCCAGGATGGCAGATTGTATATGGCCTGCCATCTCCTCTGTTACAGCTTCCTGTTTTGCTTCTTGCCCATTGCTGGCTTTGCAGTCTGACATGATTAATAACACCCTCTTTATTTTCCTTGTGTTCTTGTTTGTGTGCTCAGGACTTCCATTTAGTTTGTTCAAGCTTGAGGGAATGTTTGATTGGTTTTAAATGTTTTCCTGTTAACTGTGAACAAAATTAACTTGATTAACATTCAAATAATTGGCACACAAACTGTATTTGTAGCATTTATTTGCATTTAAACACTGAAGAGTTTTGTCAAATTGTGCAGGCTGAGATGTTGATTTGTATTTCAGGGAAAGGCTCCTTTAAGAAGGTACATCCTCGCTGTGGGGTTCTGCCTTTTGTTAAGGCCAGATGAATCAGTTCAGTGAATGATTTGTATTCCTGCTGTGTGTCTGCTATATTTGGGGGAGGGATAGAGAAATGTATACTTGAGTTTCCGCCTCCAAGAAGCAATCTTATCAGTAAGAGGAGACCACAATAAGAAAAGTTAAATACGAAACCAGCATTACTAATGTTACGTATTCTTAGTTTGAAGAACTGTAATTGGGATAGGCTTTAAAATCGAGGGATTGAGAAAGAAAGCTGATGCAGTTGGTAGAGCTCTTGCTTCCTGCCCTTCAGTGGTTTTGGAGTGTGTATACTTCATAAGGTACGTCCCGTACAGTTGATAAGGTGGAATCAGTGGCCATCAATATTAGACTTGCACTAAAAATCTTGTAACTTTGAGGAACAGTACAAATCAGCTTGTCTAGTCTAGCTTTTGTTTTAATAGCCTTTATTATGGTTATTACCCCTTTAGGCTGAGTTATTTGGGGTTAAGGGGCAGTGTCTTTACGATCCAACAGTTGCCCTCCCCTGGTCTGTCCATCAAAATCCCTTAAACAACCACTGCAGAAATCCATGGACCTGCCACTAGGGGATTCTATTCTAGGGTGATGGTGGAGAGCTTTTATGTAGTTATTACAGGCAAGTTTAATGTCTACCAGCATTAAGAACTTCTGGCCTGACACACAATAGGTACTTGATGAGTGAATTTTTTCATTTTGATTAAAATTCCTTGTGTGTATGAACTATGTCTCTTATACCCAGCAGCACGTGGTCCTGTATAATACCTGTAAAGGTGCTCAAGCCATACCAGTTAATTCTGACAATTGATTGTCTTGGTCCTGCTCCCCCTCCCCCTTTTTTTTTTTTTAAGATTTATTTATTTATATTTGAGGTAGAGTGCATGAGCACAAGTCGGAGCAGGGTCAGAGGGAGAAAGACAATCTCAAGGAGACTCCCTGCTGAGTGCTGGCCTGACCCAATGGCTGGATCCCAGGACCCTGAGATTACAACCCAAGCTGAAATCGAGAGTCAGATGCTCCACCAACTGAGCCACCCAGGCGCTCTTGTTCCTGCATTTTTTTTTTTTTTTTTTTTTTTTTTTGAGAAAGAGAGGGAAAAAGGGTATGTGTGTTCAGCTTCTTTCTCTTGTCTGTTCTTAAAGAGATCAGCAATTCCTTGTGTCCTAGTGTCTAGAAGTGAAGCTAAAAAGAGGGGTTGAGGCCTGAGGCACTTAGATTACAAGGAGAAAAGGGGAGAAAAAGTGTAGAGCAGAGCAGCGGTTCATCTGCCAAGGTCTGAAAAAATTTGGGGTTGTCACAAGAGGGGGGAGGCAGGGCAAGAGTGATTCTACCAGCATCCAGTAGGTAGAGGGCAGCGATCCTGCTTGACAGCCCATAATTCGAGGACTGAGAAGCCCTGCCATAGAGCATGAAGAGGGGGGTTAGGAAGCAGGTAAAGTTGGAAGCCGTGGTGCCCCTAGCCGGTGTTTCTGCCATACCATTCTGTCTTCCCCCTCATGCTCATTCCCTCACCCTCATCCTCCAGAGTTCATAGTATTAGTTCTTGTCATTATGTATAGATAACATTGTGGCTCTGAGCTGTGTGTTAGCCATTAAAATGGATATTTTAATATTTTACCTATACTTAAAGTATTCTCCATCTCTACGTTTGCTTGAGTGGAAAAGTATTACCTTAAAAAAAAATAAGCCAGTAGTTTTGATTTGTTTTCAGTGAAGAACCCTGAGAATAAATCAATGGGAATGTAAAGAAAATGCTTTTTTTTTTAAAGATTTTATTTATTTATTTGACAGAGACAGAGATCACAAGTAGGCAGAGAGGCAGGCAGAGAGAGGGGGGGGAAGCAGGCTCCCTGCTAAGCAGAGACCCCGATGTGGGGCTCTATCCCAGGACCCTGAGATCGTGACCTGAGCCGAAGGCAGAGGCTTTAACCCACTGAGCCACCCAGGCACCCCAAGAAAATGCATTTCTTAAAAGGAGCTTAATTTTAATGTTCCAGAGACTTAAAAGAATATTAAGAGTTGAACACATGTATGATCTGTTGTGTGAAGCCATGGTGCAATTTCCTTAGGTTTTGTTATAGCTTATGACTTCTTGTCCTTATTTTGGGCTCTTTAGATTAAAATGAACTTAATTTTGTCTTTGCTGCCCTAATAAAACTCTTGGTTTTTCCCATGTTCTAGGAAAGTGGGAAGTTATCAAGAAGGAAAGAAAAACGAAAATAAGAATAAATTGGGAAGGGAATTAAAACAGGGATTAAAATAAAACTGTAAGCAAATCCCTGCTTACCAGTCTCCCTTATGCATGAGACCCAGAAGGAGGTTATTTAGGAGGGGCAGAGGGGTAGACTGGTTGCCTTGACAAACTCCTTAGCCTTTCTGTACTTTCTTTCGTTTCATCATCTCTGAAATAGTCCTTACAAGATTCTTGTCAGGATCACAGGAGTCAACAGGTATAAAGTGTCAGAAGAGTGATTGGTGCTTCACCACGAGTGGTGGTGCTGGTGGTGGTGGTGGTGGTGGTGGTGACATGAGGATGATTTCTGATTCTTTTTGAATACCTGAGCTCTGTTGAAAGTTGGAGACCACAGATATGCTCATATGATGGCACCCATCGAACCATGGACATGACAGCTCCCTCCCTTTGAAGTTGGTCGTGATGATGATGAGAGTTTGTTGAGTCTTCAGATTGGTGTGTTTCAGATTTCTGTGAAGGCTCTTTCTTGCCCATAGTAAGAATTTCAAGAGGAGAAGAGGCTTATATGATAACATATGTTTGCTTTTGTAAGCTTTTATGATATAATAAAACCATTCTAGTTAACTGACTGCATCATCCATTTAGAGATTTTCCACAGCAGTATTTGAATCTTGAACAGGCATTTCTTGAGAATTTGCTGTTTTCTCAGGGTATATAATACTAGTGTAAACAGTATTAGTATATAATATTGTTGCAAGCAAACTGAAAAGGGAGTAAGATCTTTCTTTAATAGGGCATCATACATTCCAAAAATGGGTTAATTTTTAAAAATTCATTGTGGTATAATTGATGTACAATATTATGTTTGCTTCAGGTGTACAACATAGTGATTCCATGTTTGTATGCATTGTGAATTGTCACCACAGTAAGTCTGGTTACCATCTGTCACCTACAGAGTTAATACATATTATTGACTGTATCTGTCATGCTGTATATTACACCCTAATGATTTATTTGTTTTATAAGTGGAAGTCTGTACTTCTTAATGCCTTTCACCTATTTTGCCCCCTTCCCGCAACCTTCCTCTCTTTTGACAACTACCAGTCTATTCTCTGTGTCTGTGAGTCTGGGTTTTGTTTTGTTTATTTTGTTTTTTAGAATTCTACACATAAGTGACATCTTGTGGTATTTGTCTTTCTCCATCTGGCTTATTTCACTTGGGATAATACCCTGAAGGTCTATCCATGATGTCACAAATGGCAAGATTTCATTCTTTTCTTATGGCTGTGTGGTATTTCTGTATGTGTGTACCACATCCTCTTTCCATTCATCCATAGTTGGACACAGGTTGCTTCCATATCTTGGCTATTGTAAATGATGCTTCAGTGTACATAGGGATGCATGTATCTTTTTGAGTTAGTGTTTTTGTTTTCTTCAGGTAGATACTCAGTAATAGAACTGCTGTATCACATGGTATTTTTATTTTTAATTTTCTGAGGAACCTCTGTACTCTTCTCCATAGGGCCTACACCAATTTACATTCCCATCAGCAGTGCACAAGGGTTCCTTTTTCTCCATAGCCTCACCAAAAATTGTTGCTTCTTGCCATCTTGACAATTTTTTTAATAAAAGCCATTCTGACAGGTGTTAGGTGATATCTTATTGCGGTTTGATTTGCATTTCCCTGATGCTTAGTGACGTTGAGCATCTTTTCATGTGCCCGTTGGCCATCTGTATGTCTTCTTCGGAAAAATGTCTCCAGTGGTTAATTTCTATTAAGGCTGCTTTGGATTACCCATTTTATTGTTCCTGCTGATATGACTGCTTGACAGTCAGTTGAACTCAATTTTTATTGTTATTGCATAGTAGGTAACAAAGCCCAGGATCCATGCGAGATGATGTCGTGGCAAAGAAAACAGCATAGATTTGTTGGCCGTGGGCCTGTATGTATATTCCCCCTTAGATAAATGTTGTGTAGCTCTTATCACTGTCGTCCATATAAGATGGTTCTCCCTTCTCTCACTGACACACTTCCTAACTCCAAGTTTGCTGGTGGTGGGAACTGTACCATCCACTGCAGGTTTATGTTGGTGGTAAGCACTTAAAGAATTTATTAAATTAAGTTGTGAATTAATGAAAACTAAAGTTCTCTTATAGTTGAATGTCTAAAGGAGGAGAATTTGGGTTCTGAAGCCTTCTGAGAGCTTCACTAGGTGTTACCATTATGACTAGTAAGTAAATCACTGTGGAAAAGTTCATGGATAGGACCAGACTGGACATGTGACTGAAGCAGAGAAAGTCTGGACTTATGGTACAGCACTCATCTATTTCTGTAGGTTATGCTTGCTTATATCCAAAGCATTTTCCTTTAACCCAGTGGGAGATGTTGCATTTGCTTCTTTTAGCTCTTAGCTGGAAGGAGCTTGTCCTATTCTGGAAGAGGGCTGCTACTGTTTTGTCCAGTTTTTTCTCCAAGGTGACCAAGCAAAACTTTCTAAGTCCAGTCTACTTTTTGGCAGATTGAAAATAGGCTGTCATTGATTGTCATGTGGAGGAGAGTGAAATCTGGCTAATGTCAGTGTTTGTTTCAGTGGTTGTGTAAAATTTGATTTTTAGAAATTATTTCATTCTTCCAAGTAACAGATTTATACTGGAAAAGTAACAGGACCAAATTGCTTTTGAAGATATTTGAGTAATACAAAACTTTTTGGGGGGAAGAAATTCATGCGTTGCAAAGTTTGAAGGATATTTGAATTATTAATGGAAGGGGGATTGAAGGACTAGAATGGGAAGAAAGTTATTTTTTGTTATAATATGCATTTTGTAAAATTGAATTTTTTGATCATGTGGCTGAATTGCTTAATAAAAAAGTGCATTCTCAGTCATATCCTAGTCACCTGGAATTAAGTCATATATTCCAACTGTGTATACAGGAATAGATTTCTCTTAAAAATCCCAATGCATTATTTCCACTCTGCACAGAAACACTTTCAATTATTTTTTCCTTTATAAAAGTATATATCTTGCCTCCTCTTGGTCATAATACTGTCTTGCAGAACAATGTAGAATAAATGTTACCCTCTTCAGTTTTTATTTGTTTTATTATTGGGCTTTTAAAATGGAAAACATAATTGGTTATGAGTAAAAATGTTCTGCACTCCCCCCTTTCCAGCTCAATTCTAGAGGGAACCACTTACTTGGTTTTGTGCATTTCCTTCCAGCCTTTAAAAATGTACCTATATGTTATACCTATACAGTTTTTGTTTCTATTTGTGTTTTTGAAATGGAACCATACTGTATATATTGGTCTGCAGCTTTTTTCTAACTGAACGGTTACGGTATGGTTTTTCTTTCTGGAACTGTTAGACATGAAAGTCTATCTTTTTTTTTTTTTTTTTCTTTTTTAACAGTTACATCATTGTTGGATGTACCATAATTTATTTAATCATTCCATTATTGTTAGACATCTGGGTTATTTAGAACAGGAATATGTTTGTGTATTTTCATCTGAGGATGTCGCTTCCCTTGCAGCTGTCTCAGGGCGTGGCTGTTCTCTCTCCCAGTCCTCGTACCATGGTGCCTGGAAGTGGGGGTCCTGTTCCTTGCCAGCGCCACGCCGGCTTCATCCTCCCTAGAAACACCCAGCTTGAATATCATGTCAGATGGCACCTCTCACTTTCCTTCCTGCCCCGGTCCCCACCATTTACCTTCCTTCCCTAGAGATTTTAGCTTCCAGTCGTTCCTCCCTCTCTACTGCTCCTGTGATAATTCTTGGACTGCTTCTCCAGTGACCTTGGACCCCACCTCAGACACTCCACCTCAGAGTTCCGTAATACGGGATTTTGCATGTCTAAAAATTAAACTGATTTCTCCAACTTTATGGTTAATTATCTTTGTTTACTTCAGCAATAAAGTGTATTTGTTCCTGGCCATACCTTCACAATATATCCAGGATCTGTTCTGCCACACTGATCCAAACCTTTGACCCTCTCCAACCGCAACAATGGCCGTAGCTTCCTAACTGGTCCCCCTTGTTCTTGCTGGTGCCACTACCACAACCGTCACCACTCCTACTACTTCCGGCTTCCATTCTTTCAGGGGGCCGACCCATGGTCCTCCTGTCAAGCTCTGCTCACGTCACCCCCGTGGTCCCCAGCTCAGTTCAGAGTATGGCTGGGAAGTCCCTGAGTTGCCCCCCACTCCCCCCGTCTGTCCCCCCCACCCCCGTGTGGCTGCTCCCGTCCACCTCCGCCCCCCACCCCTGCCTCTTGCCTCATTCCCCCTGTAGCAGTGTGCTCAGCTCATCACCTTTCTAGGCCTCTCTTCAGATGTCACCCTCTTTGTGAGGCCTTCCCTGACCACTGGCATGTAGGTCTCATGAAGGCACAGACTTTTAAAAACACGCTTTTTGTGTCTTTTGTTTAGTGCCATGTTCCCAGTGCTTTTCCCTCCCTGCCCCCTCCCTCCGTCTCTCTCTCCTTCCCTCACTCTCTTTCTTATAAAGTTAGAACCTCACAGAACAGACAAAACCAGGACAGAAACTTCATTTTTGTGTATGTACAGTATTCAAAATAAGTTCCTTATTTGTAAGACTGTTAAGTTAATAAAATATATTACATTTTCCGGCATGCTGTAATTTTCAAATCAGTTTTGCATGTTCATATTTGCGCCTCGTAACAACCCAGCAGGATAGGTGGTGGAATCAAAATTTTGTGGAGAAGCACATTGAAGCTCAGAGAGGGGTTTTGTTGAGAGTACAGCTTCTAAGTGGGAGCTACCGTTCCAGCCTACCTCTTTTCATTTCAAGTGAAGGGCTCTTGTTTTCTCATTTAGAAACATCTCATGGTGACAGAAAAATTATAGGGGTTTTGTTTAAAAGGGTGGGACATGTGCCCTGATTTCTTATTTTGGACTTAGTCTGCCTTTTGTTTCTATTTTGAAAGTACATAGAATAAATAGTTAACTTTAAAATTCCTGACAATGACAGATCAACAAGTTTTATTTCTCTCACCTGTGGAGGAAGTGGCCTCCACCCAGTTTTACTGAATTAGGAGGGAAGTGATTTTTTCAAGTGATAAAAAGAAATAAAATTCCATGCTCTTCCCAGAGGAGGAGTTCAACAATTGGGAGAATGGCGTGAGACCATATGTTGGTTTGTAAAAGGATATAACTTGTAAAGATGTTTCCTTTGATGCCTGTGATGAATATGGATGTGTTTCCCTTCTAGAGGGTCCTGATTAAATTATTCAATTAAGAGCTGAGCAGAAGGATCTAAATATAGGGAGAAGGTTCAGGCTGTCCTGCCTTGTGTATGTCAGCTCACCCCTACAGATGTGTGTTTGTTGTCATAAACAGCACCTGTGAGATCAGTGGGGAAGGAGAAATATGTTCCAAAAAATGAAATACAGCAGGATTTTTTTTAATAGGGCAATTTTTTTCCTCTCTAGCACACACCATTTTCATCTGTGAATTTGGCATTTGAATTACTTTTTTTTAAACCTGATTAATGGACTCTAGCACCTGTTCTCTGTAGTTATCTGTTTAAAATGTAGATCTACCACTTACTAGAATATGTTCTTGAGAAAGTTCCTTGACCTCTGATTCTCAGGCTTATCAGTAAAATTGAGGTAATAATATATAGCTTGAAGGATTGCTGTAGAAATCAATAAGATAATGTTTGTAAAAACAACCAGTATAATGCTTAAATAAGGTAATAATACAATTAGAATAATTTTGTTCATTTGTTAGTGATGAATCATTCATAAATGACCACTTGTGGGAATTTGCCACACTTAGCTCTCTTCACAATCCGTGAAATTGCTATTCTACGTTAATAGTGACTCAGAGAGCAATTTTCTTTTTTCCAAGAGACAACTGTGGTAGAATTTTTCTTGTACTCAACAAAATTAAGGTTTAAAATGCCTCTGGTCTTCAATCTCCTGTAATTAAGGAGTGAGCACTTGCAGGCCAAGTGACTGTCCAGTCTTTGAGTTGAGGTGGATGCAGATGAAATTTACCAGGGTGTGGTAACGAGGACCTGGATATCTTGAAAGGCTACCACGAACCGAAGAACAGTCTTCCGTTACAAGCATGAATTTGAGAACAGCGATTCAGTGGGATTAAAGAAGTGGCAAGGAGATGTACAAATAAACCAGATTTGTTTGTTGAAGTTGAGGACAGTAGGAAAACTTCTAAGTGCCTTCAGCCTACTTAACAAGTAATCATCTGATAACAAAAAAGAGCAGACGCTTGCTATCCTCTGGAGAGTCTCTGTGACTAAGGAAAATTGACCAGTTGTTCCATAAGCAGCCCAGGTTTGTCAGGAGGGACGGACTTGTGTGGGCAGAACAGAACCAGAGAGCATTCTTGTCTTCAAGAATTTTCTAACACAGTGGAGATGTATTGAATAGTATACTTGGCACACCTAAATATGTAAACTAGAGTCCTGTCCTCTTTAGAGTCTCATGTCATTGTGACATCCATAAATTCCTTGCTTCATTTTCATCAGAGGGATGCCACTTTTGAGATTATCTGGCCGAAATCACAGCTTGCAATGAACTTACAAGTGGGAAGTGGGAAGCTGCTATTCAAAGTCTATGTGTTACTACCTTCCTTTTTGATTCCAAAGTCTCCCACTCAGTTAACACTGTGGAGAGACCGCATGGCCACTCTTGCTGGCAAGTCTCTTAAGTCACACCTGAGAGACTGGGAAACGGGCTGTTAGCACGTGCGTTTTTAACATGGCAGTACCTGCATAATTGCATTACTAAAAATAGGCTTTCAAGAGCTTATCCTCCCTCCCATCTTCAGTCCTCCTCCATTATCCCAGATCTGGAAAATTAATCTCTGAAAAAATGGCAACTATTCCATGTCATTAATTACATGTTTAGAAAGTTGGGAAATGTTTGGTGGAAGTAACCAAAGCAAGGTTTAATAATAAGAGACTGAGTAACATGAAATTTGACTTCTGGGTGTTTGTAATGGCGGGACTTTGCTGCTGCTTTGATCTAAGACCAGCAGTCTTTCTTCTGTGATCTCCGGTGGATCTTCATATCACTTTCTTGTGTAGGAATTTGTTTAAATACATTTTCGTTTTCTGAGGAATCAGTTGACGTAGAGTTCCTTTTAGCCAAACTTCCCAGCAGTGAAGTAGGTGGTTTAAAAAGTGCTTTCAACTCTGTAAAAGTTGGAGGGAGATTTTTTTTTTTAAGATTTTTTTTATTTATTTGACAGTGAGAAACACAGCAAGAGAGGGAACATAAGCAGAGGGAATGGTAGTGGGAGAAGCAGGCTCCCTGCTGAGCAGAGAGCCCGATGCGGGGCTCCATCCCAGGCCCCTGGGATCATGACCTGAGCCGAAGGCAGATGCTTAACGACTGAGCCACCCAGGCGCCCCTGGAGAGAGATTTTTATTCAACCTCATTTTCTCTTTCGAGGATTTTTTTTACCCCCTTGTTTTGGTTAGTGGTGAGTTTCATTTAGCTACATTTGACCTGTTTGAAATTGAAAGTCGAGGGCCAATTGCTATTTTAAAACAGGAAAAAGAAATGCACAGATACTTCACCTGTTTTCTCCAACAGTTCTAATATCTCAAAATGAAGTTAGTTCCTAATTGGGGTAACTGGGGAAATGAAACATTTGAACAGACTATTTGGTGAAATCAAGTCACAGAGCATTATAACTTTGGGGTATTTGCCCGAGACCAAAATAGCTAGAGCAAACCTATCTCTGTTTTGATATTCATTATAATGGCATTATACTTATATAGCAAATTTAAACATTTTTTTTCCCTGTCTGCCTTAAGAGTGGATAAAGATGTTATTTTCCTTAAAGAACTGTATGACAGTCTTTCGTACTTGTGTTAGGAATTGTTTAGAATTGATACCGCTTATGGCTGTATTTTACTTGTCCCAGAGTACTATCTTCACCTGTGTTCATTACTGTTTTTCACAGGTACTGTTCATAGGATTGCTTTTCCACCTGGAAATACGAGTGTATTTCAGTACTCCTAAGCCAGAATGTGGATTGTCTGCTGTTCTACTTTTAAGTAATTTAGTTTTATCAAAAGTTTAGAAGATCCCTATTCTTCAGGACTTTTGACCCCATAACCTAATTTTACTTAGGTCTAATGAATATGGTTATGATCCCCCCCCCCCCCCACTTAACTCCTCCTTTCTCCAGCCATTTTGTGAATTCTCCATCTTGCTCTTAACCAACAAAGCTCATTGTAATTCTTGGCTTAATGATGGATTGCTCTTTATATTTTAAAATATCTATTGGCATTGAATCTCTGGAATATTTTTCTTTGCAGCCTTCATCTTTTTAAGCATTTTTAACCCTAATCTGTAGTGTCTGCTCTTCTTGTGATTCTATGGTTTCTGTGAGTGTCAGGAATTTTTAGGTTATCTTTGTTTTATTATTCTTGAGATTCATGATCTGTTTTGGCAGTTTGGCCTTTGGTAAAAGTATACAGTTGAGTTGGGTGCCCAGATGAAGTCAAGTAGGCTAAAAAACAAAATGGAGTAATGCAAAGTTACATTACAGATCCACTGTCATGTTCACTTTTTAGCCCTTTTTGATGTTTTAATTTAGACAGGCGTCTCTGTGGAGGCCAAGAGTTCTTATCAGGCCTTGAATCCTATTTAAAAGTGGATGTTAGGATAGATGACACGTACCTTTCTATAGTACTAATATTGCCACCGATTATTTTATACAACACATTTCTGTGGTATTTTACATCTCCATGGTATATGTTGGTATATGTTGAAACATTTTAGATATAAAAACTATTGCACTACAAAAATCATATAGTTGGCTTACAATTTCTCGGAAGCCCCAGTACAGCTCTTCTTTGGGAGCTCAAGTCTTACTTTTCCTGCTTATTTACAAAGATCATCTGTTGAAGAAGAAAGGTAGTGGTACAAGTCAGGAAATATGAACAGTTTATTTTGTTACTTAGAAATACTTATTTCCTAAAAAATGGTTCAAACATTTTTATAGGAAGATTAATTTTTGCAAAGTTGTCTTTTTCTCTTAACTTATCCAACTGTTAAACAGTTCCAAAGTTAAGTTAATCAATACCCTGTGCTTTTAGTTCCTTGAGTCTTTTGATCTTTATGCCATGCTGTTTTACTATTAGAGTTAAGACAGAGTAATGAACCAAAGAACAAGTGAAAAAAAAAGTGAGTTGCTTGCTTCATTGACAATAGACCATTTATCTTCTGTCAGTTACTTTTTATTTGACAGAGAGAAACACAGCGAGAGAGGGAAGGCAAGCAGAGGGAATGGTAGCGGGAGAAGCAGGCTTCCTGCTGAGCCAGGAGCCCAGTGCGGGGCTCGATCCCAGGGTTCTGGGATCATGACCTGAGCCCAAGGCAGACGCTTAACGACTGAGCCACCCAGGCGCCCCCTGTCAGTTACTTTTTTAAGGTACCAGAAGTCTTTGATTTTTTTTTTCCCCAGTCACTTTTTGGAGCTTATATTTTATATTTATTTTATTGAATAGTTTAATTATTCCCTCAATATTTAATGGAGTCATTTTATTTTGTCTACTTCATCGAATTCCATGCCAGTGCAAGAATTCTAAACCTTACTGGTCTGAAGCTACAGAGGGCATTTAATTTGGTCCTGATCAGTCTCCTTTCTCTTTCATACATTTAGAAAGGTACTTGGTTTGTACCACTTGGCAGCTACCCTCTCTCTGCCCTTTTTTAAAATGTATTTTCAGGTACAAATTAGAATAATTCTTTTAAAGCTCTCTGTGGGAATCTGGAATCTGAAAGTTATTGAACACCAGATAGTGTATTTTGTTTTTACTCACAGAGTTGGATAATTACATGTATCTTTACTAGACGAGGCCAGGATGAGGAAAATGTCCATTGTTGTGCAATTGGCTAATTAGGTTTCCTTTAAGTATAAAGCAAGTTACACGGCAGTTAAAGGTATTTTAAAGTTTTTTGCTTTTTTCCTTTAAGGAATGGCACATAGGTTGCAAAATTAAACAGCCCAGTCAAATGGGGTATTATAAGAGTATTTGTCTCACTTCGCCTCTGGCAATGCTAATAGAAATCCTTCCCATAGGGAAGACTCCATAGGAAGAAATTTTGAATTCAGGACTCAGCTTTAAACTGCATTTTTATTACTTCCAAAATCAGATTACGCTCTAAGTCTTTAGAAGTAGAGGTTGTATTTAGCTTGGCCTCATGAAATTGATTTTTATTTATTTTTTTTTTGTAATTTGCAAATATTTACATAAGAGGCTCTTTTAAAATTCAGAAGTTAAAGTTTTTCATTAAATGTTTGAAAAGTTTAGAAAAGTAGGGGAGAGAGAGAGAGAGAGAGAGAGAGAGAGAGAGAGAAAAGAGACATTACTAACTTTCCAAACCTAGCCACTGTTGGTTTTTGAGAGAGAGAGAAAAGAGACATTACTAACCTTCCAAACCTAGCCACTGTTGGTTTTTGGGTATATTTACGTAGTTGTTCATGCTTTGTATACCGTTTTATGTTGTGCTTAAGGTTTTTTACAAGTTATTACATAGCTTTTATGAACATGATTTTGTAAGGGCTGTATAATATTCTATTGAGTGGAATGTACCACAGCTTACCCAATTGTTTTCCAGTAATTGGGTATTACTCTTTCCCCCCTAAAATAGATAATGCTTTGATGAAAATCTTTGTGCAGAAACTGTTCATCATTCTGGTTCAGAATCTTTCCTTAGAGTAAGTTTCTAAAAGTAAAGTTGTTGGAAAAAGAGATAGTATTTTTAAGGCTTCTGGGAGGTTCTTTACTAGATGAATGCTCAGTGTGTGTGTCAGTGTGAAATGTTTGTATTTGGACAAGAGGGAAGGAAATCTCTGTTTGCTGACTCATGTTTTTATTTTGCACTTTAAACTGATAAGGCCACTTAACTTTTGACATAAACTAAAGCAGGAAGTACAAAAAGGGGCAGAAAAAAATGAGTTGTCTTGCCAAGGCCATGGTATCATGGACTCATTTGAGTTCCTGATGGGGAGGTAGGTGGCATGTTTGACTTGTATATTAAAAAAAAATTGCTTACCTCAAGGAGGCAGAAATTAGTCATTGGCCCGCATTTTGTTTCATCTACGCACATTTATACGTAAAGGTTTGTGATCTTGCCACTGATTTTTGTGAGTGGCATCAGGACATACATCCTCCAGCTGGCTCGTACAGTGTTTAGAGTTTTTTGTTCTCTTTTTGGAGAAGGTTTCCTGTGTTGTGGCTTTCACCTTAACTGTCTTTTTGAATCATAGAGCTAATAGCAGCAGTGCTCTGATACCAAGCCTTCCACTTGTCTGCAGGATAAGATGCGTCACAGGCCCTTCATAGTCTTGCCGCCACTCCTCTTAGCAGCCTTGTGTCATCATCAGCCACCTTGAACCCCAGCATTTTTGTCTTGTGTCTGTGAGAACTAGCAATCCAAACAAGTGATTGAAAAATTGAGGCTCTAGCACCAGACAGCGTGGGCCCCAGCCCTGAGTCTGGCACATGGCTGCGTATTTAAACTTTGGTCAGATGATTGAACTTTTCCATATTTCACTTTCCTTACCTGTAGAATGGGGGAAATGATAGTGTAAGTTTGTTGCAAAGGTTAAACTAGTTAGGACACAGAAGGTACTTGGAGCAGTGACTGTCATGTAGTGATATTTCAGAATGTTGGCTCCATTGTTTCATAAAATTCTACTCATCCTGTAAGACCTGTCCCATGCTACCTTTTTGGGAAAACTTCCTGAAATCTGTGGAATTCATTGTTCTCTTTTTCTCTCCTTTTATATATTGTTTATACTTGCTTTAGAGCTCTTATCATGGTGTTATAGTTAGTTCATGGTGAGCAGATGCACAGTACATGGGCCTCCTCTGCTATTCCTGTGCTCGTGGTCAACCTTGGTTACATTCACACGTTCCTTTTGGACGAGGCCCTGGAGATGGCCTAACACTTCTCAGCCCACCCCATCCTTTAGCGCTAGCATGCAGGAACACCAGCTTGCCCCTGTGAGAGGGAGTTGTTTACTCACTGGCTCTTCCCTTAGCTTGTCCTTCAGGATATAGACATTTTTGCCCTTGTCCCCTGCGTATAGCAACCAAGCACTTAGAAAGCACTCAGTACAGCTTTGTTGAGTGAATGTCAATTTGAGTAGTAAAAACGAGGGTCTGAAATGGTGGTTCTTAATCTCACTCCCTGCCACCCACCCCCCAACATATTTGCCTTGTACAACTAACCCATCTCTGACAGTTTGAAATAGCCCCAGGTGACTGCCTTCTATTTGAAAATCATTGGCTAAAATATAAAAAGTAGTTATTAGAGTAGAAGAAAAGGCCACATAGGATAAAAACAAATGTATTCCCTTTGTAATTTGTTACTAGAGGACTAGTCGTCCTCTTGTTCTTTTGAAAAGCTAACCTAAAAGTAAATGATTTACTTCAGTAGGTACACTCTGACCAAGTGTGACTCTTGATAGTGGCACAGCTTTGTTTTCTCTTTCCTTTTCTGTTAAATGAAAATACTACCAGCTTCTAAAGGACTGGTAAATTTGGGTAAAACTCCTTACTTTAAGAAAGAAACAATGGACTCCTTATAGTCCATTGAATGATATGTATATTTAGTAATATTTATTCATATTTTATTGAATAAAGTTGGAAGTTCCACACTTGGCCTTCTAATTTCTTCAGGGAGCTAAATTATTCATTAAACATTTATTAAGGATCTGCTGTGTGCCAGGTACAGTGCTGGGCTCTAAAGATAGGCAGAGAAGTAAGGTGGAATTCCTCAGTCACTTTCCTATAGTGAGAAACATAGACATGCGACTACCACAGAGTCACCGCAGAGATGCACAGTTTGCTGTGACAGATACTCGTAATCCTTACCTTTTTAACTTCGAGGACCAGCGATGATTTTCTCCTTTTATTCCTCTTTTTGGTAATTTGTGCCTTATCCTTTATTGACCAGTTTTGCTAGAAGTTTAGCCAATTTTATCAGTATGTTCAGAGAAGCAACTTTGATTTTGTAGGTTTTATCTGTCATGCTTCCCCCCCACCTCGAGCCCCCTAGTTTCTGCTCTCATTTCTTTCTGCTTTCTTTGGGTTTAATTTACTATTCTTCTTCTTCTTCTTTGTAGTAGATACAGAGAACATTAGTTTTCATCTCTTTTTTTCTTTCCTAATATATGCATTTAAGACTATAACTTTCCCTCTGAGTGTGGCTTGAGCCACATTCTGCAAGTTTTGATGTGTCGTATTTTTATAATCATTAAGTTAAAAATGTTATTTAGTTTTCATTGTAGTTTCTTCTTTGACCCGTGAGTTATTTAAGTATAGTTATTTTCAAGAACAATATTTTTGTTACTGATTTTTATACTGTAATCAAAGAACATACTCTGGTTTTGATATGTGTAGAGATTTGCTTTATGGATCTTTATATGGTCAATTTGGTTAAGTCTTCTACGTGTACTTGAAAGTATTAGGTATTCTGTAGTCATTGGGTACTGTGATCTATGTACATGAATTGGATCAAATTTTTTTAAAATATGTTGTTAATCTGTATCTATTGATTCTTGTTGACTTGTTTTGTCAGTTTCTATTTTAATCTCCCACTAAGATTGTGGATTTGTCTGTTTGCCATTTTACTTGTCAGTTTCTGCTTTACGTATTTTGACACTGTTACCTGAAAATTTGGGATTATGCTATATTCACGCTGGATCAACTCTTAACATTATGAAATGTCCCTTTTTTAATCTCTGATGATGCTTCTTACTTTGAAGTCTGTTTTGTTTGATTAGATAGTTACGGCAGCTTTTTTGGTTAGAGTATGCATAGCATCTCTTATCCCATCCTTTTTCTTTCAACCTTTCTCTGTCCTTTGTATTTAACGGGTGTCTCTTGTGAGTACAGTACAGTTAAGTGGTGCTGTGCATCCATCCCTACCTGTCTTTTACTTGCATATTTAACCTGTTTATATTTAAATAATTAATGATACTTTTGGGATTAGACATAAAACTTGTTGTTTTCTGTTTGTCCCAGCTATTTGCTCCTTTTTTTCTCTTTTCTTACATTCTTTGGATTAATCATATTAAAAAAATAATTTCATGTTTTTTAACTCTTCTATTACCTTTTTATTATTTGTTTAAAAGATTTATTTAGAGTGCACACATGTGAGTGGGAGGAGGGGCAGAGGGAGAAGAAGAGGGAGAGAGGCAGACTTCCTGCTGAGCTCAGAGTGTGACGCAGGGCTCGATCTCAGGATCCTGAGATCATGACCTGATCCAAAATCAAGAGTCAGATGCTTAGCCAACTGAGCCACCCAGGCACCCCTCTTTCAGTAGTTTTCTTTATTATGATAAGACTTTATTAATAACAGTTCAGTGCTTTATCACAGCCTGGGTAATACAGGGACCTTAGAACACTAATTTCGTTTGCCCCTTTCTGCTTTTTTTTTTTTTTGTCATGCATTTTAATTCTTTTTTTTAAATAACTACAAGAGATTCCTATTATTGTTTTATAAGTCAGTATTCATTTAGATTTACCTTTATTTACCCTTCTGGAGCTCTTCATTCTTTCCTGTCATTTCTTGCTTCTTTCTGGGATCTTTTTCTTTCTGCCTTACAAATTTCCACTGAAGTCAGTTCTCTCAGATTCCATATGTTGGAAAACACATTTATTTTACAATCACTTTTGCATGATTTTTCCACTAAGTATAGAATTCTGAGTTATCAGTTATTTATTTTTCGTACACTGAGGATTGTCTTCTGTTTCCACTGTTTCTGTTGGAATGTCAGCTGTCAGCCTTATTGTACTTATTTGAGAGTAATGTGTCTTTTTAAAGATTTTTCTCATAGGTTTTCAGCAATTTTAGTGTGATAGGACACATCAAACCTTGTGGATTTCTTTGTATTTATCCTTCTTGGGATTGTAGAGCTTCATGGATCTGTGTCTAGATGTTTGTTGTCAGGTTTGGAAAATCCTTGGCCAGTATCTACAAATATTGCCTCTGCAACAATTTTTTTGTTTTAATCTCTGGTTATTTTTATAATTTTTGTTTTAATTTTTTTTTTGTTTTAATCTCCTCTTTTCCCATCACCTTGATCCAGTCTAGTATTAAGTTGATTTAAAAAAAAAAAAAAAAGATTTCAGGCTGTGTTTCAGTATAAAAACTGATCCATTTCGTTTTGCCCTTACACTAGAGCATACCCCTTGAGGGTCTGAACTGAAAGCTTAGTGTATTCACTAGGGACTCCTTCTTCCCAGGCCCTCCACTACAGTTTGTTTGTTTGTTTTGTCTCCTCCACCCTCACCCTGTGAGGCCACTGAAATCTCTGCTTTGTTCTTGAGCCTCCCTCAGCTTGGCTACCAGTCTTCTTGCTACTTATAGCACAAGCTTTGGTAAGTGGCTTGAGAAGAGGAGCAGGAAAGAATGTTCAGCTCACTTCATTGCTTTTCTGTTTGCAGCATCTTGGCCTCTCCAGTCCTGAGGACCTTGGTTGCTCTTTGATGTCTTTAAAATTTAACTGGGGCTTTTTTGTTTGTTTTTATTTCATTAGCTTTTATAGTGATTTTTGGGAAGAGGTTGATGTGATATATGCTCTACTGCATCTTAGCTGGACTTTGTGCAGTTATCCTCTTAAAGGTCTCTCACCTTTCCTGTTTTTGTCTGGTGAGGAGTAACTGGAAGGTTGAAATGAGACAACCGGACTAAAGAATTTGGTGCTGTATGTGTTCATGTGCTTCATCCCTTTCATATTAATAGAAACCAAGTTTCCTATATTACTTGCCCTCTATCCCATAGGCACAGGCTTGTTTACTGAATAAATACCCTAAAATGTTATAATGTTTACATAGTAGAACTATAACTACTTTTCTTTTAGCGTAAGAGATACTTGAGGAACAAACCAAAAACAGATGTTAAGACTACTATATGGGGCGCCTGGGTGGCTCAGTCGTTAAGCATCTGCCTTTGGCTCAGGTCATGATCCCAGGGTCCTGGGATCAAGCCCCGCATCGGGCTCCTTGCTTGCCGGGAAGCCTGCTTCTCCCACTACCATTCCCTCTGCTTGTGTTCCCTCTCTCGCTGTGTTTCCCACTGTCAAATAAATAAAATCTGTATTAAAAAAAAAAGACTACTATATATTTTTTCCTGTTGCTTTCAGTTTCTGTTGATTGAGGTGTGTTTTGAAATACATTTTTAGAGTCTGTAAATGAATCTAAGAATAAAACATTAACAGTATCTGTTGAGAACTCGGCCTCCTGTACACTGAGGTGTCCACTATTTCTATATCAGAACACTAACATACTACTTTTTAAACTGTGTCTCAGTTTGTTCTTCTGTAAAAGGGGAACAATTTTGTTACCTCACAGAAAAGACTAAGTAAACTAAATACTGAGTGTTAGCTTGGGCTTAAACAACAGAAATTTATTCTCATAGTTCTGGAGGCTGGAAGTCCAAGGTCAGGGTTCCCGCCGGTTTTGTTTCTGGTGAGAGCTCAGGCTGGGTGGCTTAAACAACAGAAATTTATTCTCATAGTTCTAGAGGCTGGAAGTCCAAGGTCAGGGTTCCCGCCGGTTTTGTTTCTGGTGAGAGCTCTGTCCCAGGCTTGTAGGCTGCCTTCTCTCTGTGTTCTCACCTAGGCCTTCCTCAGTATGCGCATGTGCCTGGTGGGGGCCCTTCCGCTTATTAGTATCACCAGTCTTACCAGATTATGGCCCCACTCTCATAACCTCATCTCCCACTACAGTCACATGGGGAGTTATGGCTTCAACATGAATTTTAGGGTGGACATAATTCAGTCCATAGACTATCATAACACAGAAAATTACTTAAAATAGTAACTGGCGCGGTTGTTTATATAGCAGTTGTTTAATGAATGGTAGTTTTGTGGTAGGGATTATTTTAAACTTTTTTTTTTTTTTTCTTTTCTAGGTGCTGACTTTGGATTACTTCTAAAACACTAGGAATGGTAATTTCTACTTTTCGGGACCTCAGAACCAAGAAGCTAAAGAGAATCCTATGTAAATAAAGTGAAATCTCTTCTGTTGTCCTTTTGCATTTGAAGACTTCTTTATTTCACCACACACAAGGAGTCTGTAACTAGGGCAGTCATTATGAATGTGACAAGTTTATTTTCCTTCACAAGTCCAGCTGTGAAGAGACTCCTTGGGTGGAAACAGGGTGATGAAGAAGAAAAATGGGCAGAGAAAGCTGTTGATGCTTTGGTGAAAAAACTGAAAAAAAAGAAAGGTGCCATGGAGGAACTAGAAAAGGCCTTGAGCTGCCCGGGGCAGCCAAGTAACTGTGTCACCATTCCCCGTTCTCTGGATGGCAGGCTGCAAGTTTCCCACCGGAAGGGACTGCCTCACGTCATTTATTGCCGTGTGTGGCGCTGGCCCGATCTTCAGAGCCACCATGAACTAAAACCACTGGAATGCTGTGAGTTTCCTTTTGGTTCCAAGCAGAAGGAGGTGTGCATCAATCCCTACCACTATAAGCGAGTAGAAAGCCCTGGTGAGTCTTGTTTTTTTTTTATATATGTTCAATTAGCCAACATATAGTACATCGTTAGTTTTTGATGAAGAGTTCAGCAATTCGTTAGTTGCGTGTAACTCCCAGTATTCATCACCACATGTGTCCTCCTTAATATCCATCACCCGGCTACCCCATTCTGCCACCCTCCTCCCTCCTGTAACCCCTCAGTTTGCTTCCTGGAGTCCAGAGTCTCTCATGGTTTGTCTCCGTCTCTGATTGTTTCGCATTCAGTTTTCCCTCCCTTTCCCTGTGGTCCTCTGCACTACTCCTTATGTGCCACATATGAGGGAGTCCTTTTATATTGAGATACTTAGCAGATTTGTGTTTAAAATACGAAAATCATCTTTCTGTATTTTTAGTTGTGATTTTTAAGTATTAGGGGAAAATATGTCATCCCTGAAAGGTTTTGTACATTCTAACAACTCAGTTCTCTGTAGTTAATTTTCTTTCTTTCTTTCTTTCTTTTTTTTTTTTTTTTTGATATTGTATTTATTTATTTGACAGAGACACAGTGAGAGAGGGAACACAAGCAGGGGGAGCAGGAGAGGGAGAAGCAGGCTTCCCGTTGAGCAGGGAGCCCGATGTGGTGCTCGATCCCAGGATCCTGGGATCATGACCCAAGCCAAAGGCAGATGCCCAACCACTGAGCCACCCAGAAGCCCCATTAATTTTATTTCTTAGGAGCAGGGCAAAATTATCATAACAGTACTAACACCTCTAACTATAAACAAACAGTTTTCTTCCCAATTTTGTTTTTATGTTTCTCATTGGTTCTGTGCATTTCTCTAGATAAACTTGGCTGTGATTTTATTACAATGGAAGGAAATTCAGAAAAGAAACAAATATGGGGTTGCCATCTACATACTTGAGGGAAATACATCTTTAGAGCAGTTGCCAGTGACTTGTACCACTTTATTTTTAAGGGGAGCATCTTTTTTATCACCTCTGGTGGAATTTTGCTCCCTGCAGAGAGTATGAAGGAATTATGTTCTGCTGTGGACTCAGTAGATGTTATTACCTTATAGGATATTCGTAGTTTTTACCTATATGACCTTTAGAGGGGGAGTATAGTAAAGGATATACATTAAAATTTGTATGGTTCTGCCCTCAAATTAGAATCTACATTCTAGACCGTTGCATCAATTGGAAAGTAATTGGGCAGTCTTAAGCACTTAAATATCTCATTGTCAGATTGGAACCCATTTTGTTGATGGATTGGTTATTAATAGCTTGTGGTTACCAGGGGTTCCCAAATGAGGCTGTGCATTAGAATCACATGGCTCCCCTCCCAGAAATTCTGATTCTGGCATGGCCTGATAGTCTGTGTTTTTAACAAATACTTCAGATGGTGTCTAGTAGCTATTGAACTGGTGTTAGGAACTGCTCTGCCAGATCATGTACTAATGTGGTTCTCAAATAAAAGCCATTCTGTTTCTATTTTTTTTATGGAATATTTAAGACCTATAAAAAGTTTAAAGATGAGGGGATAATATAATATCTTTGTATATACTCAATTTAAGACATAAATGATTACAAATAAAACTGAAACTCTAGTTTATGCCTCTGGTCCTGTTTTTTTCCCTTTAGTAACTATTCTGGATTTTTTGGGTAGAATTTGATGTCATTCTTATGCATGTTTTTATACTGTTATTATGTATGTATACATACATACTTATATGAATCCCTGGCAACATGTAATATATGTTTAGAAGTATTGATACTGGAACACCCTTCTACACTTGTTATATTCATTCAACATTATGATTTTGTGATTTCTGTATTTTTTTATGAACATATAATGTATTATTTGTTTCAGGGGTACAGGTCTGTGATTCATCAGTCTTACACAGTTCACAGCGCTCTCCATAGCACATTCTGTATTCTATTCTTTAAGATTACCTTGTCAAATTCTGTGAAATACCCTCTGGAAATATTTTTTGGAATGTCATTGGTTTCTTCTGGGAAGAATTGGCTTAATTATGTTTTTTCTAAATTTATTTATGTCTTTTTAAGTTTCCTCCATAAAGTTCTTGTAGACCTTTTTTTAGATTTATGTCTAGATAACTGGTTGTTTTTTATTGAAAAAGTTACATTTTGTTAGAGTTGATCTTGGCTAGGGTGGCACTTGCTTTTTTCCAGCGACTTTGCTGAATTCTCTTTATTCTAATGGACACATTCTTTTCTGCCTGTTATACATGCTGTGATATAAATTAAAAAGCAAAAACTCAACTCAGAGATAAATGATTTTTTTTTAAAGATTTTATTTGTTTATTTGACAGAGAGAGATCACAAGTAGGCTGAGAGGCAGGCAGAGAGAGTGGGGGAAGCAGGCTCCCCGCTGAGCAGAGAATGATGCGGGACTCGATCCCAGGACCCTGAGATCATGACCTGAGCCGAAGGCAGAGGCTTTAACCCACTGAGCCACCCAGGCGCCCCAGAGATAAATGATTTTTTAGCCAGAAATTGAGATGGAGTTGAGTTTGGGAGAAGAAAAAAGTAGTGTATAAGTAATAGGTACACACAAGATTATTTGTGTGATTTTTTGATCACCATAGTAACTTTAAGAGGTACACAAGGAAGCTTCTCATCCTACTTCATTAGTGATGTAACCTCTAAATTAAGTGATCTGTATGTCAGACAAGTAGGAGTCACTGTCTTTCCTCTGTCAACCCTCCTGCCATTTCCATCCTTACAGTATTGCTTCTTGTGCCTCCTGACCCGTCACCCCCCTTCAGGCCAATATCTGCACTATAGCGAGTCCTTTTAAGATGCATGGTATGATCATGTTACCTTCCTGCTTCCCATTGCTTGTACACAGAGCTCTGCACGTTCTGGTCCTGCCTACCCTTCCAGCTTCTTTTCCCACTTTTCCATGTTCTGTGTGTTTGAGTCGTGTGGGAACACTGAAAGTTCTCTTCCTCCATCGGTAACTCATTTCGCCTCCCTCTTTGCCTAGCTCACTTTTACTTATACTTCAGCTCTAAGCTTGGTAGAAGTTAGCTTTGCTGAGGAGCCTCTCTTGATACTTCCTTTCCCACCCCCTAGGTAGGCTAGTCCCCGTTTCCCATAGCAGTCTGAATTTCTTTGTAATATTCTTCACATTTATAATTATCTGTTAGTCTTCCTGGTAAGATGTAAATAAAGCTCCATGAGGACAAGGACCATATATATTATTAGCATTTTTACTTTAGCAACTAGCACAGTTCAGTCAGTTTTGCTGTTAAATGAAAATACTGCTTTTGATTTCTCTGTGTGGTCATTTGTCCATTTTTTTGGAGAGGAGTTTTCAGCTTGCCTGTACCCTTTGAACATCATCTTCCTTTGTTCATTTATTTCATTGCAAACAGTGAAATAACACCTAACATTACTACTAAAGTCTCTGAGGCACAATTGAAAGTTTTTTTTTTAAGTTACAAGTTAGTACTGAGATGATTTTGTTACCCTTAATAGCCTATATGTAAAGGGTTTGATGGGGGAAGGGAGAAAACCAGCTAACATAAGACATGAGACTCCACAAATGTCATTTCATCCCCACCAGCACATGCCCCGTAGCCAAGAATCTTGGGAGGCATACATAGAACAGTTTTAGAAAACTTTGAGGCTGAGGCCAGGATCTGTTGAATTTAAACATATGAGGATAAAGTGGCTGATGTGGGAATAACAACAAATGGACTTTTCCAGAGACCACTATGAAAGAGCCTCTATACCTCTCAGGGAGAAGCCCCACCAGAAGTATAAGGGAGCCTAAGCCCCTTCCTCTCCCAGAGTTCAGTAGGCATTTTGGAGCACAACTGGTTATCGTTTCTGTGAACTAGGGAAAAAGGGGTCTGGAATTCTAAGCTGCAGATACACAGCTCAGTACTGAATTTCTTTGAATTCTGTAACTTGAGATGAATTATTTCAAAGAGCGATTTAGCAGTTTAAGTATAAGATAGTTAGATCTCCCAAACTTAGTGTTTTTGGCAGAGACCCCTGTTAAGACCGCTAGAGAAAAATTCTACAAAAATTGGGTGTCTCTAGGTTTAGAGCAGTGGTTTTCTAAGCGTGTGCTCCCCAGACTGGCAGCATCGGCATCACCTGGGGTCTTTTGAGAAATGCAAAAGTTTGGACCCTTCCACAGACCTATTGAGTTGAACTCTGGGGATGGAGCCAGCAATCAGTGTTTTGACAAGCTCTTTGGGTGATTCTAACGCTACAATTTGAGGACCACTGGTTTAAGGCATCCGCGCAAGAAGTTCAGTTGAATAGATGAACTTGTCTCTTATCAAAAAGAGATGTTAATGGGTTTGTCTTTGAAGTCACTCATCATTTTGGACTTTGCATATTTTGTTACAGATATAAAATTGACCTGCTCTTTCCAGAATTTCCATTCTCTGATAGTCATAAGATCAGCACTCTGATAAAGTTATCAGTAAGTAAAATATCAGTAATAAAGTAAGGTGTCTTTAAGGTGATGGAGGAGTCAGTAAGAGAGGAATGCTTTGTGATTTGGCCCAGCACAGGTTTTATTATTGTTCTTTGGCTATCTGATGCTGTTTGTTTGACCAAAAATACTTTAATGGGTTTAAGGGATTATGGTTTGTCTTTAACCTATGTCATTTATTTTGTTATAAATAAAAAGGTCTAAAAATTGTAGTGGGGGGGGGAACTGGGATTTACAGAAGCACTTTGAAGCAACTTGTATTCATCATAGTTAATAATGGTAAAGAAGGGGAGAGGGGACCAACCTTCCTTTTGGTGAAAGGGACTGCCTTCACCATTACTGAAAATGTATCTTTGGGAAAATAAAAAGCGTTCAGGATTTCTTTTTCTAAAAATGCATGGATGGTTACAGGAAAGAAAGTTCGTGCAGCTTCTGACTGTGACCCTGCTGATGATGTAACAGGTGACTGTTTACCCGGACTTTGAGTAACCTTTAGAATCAAGGCTGCTTATTAGTGGTCGGGTTAAATATAGGTCTTCTTTTTCTTTACCAAAGTAAATGCTGACAGTGGTAAAGTCAGTCATCTAACTGTGGTGTTAAGAAGACCATTCAGTTGCTAGCTGTTGATATTAACGTGCCTTCATGGAGATTTCCTGTCATTTGGCCTTATTTATTTTTTATGTTTTTCACATGGCTCTTAAAAACTATCTTCTGTGGTTTAAACTTAATCAACTTGAAAGGCCGTATTAAATCTGAGCTCGAAATTCTGAGATTTCATTTTTAATCTTTAAAATAACACCCTGGAGTTAGCTTCCAGTGCTTTTATTTTCAGCATAATGGCTCCCAGCTGTTAAAATTCACATACACCTAAAATCCTCTTCACCTGCTGGCCTAATGAGAGTTTTGACTCGTTGGCTGCCTCAGTCACCATGTAATTCATGGCTTGGAAAATGTTACCTTAGAAAGTCTTAAAGTTCTAGAAATGGAGAACAAATATAGGGCTTTCGAGAAGCTGAGGAGGGGATGGGCAGGAGGCTGGGTGTCACTATTAAAGGGCGAAAACATGAGCGATCCTTGGGTTGATGGAAATTTTTTGTGTCTTGACTTTTCAGTGTTGATACTCTGATTGTGATGTCCTATAGTTTTTGTAGGATGTCACCATTGGAGGAAACTAGGTAAAGGGTCAACAGGATTTCTCTGTTATTTCTTACAGCTGCTTGTGAATGAATCTACATTTACCTTAATTTTAAAAATAGGGATCTGCACAAAAGCCCCTCGTTCAGCTCATGGCTCAATCATGCTAGTGCTTTTCCTCAAGAGAACCATTGTATTTCAGTAAATGCAGGTGAGGTGCTCTATGCACCCTTGTTATTTTCCACACAGGTTATTAAAAAGACATAGACTTAGGGATTGAGACTTAATAAAATTGATATTTTGAAAAACCAAAATGAAAGTCTTTTTTTAAAAAATGTTTCTTCATATTGCGAATGTGTTTTCACTTGACCCAATGATGACAAAAACTTATTTCCAAGTAAAGTGTTTTGTTTTGTTTTTTTAGGCTTGTGTTAGTATATTCATTTGGAGGATGGGAGTGGAGTAGAAGTACTGACTTCTCCTTCAAGTTTATCTGAGTGGTGCTTCATAGGAGTCTGATAACTGAAGTTGTAAGCCATATAACACACGTGTTCTGAAGATTTGGAATTAATTAGCCAATAATATTAACTATAAAAATTAAAATAAAGCATTATGACTTGGTATTAGGGTTCTCCAGAGAAGCAGAACCAATCATATATATATATATATGGAGAGAGAGAGAGAGAGAGAGAGAGAGATGGAAGAAGAGATTTATTATAGGAATTGACTAACACAGATACAGAGACCAGAAAGTCCCATGATCTGCTCTCTAAAGCTGGAGAACCAGGAAGCTGGTTGTGTAAGGCCCGGTCCTAGTCCAAAGGCCTGAGAACCAAGAGCACCGATCTCGGAGGGCAAAAGGTGGGTGTCCCTGCTGAAGCTGAAAAAAAACCACATTTGCCCCTCCCCTGCCTCTTTGTTCTTCAGGTACTGAACAGATTGGATGATGCCCACCTTGCATTAGGGAGAGTAATCATCTTCACTCTGTCTGCTGATGGAGTTGCTAATCTCTGGAGTCACCCTCACAGACATAGCCAGCAAAAAACTATTTTCCCAGATATCTAGGCATCCTGTAGCCCAGGCAAGTCGACGCATAAAATTAATCATCACACCTTATTATCTACACCTAAATTTCTCTTCATTTAAACATTTATGGCACATATATAGCTCCTAAGGACCTGTGTTTGCCCAAGAAGGGCTGGTATATCATTACAGCACAGGTTGCTAAATCGAACGATAAAAGTCTGGACAGGGTATGCAGCTGACTCATAAAAGCCTGAGAGTGGCCACAGAAAAGCTCACTGAACTCTAACACATCTGGACATTGTGTTCCAGTCTGTGTGCTCGCGCAGATATATATGTATATTTCATTGTACACAGGACTTAAGTCCATTTATAAGGACACACACAGAAAGTAGAAAGTATTCCAAATAAAGTAAACCAGGGAAAACAAATTGAAATGGAAGGTCAAGACTAAGAGGAAAATCAGCACGTAATGCATTCCATGAGGGCTATTATGGTAGATACACAGCTATATAGAGTTACTATATGTTCCTGTCATAGTCTGGGTGGTTCTCTAATTCTTCCGGTGTGGGAGAGAGATGTGTACAATATGTAGATGAAGGAAGAATGCTTTGAAAGCTGTAAGAGGTACATATCAAAGCATTTGTACCTGTGAAAGGTGGGTGGTGGGGAGAGACCTTGAGCCCCTTTGCAGAGGTCAACTGCAGTTGGGATACCCTGGGCCGCAATGTCCCTGCCTTTATAGTTGCTCTTCCAGAGTCTACTCAGAGCTCCATTCTGTTTGATTAGTAATCCTCCTTCTGTAGAAGCTCAGCACACAACCAAGTGGACATGAAGTTTAGATGGTGAATTTTTCTCCAAGCAATTGTCATTGGCCTTTGGCTTGTGTTTGATAGTTTCTTCGTTGTCATCTACCATCTTACTAGAAACAGATGAAGTAATACAATTGTGATTAGGATTTTATACCCAAATCATTTAGCAGATTCCATATTCTTAAAGGCAAAATGTGAATCTATTCTGATTTTTTTTTCCCCGAGCAGCTGTTTTTAGTGCATTATTTGGGACATTGGTTTTGTGCTATTTATTAATTGATGAACATATGAAAAGTTATAACAGTTACTATATGTTGCTTTTACAAAAGTTGTAAAAGTACATAAATTGAGGCAGATATCTGGACAATTACGTGATTTATTTCTGGACGGGATTTTTCTGTTGGTAGATATACTCCAGTTTGAAATATTAAGAATATACAGATTATACAAAGTATCATTTTCATCATTTTGCTTCCCCAGCCATTATCTTCCCTTTCATTCTTTCCCTACCTCTGGTACATGAGGTGTGCAGGGGAAGGTGTTTTTAGGTCTTTCTGATTCATTCAAATTCGACACTCTTCCTCTACCACTGCTAGTTTATTAGGGCTGAAGGAACACTTGCCTGCTAGCAGTTGTTAAAAACAAAGCACAAACAGCCGTGGCTGATGAGGGAAAAGTTTCAAAAACCATAAAGAAGTTCATCCTAATAACTGAAAGAAGTAGTGTATATAATGATTGCAACTGTGTAAAAATAATAATTTAAATTAAAAGGAAAAACTTGGCTTCCAAGACTAGATTTAGGTGAAATAATGAGACCTGTGAGTTGTGCTTTTTGGCTTATTGCCCCCACATGTGGAACATCCTCAAACAGTGATTTTTTTTTTTTTTCTGTAGGTTTGGGAATGTTTTATGTGTTTAGGGGAGTGGAGTGACCAGTGATTGGCCCCATGTTGGAGTGCCCTGTGCTCCTAATGGATACTTGGAAAAGTGAGAGAAACAGAAGGGAAGGCCGGCTTATGTAATGCTCTTAGGTTGAGTATCGCAGTTAACTTCCAGCCTCCTTGGTACTAGATATCAGAAGGCTTAAAGAAGACTGAAGATTTCTTTGCCCACAATGTATATCTCATTCCTTTGTCTTTTTCTACTTCAAAATACAAATGTTCTGAAAAACTCAGCGTCATGCCTAATAATCTTGAATTAGCCAAATGATCTCTGTCCTGATGGTTGGAAAAATATTTCTTTGGGGAAGGGATGGGGAAGGAAGGAGAGGAGGTTTGTTTTAAAGAGCAGAGCTGGGGTACTTTGGGCAGCCATAGGGTGCCACGAGCACTATGCTAAAAATCTCAGAGGGCCTGAAGAATAGGAGACCTAAAACAAATAAACCCAATTTTGTTAATTTGCTAGCTTGGCTGGGGATTAGTGTCATTTTTAGATATTGGTGTTAGGACTGGTTTGAAAGGCTGCAAACCTCTGTTTCCCCCTGAGTTTAGTCTGGCCTGGGTTTCCACTGTGTCAACAGTGGTTCTTCCCTGTGTGTGGGAGGTGGGCAGATAGACATTTAGCGTGCCGCTTACCCTTTCCACTTTCCTCATCGTCAGTGCCCTTCACAGGATTTCTCCATTCCTGTGCCCTTAGCACCGAAGCGCTTGATGCTCTTTCGTGGACCTGCTTTTCATAAATCTGCTGTGAGTGACATGGGCCAAATCACTGGAAGTAACTGTAACTTCCCTAAAAAAAGATCTAGAGTCTAGAAACATGGGCCATGCTTAAATAAAAAGATTTAGGGCAACGAAGGACTGTTGGACAGATTTTCCTCCAGTTCTCTTTGTATCATCAACTTTATGCTCTGGAGTCTCAGCAGACCTTACAATGGAAGGTTGGGTTTACATCCCACATCACTACCTCAGTTCTGACACCGCTCCCCAAGATACACTGCTGTTCTTAGTTCTGAACCTTTTTGCACAAAGGAAGCAATTCTTATCCAAGTAGTTGTCTGACTTCTAGAGTCACACATCACCTTCCCCCAACCACCTGCCAGCTTGCCTAGATGGGATCTTCAGTCACAGTAAGACACAAGGAGAGCCTGTGATTTCTGTAAGTGGTTTTGGGGGCAGCTTTTTGTAAAGTAAGAGGAAACATATGTAAGACAACAGAGTGGAATTGTCTTGGATGTTTTTTCCTTCGTGTTTCCCTATCATTTCCCTTACAGTTATGTCTGACTAGCTCTGCAGCAGATTTAGCAATATTTTTTCTGTGACAGTATCTTTCCTTAGCATATGGTAGTGTGTCAGACAGATATTTAAGTATGATGGTCAAGGTAGGAAACTGTTTTGGATAAATGCTTTTGAAACACTATAACCTATAGCTTTTAAATAGGAAAAGGAAACACTAATTTTAAAATGAACTACGTACGAAAAAAAAAATTGATGGGGGTGTGTCACAAGGACACAGGAGTCAGCCTGAAAGGGGCTGCCGGTGGCTTAATCAGAGAAGATTTGATCAACAAAATAATTATAGACAGAAAATAATTATAAACCGTTTAGGGATAAAAACAGGAATCCTGATGATAAATAAGTGGAGGGAAAGGGGAAGGGCTTTCCTTCACGGTAGAATGTCAGTTGCCGACTGGTAAATGTGGAGTGGAGCTCTTTAGGATATTCGGGACAAATAAGACAATTTAAAGCAGATATTTATATCTCTAGGTGTTGGGTTAAAACATGGTTATGAGTAGTCTTGGATCTGAAGTTCTGGACTAAAATTTGAGCACTTGATATCTTCAAACTTGGGCCAGGTACTTGTTCTCTTTGATTATGTGTTTGCAAACCTGTGAGACAGGGTGTGATGTTATCTACTTTCCAGGGCTGTGGCAAGGATTGAATCAAGTAGTGCATGTGAAAAGGCTCTATATGCATTCTTGAAACATAACATGGCTGAAATAAGGAACATAACTTCTGTGTACAGCTGCAGAGTAAAATGAAATTCATACTGTAAGTAAACTGTCACTAAACAAATATTTGGAAAAGTAATGACAATAATTACAAGAATAATAATAGTGAAGATTAAAATACTTTTTTTTTTTTTTGCTTGCTGTGTGCCAGGCACTGTGCTTGTCACATCCGTGTATTCTCATTTAATACTGACCACAACTGCAAGAGGTAGAGGGATCAACTGGGCCACAGAGTTGTCACACAACTTGTAACAGGCCAGCTGGGATTCAAATTGAAGTCTAACTCCAGAATTCATGCTGCTAACCACCACACTGTACTGCTTGCCAAAAGAAGTAGCTTTTTCCCCCCCTTTAATCAGTTTTCTCTCTCTATAGCAGAGCATGTGATCTGAACTGTGTACAGGCTGCCGGAAGTCAGGGTCCGGAACAGTAGAGTGAGTCCACCCCTGTGCTTCAGGTGTTTATGGAAGCTTTATTTGTGTTTATTTCCCATCGATCAGTAATCATCATTAGATAACAAGTATCCATTTCATGGAATATATTTAATGGAATCAAATTTGAACTCGGAATGAGAACTAATTACATTCAGCGGCAATTACAAATTAAGCCACACCGCCTGGTGTGAACCCTGGCATTTACATATCAATAGTGTCTAATAGATGATTAGGCACACTAGGCTGGCCAGCCAGTGTGCAGGCGCTGCCCGCCGCGGTCACCGCCCCTCACTGAGCGCCTTCCCGGGCCGTGCAACACACCCTGGTTAGGAGCCTAGGTTTGAATCCTGGCTCCACTGATTACGGGTTATATTCTTCTAGGCAAGTTAATCTCTGCACCTTAGTATCCTTTCTTATAAAGTAGTGGTTGTGACAATGAAAGGAGTTCTTTGTGCAGTACTTGTCATAGAGAAGCACAGTGTAAATGTTAACCATGAAAAGAAAGCCTGGGAGAAGTACTATTATTCCCATTTTACTTGTAAGGAAGTGAGGTTCTGATAATTGGCCAGTAAGGAATTGAGCAGTTTTCAGAAGCCGAAAACTAAAACCGGCCTCTAATTGATGTTCTATTTCATCCACACGTTATGAAGGATTTTTTTCCTTCTGGTATTTTTAGCTTACACTCTGAAGTTCTTCTTCCTCTAACAAACTCTGAAGCTCTAATAACATAGCACCTTCCTTCTGTGGTAGTTAAGCAAATAAACATTTGGCAGAGGAAAGGAACCTGGGCTGAGAGTAGGAAGAGAGGAGGCAGGGAGGGAGACGGCGTTTGAGAGCCCGTGCTGTGCTGCAGCACTGGGGCTGCACAGAGCCGTGGGGGGGCTCGGGTCATATCCCTACACAGCAGGGGAGAACCTAACACTGCCCAGCTCAGACAGCCGGCGCTCGTGGCAGTCTTGATCCAAAGCCAATGCGTGACACCATGCCACCTGACCAGAAATGTGGACACCTGATCAATTTTCTTGTCAGCTTCGTGTAAGACCCTGCTGGTCGCTTCTCTGTCCTTCTCATTTTAATCCGTGTACCCGAGAATTAGAACTGGTACTGTATGGAGTTTGAGGGGTAAGAGGAATGATGTGTAGAAATTTGACATTAGGTGATCAAATTGAAGTTCCAGGTTTCACAGCCACTTAGAGACACAGGGTGAGAAAGCTAGTCCTGTGTTGGTCACTGCCCACAGTCACCCCTCATCACCCTGCACCCCGACCCCCCAGGGCAGTCTGACTTAACATATCTGTGAGGAGGCACAAGAATCTGTCTTTTTAAACAAGTATCTCACTAATCCAGATGCAGATAGTCTGAGGACTTCGAGAAAGATCAGTCGATATTAATTGGCTTATAATAAACAGTCCAGGAATATTAATATAATTCACAAACATACATTAATTGAAAAAAAAATATATGCTGTACACTGAAAGATACAGAAGGGAAAAAAACCTCAGATCTACCCTCTAGGGGCTTAGGATCTGGGTGAGGTAAAGTCAAATTAGCAATAAAATGTTGCAAATGGAGTTCTCTTTAGGCAGCAGTGGGGCACAAAGAAAAGAGGAATTCATTTTTATAGGGAATAAGTAGAAAAAACCAAGAAAGCCACCATAAAGGAGATGACATTTAGAACTGAGACTTGGAAATAGAGTCAAGTGAGCAAAGGTACAGAAGTATGGAACTAGCAGGTGGAAACTGCCAGAAGCCTGGGATGGCTGGGCAGAGAGAGGGCAGGAGGACACTCACCCCAAAGATAGGTTGGAGTGGGAATCTGGGCTGGGTCACGAAGTCACAGAAGATGTACTGTGGCTGCATAATCTCACAGATAAGATGTCTTTCAAGGAAATCAGCTGGCGTATACACAAAGAATCCCTGGCCTGGAATTATCCAGGAAGTTGAGTTCTCAAAGTTGAGTTAGATGTAGGCTACTTTTAAGTCAATTTAATGTTTGGTTTTTTGTCTTTTTAAGCTTGAAGATACTGTTATTGAATACAGTTCATTCCTCTGCTTATAGTCAAACTGTGTTCACGTATTTGTTTTCTGTTAAGGTATTTGTACTCAAGAGTAATTGATATTTCCTAGAGAATATATACTGTGAAGTTACTCCCTTTAGGCAAACCTGTCTTAACTTTTAAAAAGATGTTCTCCCAAAAAACTAAACAGAGGACTAGAAAGAGAATTTTGACAACGACTTCCAGAATCTCCTTCCCATTTTACAGGCCGAGCAGTGCAGCGTGGTGGTGATGAGCAGGCCTTGATTCAAAGCCTGGCCCTCAGCACAGCAGCTGTGGTGACCTCGGATGATTAACTGACCCAGGCCGAGCCCGCTTCCTCGTCATTTGGGAAGATTCAGTGGTCTGTCATGAACTCCCCGTAGGCAGGGATAGTGGCTGCCCCGCTGACTTGCCCGTGGTTGGTATTTGATGGGGTCTGCATAGTGCTCCGTGAACATCCATATTATTTCACCTTATTTTTTTTTTTTTTTTTAAAGATTTTATCCATTTATTTTGACAAAGGGAGAGAGATCACAAGTAGGCAGAGAGGGGGAAGCAGGCTCCTCACTGAGCAGAGAGCCCCATGTGGGGCTCGATCCTAGGACCCTGAGATCACGACCTGAGCCGAAGACAGAGGCTTTAACCCACTGAGCCACCCCGGCGCCCCTATTTCACCTTACTGTTGCCTCACCACCACTAAGCAAACAGAGAGAAAATGCCAGCACTCAGAGATTTGGTGCTGTATGTTTTACTAAAATTTAACTTTGATTAAAGGTTCTGCGAGTCTTCAGTGTGAAGTTTCCCTGACACCTTCTGCGGTGAGGAATTTCATTTTGCAAATGCATACACTGTGAACTTTTCAATGGTCTTCCCCTCTCCACCACTCTCTACTCAAGATGTTTCTGTTTAGAAGGTCACTGAGCACACACTATATCTAGGGACATCTGTCTAGTACAGATACCGTACCGGGCACAGCTGCCCCGGCAGCGTCGCCATCCCTTGTTTTCACAGGGGAAGGGCAGCCACCGGCCTGGCTCTTGGGCCGTTCTTTGATTAGCCCTGGGTCACCTTTCCTGCTATTTAGGTGACCTCCCTGAGGTATCCTGGGACCCAACTGAGAAGGGGTCTGGCACTGAATTTTATACTCGGGAAGCCCCATATACACATAAAGCAGCACTATCATCAGACCTGTGGAATTTAGATCAAGAAAGGTCCCTTGGAATTCAAGATCCTTGCTTTTTAGAGTGCGAAAACTGAAACTCTGAAAAGTTAAATGATTTGCTCAAAGTCAGAAAAGTAGTTATTATCCTAGCCAGGGCTGAACTTGGATGTCTTGACTTCCCAAAATGCCTTTTCCAAGTCTTCAGAACTCAGAAGCCTTTAAGTACCACTGAGGAGCATCTGGCTTGTTAGTCATCATGTGCATGTGGGCAAATGTAGGCAAGGGCCCGGCCACTTTGTTAGCAGAACTCTCGTGCGTGTTTTTAAAAAAAAAGACTTGTTCACCAGCATCTGATGGGTCACAATTTAGATAGAGGTATGCCAGCCTTAGTCTCATTACTAGGCTACCCCTGACTTGGAGATAGAATTTCAAGCAGGACTTCAAACTCTTGAAAAAGCTCACAAACCTAGCAGGCGTGCATGAATGCTTTCCAGAGCTCAGCTCCTCTTTCCAATTTTAGCCGTTTCTTTTTCATGCCTTTTCCTTGTGCCTTGGCAACACAGAAAAGCAGAGTCCAGTAGCAGAATCACAAATGTCTCTTGAAACTGACTTCCTGAAACTTTCTTAGTTTGGTTTCCCTTTTGACTGAGAAAGGGATTTTATTTTTCTAACTGAAGAAACGTCTAAAAACTTTGAAAAGCAGAGGTCCATCTCTGGGAAGAGGCAGCCCTCTGACTTTGCTCCCCCGTTGAGTAGTCAGGAAGAGAAGGGAAGAGAGTGTCCTCCTTTTAAAGACATACAGCAATTAGACATTTTCATGGGGGTGGAAGGAGGCATTGTGAAATTGCCTAGGAGTCCTTCCCCACCCACACCCCTCCCAGATACACCTGAGGACGTTGTGTGAAGCCAGTCAGAATTCTTAACCAGGGTTAGGACTCTTAGAATATAGAAAGGACACAACACAGTCTGATTTTTAAATGATTGAAATCAAAAAGAAGTTTGTATAAAGAAAGGTGTTTTACCATTGGGCTTCTCTTTCCAAAGAGATTCTTGCAATTCAGATTAACCAAGGATCAGCCCTGGAAAGAGAAGCCACAAACTTGAGTCATTGTCTCAAATTGCCAAGTAGGAGCAAGCTTTTCGGTGCACCGAAGAAAACTTTGGTTCCCCAGAAGACTCCCTGCTTCCAGATCTGTTTTCCATAAAATAGAAATAACCTGAAACATAGAAAGAAATATTAAAAGGACGACATTTCTCATTCTCTCTGCCTTCCTATACCTGACCTGAGTCAGGCCTAGAGTTTGCAAATCCTGTTTCTTTCAGCTAGTTCATCCACCACTCGCCTAGGAAATAAGAATTGTACATAGAAGGTACATTTAAACATGGATAATTCGTCTGGATGTTTATTTTTTCCTTTTCCCCCAGTAGAAAACAGGTCTCTTAATCTTTCTGTACCTGAAATATTATTGAATGAAGGAAACAAGGTCTGGGGAGGTGGCGAGGTGAAGAGACATCTGGGAGGGAGCGGCACCTTCAGGGCCCACACAGGCCAGAGGGGCCTGGGCCCATCCTCTCAGAGCAGCTGCACTTGTAGGCGCAGCTCTGCCTCACTAACCCCCACTTGTCTCTTCCACGCTTACACTTCTCTCTAGGGCAAGCAGCTGTTCCAGATCTCAGACCCAGATCTTTCCTCTCCTGAGTTTAAATAGTTACTTTTATAGTTCAAATGCCCATATAATTTGTTGTCCACACCAAGACACTTTTGAAGAGTAACATGGGTCACCTATTAATAATCCCACTGGACAGCACATACAAATTGGGACTGTCCCAGGCAAGCCAGAACACACAGACATCCTACTTTTTAGTCTTCAAAACGACACAAATCAGATTTGATAATCATGTATTATGTATCATCAGGGAGTCAGAAGTATCTCATAACTGAAATTGCTAAATTGGACTAGAGTTTTTTCCTTTAAATTGGCTGACCATAACTTTATTTTGTCCAGAAACACTTCTGAAATTTATTCTACATATCCATCCCTTAAACTGTCTAGGATGTAATTTAACATTCTCAGAGACTTAGAGTCACTGAAGCACTAGAACATCGGTTGAGAGTGCTCCATGCCTTCCTGATTCTTGACACTTCTCGTGTGACCTTAGGTCACTCACCCTGTAAGCACTCTCCTTTCCAGAGTGACACAACATGCCCAGCATGGGTCCGACCTTAAAGCAGACATCTGCGGTGACAGTGGTGTGTTACTATAAATTTTGTGGAATATTGATGACCACCTAAAATTGATTTGATGAGTGTCTCCTTCTATGTAAATGCTCTTAGTTCTAGAGTCTGTTCTGTATATTATTTGTCTCCCTTCTTACTGTTACTGGTCACTTTTATGCTGTAGTTTTCCAGGGAATTAATAACTTGTTAAGAATTGTGACACCGAGTCACTAGGAAATCTGTGCATTAAGACTCTAGGGTACTAGCACCCCCCCCCCCCCCAGCGCGGTGTGCCGTTCCGGGTACTCAGAGCCCCAGGTAACATGGCACCTCTCCTTGGAGTATCAGTTTTACTTGACTGCAAGTTACTTATCACCTTTGTGTTTGGTAAGTAATAAGGAGTAGGGCATAAAATGTGTATGAATTTAGTGAAGAAAAATTCCAGTGTAATTTCACAATTCCGGTGGAGCTGCTGGGATCCCAGAGGAGTTCGCTTTCTGTCTCTGGTGTTTACCATGGTGAAAAATGTTGAAAAACACTGCAGAAACATCTCTCAGATTCTGAGGGTGACGTGAGAAGGTCTAAAACACTGGTGGCAGCCATTTGTTAGAGGGTTAAATTTGACAGAAAAGTCCTTTGTATTTTTTTAAGAAAAGTCCTCTCTCAAGTGGAGGGGCCCCTGGGTGGCTGTCAGGTAAGCACCCGGCCCTCGATCTCAGCTCAGGTCCTGATTTCAGGGTTGTGAGTTCAAGGCCCGTGTTGGGCTCCACACTGGCCGTGGAGCCTGCTTGAGAACCAAAAGTGCCTAGGATATCCATTTACTTTTCACCTTGCAGTTCTGTTTATTAACTTTTAATGGCCCATACGAGACATTGCATGTCTTAAATGTTATCCCTGCTTTAACATGGATCTTCCTTGCAGCTCTTTACTTCTGGTATCTTTAGTTGGTTTTCACCAGAAGAGCTGGTATGTCTGATAGCCAACTGGAATTCCTTACCTGGTTGAGGATTCTGCATTGGGAGCTACACGTTATATGGTGCCAGAAGTAGACATGGTAGGATAAAGCTTGGGTATTGGGTATTCATATACTATTGAAGAGCTCAGAGTAATGGTTCCAAAACTTTGAAGATGGGATTAGAAAAAGGAATCGATAATAAAACATTTTAGTTTAAAAATTTAGTTTAAAAATTATAGCAGACAGTTTTAAATTACCTTTTCACATTTGCTTTTTGAACAGTTTTATTAAGGAATAACTGACAGAATAAACTATACATGTTTAAAATGTACAGTGTGATTAGTTTTGTTAATAGTCCTGTGGAAGTATCACCACAGCGAAGACAAGGAACATACACATCACCTCCAAAATTTACTCCCGCACCTTGGCACTCTCTCTCTCCAGCCCTTACTAATATCCCCAGGCAACTACTGCTCTGCATTCTGTCCCTGTACATTGGTTTGCATAGTCTAGATTTTATATGCATGGAATTACACAGTATACACTCTTTTTCTCTTTTAAAGATTTTGTTTATTTGAGAGAGAGCAAGAGCAAGCATGAACCAGGGGAAGGACAGAGGGAGAGGGAGAAGCAGGCTCCCCAAGCCTGACATGGGGCTCAATCCCAGGACCCTGGGACCATAACCTGAGCCAAAGGCAGACGCCTAACCCACTGAGCCATGCAGGCACCCCCACACTCTTTTTCTGTCTGCCTGCTCTCAGCATATTTTGAGATTCATCCATGTTGTCATATGAATCAGTATTTCATACCTTCTTATTGCTGAGTAGTAGTCTACGGTATCGATATACATAATTCATTTGTTTGTCAGTGGACATTTGTTTCTAGTTTTTGGCTATCACAGATAAGACACACACATCTGTATGGATATGTTTTCATTTTGCATGGGAGGATTTGCATTTCCTAGAAGGAGAATGGCTGGGACATGTGGTAGATATGTTTAATTTTATAAGAAACTGCCAAAATGTTATCCAAAGTGGTTGTGCCACTTTACATTACAGCCAGCAGTATATGAGAATCCTTATTGCCAACACTTGGTATCGTTGATCCTAATAATTAAAAAAAATTTATTGTGGTAAAATATATATAATGTAGTACTTATTACTGTGACCATTCGTAAATGTACAATTCCATGGCATTAAATAAATCCACAGTGTTGTATAACTATTATCACTGTCCATACCCAAAACTTTGTCTTCATCCCAACAAAAACTCTGTACTCATTAAGCAAAAATTACTTTTTTCTTCTTTCTTCCAGCCTCTGATAACTACCCACTGTTCTACTTTTTATATCTATGAATTTGCCTATTCTAAGTCCTTCATATAAATAGTATCAAAATCTTTGTCCATCTGTGTCTGACCTATTTCACTGAGCACAATGATTTTAAGGTCCATCTTCTTTGGTGTAGAGTCTGCTTACATCTTTTGCCTAATTTTTAATTGGTTTGTTCATTTTCTATTAATGAGTCTTGAGGTTCTTTATTCAGGATGCAATCCATTATCATCTATGTGATTGGCAAGTATTTTCATTGAGTCTATGGCTTGAATGTGTCAGTGTAAGACAACACTTCAAAATAAATATCCTCAAACAGGCATTTGGGAGAAAAATCAGAAATTTAGAAACTAAGTACGGAAATGGACAAAAATTGGAAGAAAATCAATGCAAGTGATAGAACTCAGAAAATAAATTTTAGGACAAAACCACTTCATAAATAAAGAATAAATTACAATGTGCCAATGGGAGAATAGATTCTTATTAAAATGTAAGAAGTTCACTGAGGAAGGCAAGAAAACAATGAATGGGAGACTTGGAAAAAGATAAAAAAGGATCTGAGAGAAAGCAGTTAGAGTGGACAACAAAGAAAATCTAACATATGTATAATTGGAGCTCCCCAATTCTTAGAGATCATAGAACAGAAGTTAGAGAAAACCTGAATCTACATATTACAAGGACCCACCAATTACTTGGGAAAATTCACCTACAGTAATGAACTTTGAGACAAACCTTAGTAAGACTATATTAGACTTTCAAGACAGAAGTCCTCAGGGCCTCCAGGCAAGAACATGCTGAAATCAGACTTCTCAAAAGCATCATACAGAAATTGGCAACAGTGAAAAAGCATTTCAGGAAGCTTAAGGAACTCAAAAGACAAGGCAAGCTCTCCTTCAGTATCAAGACTACAGAAAGTTTTAAATATATAAGTGTGAATACTGTTACACTGAGCTCTTCCTGAGAAATCTGATGGGGTGCCTTTATTCACCTAAGAGATGACTGGGGAAAATTTGGAAAATTTGGTGGTGAAGTTGTAGAGATAAGACAAAAGTAAGAATGGTGTTATGAGTGGGAAAATAATATGTAAACCCTAGACGTTCTGACAGAGTAGAAAGGGTGCAAATTTAAAAATGGAATAGAAAAACAGAAAAAGAGGGAAACAGAATAAGATCATTGGTGGTTTAGATAATAGTTGAGAGTCAAAAGATACCATTTAAAACTTAGCAACTGGAAAATACACAGTTAAGTAAGGAACAAACAAAGATTGAAGACAGAAGTACAAATACAAAAATCTTGCAACAGAAATACAAAGCTATCTTCAGACTTCCTTTAAAAGTATAGAAGACAAAGAATCATATCACATAGAGAAATATGTTAAATATGTGACAGTAACTGTACAATAACATGACAGGCATTGAGACCAAGCCCATCATTCATATCAATAAATGGGCTTAACTCAACAATTAAAGTGATTTTCAAGTTAGTTCATAAAGCAAAACTCAGTGCTATATTCAAAAGACACATCCCTTCAAAAGAAAAAAGTGACTAAAAAAGGTTAAAAATAAAGGAATTAGCAAAGGTGTAGCTGGCAAATAGAAACAAGAAGTAGGGACTGTGAGTCTAATATCAGACAAAATAGAATTCAGACTAAAAGTATTGACACAAAGGACACTTTATAATGAACATAGAGGTACCAAATATCACAGAAACCTCGTGTATAAAGCAGAAACTATAGGGTATGGCAGCAAAAACAAGTAACAGCGTACCTAGGTGGCTCAGTTGGTTAAACATCTGCCTTCAGCTCAGATCATGACGTCAGTCAGGGTCCTGGGATCAAGTCCCACCCACATCAGGATCCCTGCTCCGTGGCAAGTCTGCTTCACTCTTCCCCACCCTCTGCTTGTGCTTCTCTTGCTCTCTATCAAATAAATAATATCTTAAAAAAAAAAAAAAAACAGCACACTAATAGTGGGAACTTTAACATACCAGTCTAAAGAGAAGATTGGTCGTGTGGAAAAATCATAAGTAATGATATCAAAAGAGGCTTGCAGATTATGTTACCCATTCTGTTACCCGTTCCTGTAAGTGAAGTTTCCTAACTCAGCCACATCCAGTTTTTTACACATTATCTATGCCTTTCTTGCTATAACAAGGGAGCTGAATAGTTGTGACAGAGGCCATATAGCCCACAAAACCTAAAATATTTACTCTCTGATCCTTTCCAGTAAAAGGTAGCTGACCTGTAATATGGGAGACCTAAGCAACATTATTTATAAGGTAGCTCTTACAGTTACCTATTAACACTGCACATTGATAATAGAAAATATATGTTCTTTCAGTGTGCAAGGAACACTCACAAAAATGTATTGCAAAAAAGGTTGCAAAGAAAATAGCAAGTTCCACAAATTAGGAATAATGCAATTAGCAGTCTTATCACAATACCATAAACCTAGAAATTTAAGGCAAATAAGCTCTTTCACCTGGGAATTTAAAAACTATTAAGTGACCCATTGGTGAATGGACGTATATAAACAAAAATTACATGACGTTTGGAAAATAATGATCACAAAAAAACCCTACATATCAGAATCTATGGGATACATTTAAACCAGTGATCAGAGGAAAATTCATAACCTTGAATACCTTTATCAGTAAAAATGAAAGAATAAATATAGATTATTTTTAAACTTCCAGTCAAAAAAGCTAGGAAAAGAACAAAGTAATTTAAAGAAAATATGAAGGAAGAGAGAATAAAGATGAAAGCAAAAAACAGTAAGAGAATTTAAAAAAAGGAAAGATCAAATTAATAAATCCAAATCCTGGTTTCAAAAAAAGACCAAGGATCAGATAATTAAGAAAAAAAGATCTGGTGGAGAGAAAGCACAAACAGAAAAACAGATATAAGAGGGAAACAGTTATTGATACAGAGGGAATAAAACTTAATTGTAAGATTACTTTGCACAACTTTATGCAAGTATATTTGAAAACTTAAATAGAATGGATAATTTTCCAGGAAAAGTATGAATAAGCAGAATTAGCCAGTAATCATAGAAAGTTTAAATTTATTTCTGTGGAATGAATAAAGAAAATTATTAAGGAACTACTCCACAAGAAAGCACGAAACCCAGGTAATTTAATAGGGAAAGTCTACTTAACATTTAGAGACTTTAGCAACATGAACTGTTTCTGACCACAGAAATATTTATGAAGCAAGTACATTGAGTATCTTGTGTGATAAAGATCACACATACACACACAAAGAAACTTGGATCAGTATCATGTATGATTATTGGTCTAAAATTCCTAAATATCAGTTATTAGACTCTAACTACCTCATGACCCAAGCAGGTTTTATGCCAGGAATGCAAGAATAATTAATCATATTAATTAGGTCTAAGAGGAAAAATCATAGTAACTATCTTCAGAAATGCTGAAAAATTCTCTGACAAAAATTTAACACCTGGGGGCACCTGGGTGGCTCAGTTAAGCGTCTGACTCTTGGTTTTGGCTCAGGTCATGATCTCAAGGTCATGAGATCAAGCCTGGAGTCAGGCTCCTGGCTCGGTGAGAGTCTGCTGGAGATTCTCCCTCTCTCTCCGCCCCTCTCCCCACTCACATGCACTCTGTCTCTAAATAAATCTTTAAAAAATAACACCTGTTCCTAATAACAACATGGAACTATAGGAATGGATGGATATTTCCTTAACATAATATATATACCAAAGGCCTAAAGTCAGCATCTTAAGGGGAAATACTAGAGGCATTCCCACCAAGGTCAAGAATAAGTCAAGGAAGTTCACTGTCTCCAGTACTTTCTAACATTATTTTGGCACTACTAGCCAATGCAATTAGACAAGAGAAAACAATTGGAGAGGAAAGAAGGAAAACTGTATCCATTTGTCAGTGACATGATCATTTATCTGGAGAATTCTGTAAGAAATCAATGATAACACTAACAGACAACTGAAGAATTCAGCCAGGTAGCAGTATTTAAAAGCAAGGAAATATCAATAACCTTTATATATAAAAATAATTACCTGTTAGAAGATATACTGGAAGAGAAAACCATTTAAAGCAGCAACAGAAAAGATAAAATACTTAGGAGTGAACGTAATAAGAAATGGATAAAACCTAATGCAGTGTTCTAGATTGAATTGTTCATTCCCCCATGTCGAAGCTCTAGTCATAAGTCCCTCAGAATATGAATATTTGGAAAGAGAGCCTTTAAAAAGTTAATCTCTAGGTCTGAAACTAATGATGTAATATATATGGATTAACTGAATTTAAATTAAAAAAAGAAAGTGAGGCCATTGGAATGGGCCCTAATCCAATCTGACTGGTGTCCTTGTAAGTGGAGGTTAGGACACCCAGAGAGACACCAGGCAAATAAGCTATGTGAGGACACACAGAAAGAAAATAGCCATCTGCAAGCCAAGAAGAAAGGCTTCAGGAGAAACCATCCTGCCAATACCAGACTACCAGCCACCGGAACGTTGAGTAAATGAATGTCCGTGTATGTAAGCCACCCAGTCTGCTTTTTTTAAAGCAGCCCGAGCAGAAGAATGTGGATAGGAACTATAGAACAATCCTAAAAGGTGCAAAAGTAGACCTGAAGTAGCTTTCCTACGTTTCGAATAGGACATCTGAACATCACCAAGATACTCTAAGTTAATTTATAAACATATTGTGACCCTAGTACAAGTGCCAAAATCTCTTTTTTCTGGAGGTAGACAAGGTGATAACTGAAGTTGATATTGGAGGAGTAAGCATGCAAGCAGAGCACTGAAAGAAGAACTGTGAGGTGGGGGACTAGCCCTATCAGCTATTAAAACATTATAAAGCCTCTATAATTAACACAGTGGTTGTGGGGCACTGGCTAGAATAGAATGGAATGGAATGTCTAAACATAGACCCTAACATATATGGAACTTGATGAAAAAGGTGCTATATCCAGTCTCTGAGGCAGAGATGGGCTTTTTAATAAATGGTGCTGGGGCAACTGGCCAATCATTTAGGAAAAGATAAAACTAGACCTATTCCTCATGGTATAAATAAAACTGAGCTACAAATGGATCAGACATCTGAGTAAAATAGGAAACTTTATATGCACTAGAAGAATGCATGGGTGAATTCCTCCTTACAGTCTGGGCGCGGGGGAAGCCTTTCTGTGACTCAAGATCTATATGCAATAAAAGAAAATATTGATAAATTCGATTACCAAAACAAAGCTTCTTCACGTAAGTACAGTCAAAAGATAAATGACAGATTGTGATAAAATATTTGTAACATAAAACAGCACAGGCTAAGATCTCTAATATATATTTATATTTTTTTAATGAAAAATGAAAAGAGCAAGAAATGGGCAAAAGGCACAAGCACACCATTTGCAAAAGAATATATTAAAATGCCCCCTGAAATACATGAAGAGGTGATCGACTTTTACCGTGAGAGAAATGTAAATTAAAATTGCACTAAAATATCACTTCTCACCCATCAGATTGTCCAAAAAAATCAAAATCTTGGGGCACCTGGTTGGCTCAATCGGTTAAGCGTCCAACTCTTGGGTTCGGCTGAGGTCAGGATCTCAGGGTCATGGCCCGTATTGGATTCTGTGCTCAGCACGAGTCTGCTGGAGATTCTCTCTCTCTGCCCCTGCCCATTGCCCTCTCCCCCACCCCTCGCCCTTTCTAAAATAAATAAAATCTTGAGAGAGGGAGGAAGGGAGGGAGGGAGGGAGGGAGGGAAGGAAGGAAGGGAGGGAGGGAGGGAGGGAGGGAGGAAGGAGTTCCTTTAAAAGAAATTTTTTTTGACAAACCGAAAGGAAGGAAGGAAGGAAAGTAGGAAGGAAGGAAGGAGTTCCTTTAAAAAAATTTTTTTTTGACAAACCGGGCTGTGGGGGAAAAGTCACTGTCGTATGTGGGGTAGCAATGTGAAATGGCACAACTCCTGTGAAGGGGTACTTGAGGGTAACAAAGTTATATCTTCAATTTTTTTTTTTTTAATAAAAATTTTATTTATTTGACAGAGAGATCACAAGTAGGCAGAGAGAGAGGAAGAAGCAGGCTCCCTGCTGAGCCGAGAGCCCAGTGCAGGGCTCGATCCCAGACCCTGAGACCACGACCCAAGCCGAAGGCAGAGGCTTTAACCCACTGAGCCACCCAGGCCCCCCTATATATCTTCATTTTCACCCAGTGTGGCCACTTCCAGGGATTCACCCAGGAGGTACCCCTTTAACAGTACGGCAGTATATGCACATAGGGTTATTCATTACAGTGTTATGTGTGGTGGTAAAATACTGTAAACTGCCCAGACATGGGAGATTGGACGAAGAAACTATGGTGCTGTATTACCTGTAAAAACAAATGAGGACGAGCTCTCTAAACTAGTAAGTTAATTGTCGGGTATAGCTGAATAAAGCAAAGTGCAAAAGAGTATATAGAGTAGGCTACTTTCCTGTTTAGTAGTAAAGACAAAATA
>CM053604.1:103470374-103500800 GCA_028646535.1 Procyon lotor
TAATCCAAAGGTATTGTGCTATTTTGGAGCCTTTATTTGGAATATAGATTTGTGCTGACATTGGGGGAACCTTTATGAGAATTAGGAATTTTTTCTTCAGCAAAATAATCTATATTTCAGGTGACTATTGAAAAGTGGAAGGAGGTATTATGCTTTTGATGACTTGATTTGGGTAGATTCCATCACTGCAGTAAAGGAAACACATTTATTATACTAAAAAGATTTGTTTCTAAGGGATTATTTAGTGAGAAATTTATTTCTACAGATTAGTAATTTAAGATATAGCTTAAGACCTTCAAAAACCTATTTTTACTTAAAAGAAAAACAATCTTCAGTTCATGAATAAGTGATCATCTAAGTGTTCAGGGCACATTTTCCTGCAGAAATGGTATGTTATAGATAGAGTCCCTGGAAAGCCCTCAGAAATCTACTTAATTCCTAATGCCACTATATTCTGTTTCTTTGGGAGAATATATTCCGAGCTCTAGCTCCCAACAACAGTATCAGATTTTAAATCCTCTCTCCCCTATGCAGATTTCCAAATGGGTGGTTTTTCTAGCCAAGGCCACAAGAGTAGTAGGGGTTCTGAGGGCCTTTGTTCCTGGCAAGGAGCTATTTGAAGACTGGGGGGGAAGTTGAGGATCTAACCCAGTTGGGGCTTGCTATCCAGGCCTTCATTTCGATTAGCATCTTATTTATGGTGACGTTGTTTCTGGAAGTTTCTGGAGGTTGCAGACCATACTTGTTATTAACCCCTTAGGTTCCTAACAGAGCTTTTAGGAATGGCGGGAACTGTTTTCTTTCCTTCTCTAATGGTGGGGGTGTTTTTGTCCTTTATTCCTTTAGTATCCAAATAGCAAAATGTGGATCGTATAACCTGTTTCTTCTTTTGACTGTCAGGTAGTGCTGCGGATTACTGAGAAGGGGGTTAAATGCATTAATATCCTCAGAGAAAAGACTTTTTTGTGAAGTATGACTACTTGGACGCAACATAAAAGTCTGTCCCACAAAACATATTTTGTCTAATTAACGACCTTCATCGGCATTTGGATTTCATGCTGCTCACTGCATTTATCCTCTCAGTGTTATTTACCATGCCTCCTTTTGTTTTAAAGTGGGTTAATATGTCAGTTTCAAACATTTGTGGTGAATAATTCATACCATTTAATAACTATTAACCCTTTCGATGGAACATCTTATCAGCCAGAGCTGTGAACGTGGAACCCTCAGTGGTGTATATGTTAATTGTGCTTAGGTTTTTAGTGAACGAAAACATTAAGAATGGGGGAACCCTATCATTTTTAACATAAAAGGTGTTTTACAGACTTTCCTTGGGCAGTTTGTCCATGCTGCAGGTCTCGGGCATAAGTCACAGCCGTTCTAAAGAGACTATTTGTTACCACATTTGTTCCTGAGCGAAAAGTGGCTTTGCTCAAGTTGGCAGCCGGGCGGGGTTTATCGTGACCTTATTACAGATTTTCATCATTTTCATGTTTGTCTCTCGCTTTTCTTTCCCTTTTTCCAGTTCTTCCTCCAGTGCTGGTTCCAAGACACAGCGAATATAATCCTCAGCACAGCCTGTTAGCTCAGTTCCGTAACTTAGGACAAAATGAGCCTCACATGCCACTCAACGCCACTTTTCCAGATTCTTTCCAGCAACCCAACAGCCATCCATTCCCTCACTCCCCCAGTAGCAGCTACCCCAACTCTCCTGGAAGCAGCAGTGGCACCTACCCGCACTCTCCCACCAGCTCAGACCCAGGAAGCCCTTTCCAGATGCCAGGTAGGTTGGAACAGCCCACGATGTCTGGGTCAGGGAGACAGTGCTGCAAGGGGGGGGGGGGGCGGGTTGGGCGCACCTGCACGCCAAGAGCTCGAGCTCGTCAGCTCTGCTCCGGGGCCCTCTGCTCTCACACGCCGGGTGCTGCTGTGGCTGGAGGGAGGCCTCGCGGGCAAGAAAGCAAATGTCCTATTTGATTTGTCAGGCCCACAAGCCTGAAGAAGTTTTATTTTGGATTTTGGAGGGTTTTGAAACAGCTGCCTCCTTCCAGGCGGGGCATAATTGTTACAGTCTTTGCTCCTGATAAAAGAAAGAGAAAAATAATGTGTTGCACACATTTGCTGTACATGGGGGAGAAAAAAACCCTGTTGTAAGTGCAACCTCAGAAAAGCTATTTCCTGAGGGATCACACCTCCCTACTTAATTAAATTCATTTAAGTGGTGATGTAATCCCAAGAAACATATACTTTAGCAACAAAGGAAATGCAGCAGAAGTACTGGAGACCATCTGCTTGTTTAACTTAGCAAAGACAAAAACAATTATCCTCCTTTTTTAGATTGAACCGATGGTGTAATGTTTATCACAATAAATGATTAATTAGGACATATTTTTCACATTATCAGTTAGTAGCAAGCATCTCACAAAAAATGATTAGTGCCAAATTTCTTGCCAGTAGACTTGAAGAAGAATGCTCTGTACAAAGATGTACTTAACATTGATTAGCACTTCAAGGAGGGGAAAATGGGCGGGCAGCCTGTTAGGCCACTTGAAATGTTTTTCAGTAAATGTGAATTTGACAATAGTGCTGGTAGGTCCTCAAAAATTGAAAGTGGTCCATGCTTGATGGTGCTGTCTTTGAGTTCTATATTTATTACTTCTTTTGGTCCTGAGCCTTTTATTTTGCATGGTTTTGTTTCTCAGTCCAAAACTGTTCAGGATGCGGCAGGGCAGCAGGGAGGAGTTTAAACACCAAACTAAGCATCATCTGGTGATTTCCTATTCACCCCTCTCTCCCAGACCCGTTGGGTTTGATGAAGAGGTCAGTGGTGAGGAGAGTTCCAAAAGCCCGTGAGCAGTGGCAAAGCCCGGGTGGGCCCAGGAGTGAGAAACTGGAAGATTTTTACTCGAGTTTACAGTGTCCCCGGCTGTGAGGGGTTAAGACTGTAGGCCAAGTGAAGGAAATGTGGACAGGAGAGAGCTGCCCGGGGTGGGAGGAGGCACTGGGGGGGCTAGTAGAGTATCACCCATTGCTGTCTGGTGGTCTGTCCCTGTGGTGCTGACGCCATTGGTCGCTGATGAGATTTTCACCAGCTCCTTGACAGAAATTTACCGGATGTGGTCTCAGAGGACATTCTTTGTCTTCATTCCTGGCTGGCAGTGAAGCAGAGTCAGTGTTACAGCTGCAGGGAGGATGCTGAATTAAAAGAAGCTGGAGAAAGTGTGACAGAGGCATCCAGATAAAGTCCCCATAGTCCTGTCCTTGTGCTGTGAGTCCTTGCTTGTTGGCAGCTGGACAGTGGGAGTTGCTAGGTTGAGAATCAGGGTCCGTCTTGGAAATCTCGGACAAGCTGTAGAGGAACAGCAGTGTGGGCCATCTGTCTTCCGCAGTTGCCCCGAGTGATGTTGGCTCCTCCTTCAGGCATGGTGCCCGAAGGTAAAGCTTTGTTCCTGCTCTATCAGGTGGGCTAGACAGGCTCCCGATAGCCAGTGAGGAGCTTGCTTCTTGATCACAAAGGATTACTTGTGGGCAACCCATAACCCCTTATTTTATTTAAGGAAACTTTTCACAAGACCTGTATTAGTGTTCTTTGTTTCCAAAGTCATGCTCTTTGCCTCTTATTGCCGGCTGGCCCTGAGCTTTCTAGAAGAACATATGTAAATTCTGAAATGGAAGATAGCTGTGATAAATAGATTATTATTCTGCTACTAGGGGTTTTAAAACTAGTGATTATTAAAGTAGGTAGGGAGAAGGTAGTCCTAACGGAGTGCTGAAGTCAGGAGAAATTAACAGTTGAAGTCAATAACTTGTGTTAACTGATTTGATAAATTCCTAAGAGCCTATGGGTTTAATGGAAGAGACCCTGAGGCTCTTTTTCTTAAGAAATCCTATGTGGTTTTTCCATCTACCAGTGAAACTATGAAATGCAGAGGTCCTCTCAAAGTGGATTGTATGAAAGTGTGTTTAAGTGCTCCTCTGATGGTTTTCAGAGAGCGCGAGCCTGGGCAGGCAGACAGCTCCTGAAAAAGGCAGGTAGGGCTTTTCCTCCCTGGACCTTCACTTCAGTTGTACCAGATCGTGAGGTGCTAGTCACTTTCAGAAAGTTTGCTGTCTGTAGCAGCCATTTTCTGATAGGGAGGTTGAAATGGGAAAATCAGTCTCAAGAATTTCACAGAATATATGTTTTAAGTGTGTATGTTTATTGAAGGAGAAAGAGATCATTTTCTTTAAACTTTGTAGCTGATACGCCCCCGCCTGCTTACCTGCCTCCCGAAGACCCTATGACCCAGGATGGCTCTCAGCCAATGGACACAAATATGATGGCACCTTCCCTGCCCTCAGAAATCAACAGAGGAGGTAAAATGCATTGCTGTTTATTCCCTTTTAAGTGTCTAACGTTTATCTGCCCGTTGTTACTTTCTCTCACAAATGTTTATTAGTCTGTAAAAAGATAGCTATTGGAGAAAGAGCCCAATAAGAGAAGCTAGATAGAATTTTTTTGGATTACAAATAAGTCTTTTATATGAAGAACAAACATACTAATGTTAACTAATTGTTAACTAATGAAGGCCTAAGTATAATTGTGCAGTTGTCTGTTGAGAGCACAAGACTTAATAATTTTGAATTGGTGATAGAAGAACATTTTTAAGTGAAGGACAAAGGGATAGTAGTAAGAAACAATGAGCATAACATTACTGAAGTGGAGTTGTCATTGGCGATTTCCAAAATTAGAAGTTCATAGAATAAGGCTTCCCAAAGGTTCTTTTGTTGTTGGGAGAGATATTCATAAATGTCATTATTTTCCAGCCCTCATCCATATACAGCTGCAGCTGGAACAGACTAATAAAATTTGTTTCTTTTTTGCTGTAATTTCTTTGTTTCTAACCTTGTTAAGAAAAGGGACCAAGGCACGTTTTTCCTGTTCTCACCTGGAAGAGCGTAAGCAGAACCTATAAGCAGGATGGAGCATTTCTTTCCCTTTCTGGTAGAGGGTGGGTGCGTTTCCAGCCCTGTCCTACCGCCGCCGGCAGGGACTGAGGGGAGAATGCCATCATTCTGCACTGGCAAGAAGAGTGGGCCTAGCCAAGCAGAGAACTTGGGTCAGTGAGTGTTGGGAGAATCCCCGAGCACCTTAGGAAGGCATGACCGCGTTGTTGAAGAAAACTGTTCCCAAACAACCTCTCATGGAAGAAAGTGCTTCCCTGATGCCCCGTGGCATGGACCATTTCCATGTGTATACATTTTATGCAAATCAAAGTTACAGTGCAATCTAATTACTAGGTGTATGTCTCATTTCATCCTTACTACTTTTTTATGAAAAAATGGGAGATACCTCAGACTTTGTTAGAGTTGCTTCCGTTTTTTAAGTTCTTCAAATCTGATGGTAAACTCCGAACCTTTCTTAGATGTGCAGTGTAATATATTGGAATGTACACCCACCTTTTTTAATCTGTAGAATATTTTTACATCTGTTTTATTGGCTCTGTATTTTATGGTTCCTCATAATCTCTCGAACAACCTCCCAAACATAATTATCAACCAAAACATAAAAATGCTGGTTTAGGGGAAAAAAACAACCAAACTCCTCTGTCTCGTGCATCTTTGGCATCTTGTGTTCCGGGAACAGAACAGCAGGAGAGAATGGGCACAGGACCGCTGTCCCTTGAGGAGCCTGGGACCCTGTAGCTATTGCAGTTAAGCCGAAAATGTCTGATTTCAGGAAGTAGGCCTTTAAATTGCTATAAAATTTTTCTTTTAAATCGTTTTTTGAAATTTCCCCATTAGAATAAGTTTCCAGTTAATATCTTCACAAGGAGGGAACGTTGGCCTTTCTGTTACTGTTCTACCTGTGGTGGTTTTCCTAAAGCAGGAGTTCGTGCACAATTCAGCCTGCCGCCTGTTATTGTAAATAAATTTGTATGGGAGCACAGCTCCATCCATTACATATTATCTGTGGCAGCTTTAGCACTGCGGGGGCACGGCTGAATAGTTATTGTAGACACCAGATGGCCCCCAAAGTCTTTCTGGTCTTCTACAGAAAAAAGTGCATCATCCTCTGACCTAAATGAATGGTATCTTGAACAATCCTGATAACTTATAAAAGCCTTTTCTAGTGACGTCACAGCCTTCTTTTAAGATTCAGCACTATGGGGCGCCTGGGTGGCTCAGTGGGTTAAAGCCTCTGCCTTCAGCTCAGGTCATGATCTCAGGGTCCTGGGATCGAACCCCACATCGGGCTCTCTGCTCAGCGTGGAGCCTGCTTCCCTCCTCCTCTCTGCCTGCCTCTCTGCCTACTTGTGATCTCTCTCTCTCTGTTAAATGAATAAAATCTTAAAAAAAAAAAAAAAAAGATTTAGCACTAGGTGAATCCCTAAGATTTTGCTCTTTGAAATACAGCAGACTGACGTAGGGTAGTTGCTCAGCAGAGAAGACAGCGTGTGCCTATATTCGGCTCTCCTGCTTAAGCATATTGAGCAGCTAACAAATGCGTGGATTTTTTTTAAGGGATCATGTTCTTTGTTTTCTTTACCGAATTCTAAAATTAAGTGCATTGTGATGTCTGTGGAGGTTGATGTTAAGAACACAAAAGTACTTCTTCCTGAGCAGTTGCAACTTATGCTTCTAATGTGGATGTTCTTTCTCTTTTTACGACTGTACGCTCAGGACCTCATAAACCTCAGATCATTACGTATTGGCATACTGGGCATATACATGGTTCGTATTCCTGGAATCTCTGAGGCAGTGGCATGAGAGGTTTTACTACAGAAGGAACTTATCTTTAGAACCTTTTAGTTGCAAATGTTTAGAAGCATGTTCTGTTTGGAGATTTGTTAGTCTTAAGAGATTTGACTTAACAAGCTGCATCCTGTCAGTAAAGTTGGGTAATTTCCATTGTTGGCCCATTCTGGGAATGGAGAGACAAAACACACCTGCTCTGCATGACTTAAAGCAAATATAAGGAAGTTAGCATGAAATCTGGATGAGAGAGATATGATTCATTCTGTAAAAATGGCCAGCTGGCAAGATTTCTTCCTGTGTTTGAGGACTGGAGCCGAGCTGTGACTGTGATAGTTATTGGCAGCTGAATGTGAAGTAAGAGAACTTCTTATCAATAATTAGAAACTGATTTTCATTGCTTTGAAAAAGCCTGGGCCTACGAAGCCTTTGTTGAAAGTCACCCTTTTTCTGCCAGCACCTTTGGCACATTTCCTGTCCTCTATTGTGCTCTTCCCATTTGTTTTTCACTTGCCACTTGTATTTCTTTAGACGGGGAGCCAGCGTCCGCGGTGGGGGTGACTTCCATTCTGGCATATGGCAGAGCAAGTAGCATATTGTGGGTGTTCAGCAAATGCCGCTGGTGTGCTTGCTTAGCTGGCGCTTGGTGATCTGATAGTAGTTGGAGAAAATTATTTTCCAATTAGAAGGGAATGTCACACTGAGGAGGACTTGTTTTAGATGTCATAGAGAAACTGTATACCTTATCATGGCACTTGCTCCTCTGTGTCTTGATTCCATGGTCCTGAGCCAGTTTCACCACACAGTTTCAGTTTTTGAGAGCCTGAGGCACTAACTGAGGTTGACTTCAAGCTCTTCTTTCTTAACAGATGTTCAGGCGGTTGCTTATGAGGAACCAAAACACTGGTGCTCTATTGTCTACTATGAGCTCAATAATCGTGTGGGTGAAGCGTTCCATGCCTCCTCCACAAGTGTGTTGGTGGATGGTTTCACTGATCCTTCCAACAATAAGAACCGTTTCTGCCTTGGGCTGCTCTCCAACGTTAACCGGAATTCCACTATTGAAAACACCAGGCGGCACATTGGAAAAGGTGAGTTTGCGCTTGAACCTCGTTCAGATGCCTGTCTGTTGTGTCGATGTTCCCCTCGAGCTGACTTGGTCGTTCCCGGGGCAGACTCGTGGAACGAACACCAGGTAGCAGACACTGGCTCCAGTTCAGAAATATTTTTTCCGTTTCCATTATCAGGATGTTACTCACTTTCCAGTCCGCAGTTTTTGTGGTCTCCCACCTCACGGGAGTTGATATTAATTAGCTGAAATTGTGATTTGGGGAGCATGATTCTATCTTTCTTTTGCTGCAGAATAAAAGCAGCTGTTAGAAAGTGACTTACAACCTAATACTTAACTCAAGTTGAAACAAGTAAACCTACTGTGCTTCGAATGAGTACCGTAACTCACGGGGTAACAGAAAGAAAGAGCCAATCCAGAATAACTTACGAACATAGTGTTTGGCTATGTATCTTCAGTCTGGGCCAGGTAGGGTAGAGTGCTTGCAAGCAAATCCTGAACCCTTCTTAGTAGACTTGATTATCTAGTAGCAGTGTGGATGTAGCAGTCACGGAACTTAGAAGATGAAGCAAATGACTGAGTGTGTGGATGTTGCTGAGGGAGATCCTGGCTTTTCACTGTGGAGTGAGAAACATACCGGTATGGAGGAGGGCAAAAGAGAAACCCTGTGGAGGTATCAGGATGAAATGATGATTCACTAATACATGTACGTATGTGTGTACACGTTTGTGTTTGCCTGGATGTGTGTGCGTGTGTAGGTGTGCTCAAACATGCATATAGTTTCTGATCTGTCTGCTGAAAGGACCAACAGGCAAAGATGCCCAGGAGCAGTGAGCACATCTGGTGCTCAGCCCATCGTCTCTAACGCCATTTCCCACCGAGAGAGCATCCGGGGCTTCTAGGGGAAAGGGCTGACTCCAGGTAGACAGTGATGAGCCTGGGACATTTTGACATTTTGTTTTACCAGACAGTGAAGAAACACTTATGAACATGATGGGGGCCTGTCACAGGAGCCAACATGGAGGGGCTTCCCCTGGCCAATTCTGGGACAGTTTAAACACCAAAATGATTAAGTACAGCTACGAATTTTAAACCACTGAAAGACAATAGTAATTTGTAAGTCCGTGCCCATAATAAAGAGATAAAGGAATGAGTGGGGAGGGCTGTTTGGGAAATGTAGCGTGAGTGTTAGAGCTAGAAAGTCATCACTCTGCAGCCATCAGTCAGGAATCCTCAGTGGATGCTAAACAGAATTTTTGGCGAGAATCGGGATATTTGCGTGGTCTTGCAGTGTTACCTCACAGCCTATCAGTTACAAGGGAGAATAAAAACCAGTAATTATACAGTGGAAGCACTGGACAGCATATTGCCTGGGAGATCAAAGTTATCATCACCAATGAGAGACAGATGGATCTCATGTGCCCTTAGATGTGACACCCTGAGAAGGAGGTAGCATCACCTATGCGGAATTCCAGTCGAGAACTCAAATCTTAGTCTCATCAATGGGGAAACTTCACACAAACTCAAAATTCTATTCCAAAGGGTGAGGAGGAACTGTATTCTTCCAAAATAATCAACATCAGAAGACAAAGGTGTCGAAATGTTCCACATTAAAAGAGACTAAAGAACCATGACAGCTGTGTAATAAGCTGACCCTGAACACGATCTGTCCCAGAAAGGGGGAAAAAATACCACAGAGGACCTTATTGGGGTCAGCAGGCAGAGTTAGAACATGAGGGATAGATTAGATAAGACAACTGTATCAGTGTTCCATGCACTGGCCCTGCTAACTGTACTGTGGCTATAAAAGAGAATATCCCTAGTCTTAGGAAATACACACACATATGTATATATCTAAAGATATCTATCCATCTAAGACAAATCCTGTGTCAGAATAGAGATAGATGCATATACATGTACATATGTGTGGATATGCATATATGAATGTATGTGAGGGTGTGTGTGTGTATGAAAGCATAGAGGGGAAGGAGGTGCAAATGATCAAACATATGGAATAAATTGTCACAGTAGTGGTTATATGAGTGTTCTTTGTTCTGTTTTTCTTGGCTGTTCTATTTCTGTAAGTTTGAAATTATTTCCATAGTAAACATTTTTTAAATAACCTATAAAACTTAGAACAGTGGGCCAAATTAAGTAGTTCTTTAATAAATGTTTAAAAGGCATTTGAGATAAAAGTTGAGCACATGATCCAAAAAAAAAAAAAAAACTCTCCTAAAACAGGAATTAACAGGTAGTTCCTTAATACAATTAAGGGGGGAAAAAAACAAGCCCTAAACTCCACATTTTTTTTTTAAAGATTTTATTTATTTATTTATTTATTTGACAGAGAGATCACAGGTAAGCAGAGAGGCAGGCAGAGGAGGAAGCAGGCTCCCTACTGAGCAGAGAGCCCAATGCAGGGCCTGATCCCAGGACCCTGAGATCATGACCTGAGCCGAAGGCAGAGGTTTAACCCACTGAGCCACCCAGGCGCCCCCCCCCCACATTTGATGATGAAATGCTAGAACCTAAGTTCATAATGTATAGATATCTATGATCGATAAGCCCTGAAAATTGTACATAAACACAATTTTCCATACATTTGGGATGGAGGAATATATTTTTCATTAAGTTCTGAAGTTGACCATTACCCCAAAGTACTAAAAAGTCATTATACTCTGGAACATTTCTATTAGAAATTAGGAAGGGGGCACCTGGGTGGCTCAGTTGGTTAAAATGTCTGACTCTTGATCTCAGTGTTTTGGTATTCTTGATCTCAGGATCATGAGTTGAAGCCCCACATTGGGCTCCATGCCAAATGTGGAGCCTACTTAAAAAAAAAAAATTAGGAAGAGAATAAGGATTCTGGGAATGCTGTTACTTAAAATTGTTCCAGATACCTTGACTAGTGTATTCCAATGTAGAATTATCAATAATGGAAATAAGCCAAAATTATCATTATTGTAGATGATATGATTAACTAATTGACAGTATTCTCAGGTTAGATTCTTGAAGTGAAATTAGTAGGTCAAAAGTAGGTCTTGATATATTATGCCAAGTTACTTTCCAGGAAGCTTTTATTAATTTTCACTTGTACCATAAGTCTGTGTATGAGTGCCTTTCCTCCTTCACCCACGTTAGTATTACTGACATAAGTAATACTGACCATGGTAATATTTATGGTTGCTGTGTTTATTCAAAAGTTATAATTGTTTATGTAGAAACTTCTAAAGGATTTATTTTTAGAAACTATATGCCAGTTTTCTTTAATCTGGCAATAACCAGGGAGAAAATATAGTGGAGGAGGAAATCAAATTTCCAATAGCAACAGAAAATGTAGTTTTTTGGAAATAATCTGAATAAGCAATACATGAGAATTATGTAAAGAAAACCAAATTTTATTGAGAGAAAATTTAGATATATAAATAAGCAGTCAGTGTTCCTTAAAGAGAAGGCTTAATATTGTGAGAATATTTTAAGGACGTCTATTCTTCCTAATTTCGGTTTATGGCTTAAAACAATCCATGCCAGAATCACAATGTGTTATTTTTTTGAAAGTTGGAAAATGTGTTTTGGTATCGCCTGGCAGGATAAACAAGTGACAATAGCTAAATTTTTTAATGGAAGAGTAAAGAAAAAATTCTTGATGTTAGGTTAATTAAATATTATGAAACTACAATTAAATCAGGTTTAGACAAAATGGGTAGAATAAATTAAACTCAGACTATATTGTATTTCAAAATTAATGTATATTAAGTAAAGCATAACAAATCAGTAGTCTTCCAGTGGTCCTGCAGTAACAAAGTTAGCTTTTAGGTGAGGCTATGGAGAGAAATCCTGACCTCATTTCATATATGCAAATAGATTAATGAATTGAGTTTTCTTTAATGGCAAGCTATTAAGAAGCTAGAAGAAAATACATTTGATCAGAGAGGTAGACATTTTCTAAGCATAAAAAGCAATAGAAAAGATCACAAGAGATTCGACTACTCAAAGCTTTCAAACTTCTGTAGATTAAAAAAAAATACAAAGGACTAACGAGGAAACAAATAGGAAATAAATTATTTATATCTTACACGTAGCTCATAAAAAAACAATAAAAATTCTAGAACCCCAGTGGGGTAAATAGGTAAGAAATACAAACAGTAAGTTCATAAGAGAAACACAGATAGCTAATCAACATACGAGAGCATATCCAGTCTCACATGCAAATTAAAAGAATATTGTTTTTCAGCTATAACTTATTTTAATTTATTTGTTTTGTCTTAAGCTCACTCATTCCTGGCACAGGCAAAATGAGAAAGGCATTCATACACTGCTGGTTGGGTATAAATTGATACAAGCATTCTGGAAAGTCGTTTGGCAAAGTGAATCAAGAGCCTTTGATCCAGTGATTTAACTTCCAGGAATCTCTCCTAAAGATCTTACCAAAAATTATCCAGAAACATTTCTCCTGGCATTGTTACAAGAAAAAATTAGTATCAGCGCTGTGGTCCAGTATTGGGAGTCGCTACAGTAAATTGTTCTATCCATACAATCATGTAGATACTTTAAATGTTTGCAGGGAAAGTTTAGTAATACTCAAAACCTGTAATCCAGTGAGTCCGAATATTAACAGTCATTGCCTCTGTGTCACCAAACAAGTGATATTTTTTGCTTCTTTATATTATTTTTTACTTTCTAAATGTTTAAAAATGACAATTCCTCATTTTTATAATCAGTAAAAAAAAGTAAACACACACACACACACACACACACACACACACTTGTTTTCTCTACATCATGCAGGAAAATGGGCTTCTGTTCCAGCAGCTATTTAACTGTTACAGAAGGCTTAGCCTAGTGTGTACATGTAAACACAACAAATAATTTTTTGGATTGGATTGGAGACAATAGTTTTAGCATTGACTGAGGCATGCCAGAGTTACCTGCAAGGTAGATTACTTAAAGCCACATGGGATGGGACTCTGTTTGCTGTGTGGCCTATAATAAAGTAATCTCCCTTAATGGTGTAGGGCTTTGTCAGAAAGCCCCCCACCCCAACCACACACACTTTCCTTTTTTTAAAGGGTGGGTAGGATCAATTTCCTATGCTCCTGGCACTCTAAGATGTCACAGGAAGAAGTTTGGAGCAGATGGTAGTTCGGGGAGATCAGAATGCACACAGTATGAATTATTTTTATAATTATTGTCCCCCCGGACCTTACATCTTACAGCTCTCGGCAGTCCTTCCTCCACCTCTGGTTTTCTAGTTCTTTTACTGCTCTTGGCCCTCCTTTCTTTCCTATCTTTGTTACATTATTTCCTACAAACCTCTTAGACATACATGTTCACAAAAGAACACTGTATGAACTAATAGGGTTAAATAAGATTTTCTCAGCTGTGCAAGATTTGGAGAGTATCTCTCTAATTAGCCAGAGTTTAAATCCATGCAAATTTGTATATTGAAGATACACAGAAGCTTTACAGCTGTGAAAAATGATGAAGACATATTGCACGCGTTGTCTTCCCACAGGAGTGCATCTCTACTACGTGGGGGGAGAAGTGTATGCCGAATGCCTCAGCGACAGCAGCATCTTTGTGCAGAGTCGGAACTGCAACTACCATCATGGATTTCACCCCACTACTGTCTGCAAGATCCCTAGTGGGTGTAGTTTGAAAATCTTTAATAACCAAGAATTCGCTCAGTTATTGGCACAGTCTGTGAACCATGGCTTCGAGACAGTCTATGAGCTCACTAAAATGTGCACTATCCGCATGAGCTTTGTAAAGGTAAGCGAGCTCTGATTCCTCCGGGTAGGGTTCAGCTTACTCACTGCACTTTGTCTCGGTGTCTGAATCTGTGTCTTCTTGGTATGTGTCCATAGAAGCCAGCTTGTTACCTAGGCGTTTTTGAACTTCAGTAAGGATGTCAGTTATTAGGAGGATATAATTAGAATTATAGGAGTGTTTGTATGAAATGTCAACAGTGTAGGAGCCTCAGATAACCTTTACCTATTCAAAAAAGCACTATTTTAACTATTGTAGTACCATAAGAAAATGTTATGCTATATATTTAACATGTGTAATTTAAATATGTGGTTTTCTTTTTTTTTTTTTAATTCTATTTATTTATTTGACAGAGAAATCACAAGTAGGCAGAGAGAGAGGGAAGTAGGCCCCCTGCCGAGCAGAGAGCCCGTTGTGGGGCTCGATCCCAGGACCCTGAGATCATGACCTGAGCTGAAGGCAGAGGCCCCAACCCACTGAGCCACCCAGGTGCCCCTGAATACATGGTTTTCTTAAGAAATCAGTTCAGTTAAACACACCTCCCTTCCTTTTCATTCTGTTTTAGTACCTTTATGATGGTAACACTTGTTGCTTTTGTTTCAACAATAAACAAGTGATCTTTTTGTAAATAAAAATTCATCACACTGGAGTTTACTTTTGATTGGTCAGGTTTTTTTTAAAATGGTTTCAGTAAAACTTCATTTTCTTATAATTCAGAAATGAGTAAGACCCTTGCCAACAGATCAGTAGATGCCTTAGTTCTAAGATTATTGTTAGGGTGGAGGAGAAGGTTAAAAACTTTGCTCACAATAATTAATCTCTTTTCTGCCTTCTCTGCTGCCTCTGAGAAATAAAAAACTTTAAGATGTCATTGAAATGTAAAAAAATTAAATATCTGATTAGATTTCATGAGTTGTAACTTACTCTAGTGACTGACTTGTCTCTGAGTTCTCAAAGATAAATTTTCATCCTCTGTTACCTTGAGAAACAGAACTAATTATATATTTGGGTGAGGCAATCACCTTTTATGTCCTCTCTTCAGAAGCTCACCCAACTTGTTGTTAAACCTGTTCTGTAATGTGTGTGTTACAGAGGGTAATTTTGGAACCTTAGTTAATCATCCTTTAGATCAAAGATACCTTTCCCTATCATTTTTTTCTTACTTCTTTGAATCATCTTAGCAGCTTTTGACTGTGTTCTCTTAATATTTTCTCAAAATGTTACCCAGCAGTTCTTTGTAGCTGAGTCTGGTGCCTTCTTAGCATTAAAAGAGGATTTTTTACCTTTTAAAAGTTGACCAATGTGGTACGTACCTGTGAGACTACAGAGATCTTTCTCATCCTCAACTAACATTCACTGTTTAATTTTTGACTTTGCATTTTGGCGAAAATGAATTTTAAAATGAGGACAGTAATTTGCCAGCAGTGCTTTTTGTTGTTGTTTGATGGTATGGAGGGAAGAGTACCTATTAAGATCAAGAGACCCGGATTCTAGTTTTCTCAGCTGTTTTCACTGTGCGATTAAGGCCCAGGGACCCTTTGCTGGTCCTCATGATTGTCATCTTTAAAATGGGTGGACGGTGTTGGGAACTGTGAGAATCATTACTGGGGTCCCTTAGAGAGTCTACTGTTATGGAAGGACCACTCAAGAAGAATGTATGAGTCTACTGCTCCAGCTGGCTTTCTCCTCAAGCTCATTTCATGCTGATTACCCCTTTTGAATGGTTTTACTTGTATACATTTTAAATTACTTACTTTTACACAAGTAAAAACAAATTTTACACTAATAAAAAAGTTTATGATGTAAGGATTTGCATTTAAAATGTATTCAATTTCATTCATTCAACAAATGTTTTTAGCACTATTCCAGAGAATTAATGCAAAGATGAAAAAGCACTTGACATCTCTAGGTTCACAATGTTAATGGCTTAGTATATGTTTTGTTTTGTTTTTTTAGTATATGTTTAATTATAAAATAATATGGTGTATCCTGGAATGGAGGGTAATATAGCAATATATATATAATACAATATATATTAATATAATAATATAATGAACATAGCTGGGAAGCTGAATTTGGAGTTAAGGATAAACGAATTTTGTTTTAAAACTCCTGCTGACATGGTAAAGGGCAGCTGCTTATCATACGTTTGCAACAAAAAAATTGCATAGTGTTTCTACAGTATTGTTCTTTATTATCATAAGGATTCCATACCTTGCCCTTGTCATACTTAGTGTCTTGGAGAAATGATATAGGACATTTTTCTAATATTAATAGCCAATCTTGTGTTATTTTGAAGACAATCATTTTGGACTTTAAAGCACACGTTTTATAAATTGTTTGCACAGTAAACTCCCCATACTTCTGAAAAATCCAAGTCATTTCAGCTGAGCAAGTATCTCTAGGGCTCTGCTTTGTGCCACACTGTGCTAGATGTTTGAGATCAGAGATAAGTAAGATCTGAAAAGTATTTGGGGGGAAGAAAAAAAAAAGATAAATATGATCTGGTCCCTGCCTTCAAAGAACTTATTATCTAATGGTGGAAACATGCATACAAACCTTTAAATTAAGGTTAGAATGTACTGATAGATGTAGAAATGCATGGATGTATATACATATACAGTTCATGTATCACAACTTTTTCCTGAAAGTTCTGATATTTATATGTATTTCTTGCCAGTCCTGGAGTTTAAGTAGGTGTCAGAGATAAATAGTACCCAACCTTCTCTGACATCCCTCAGGAAACAAGGGTTTATCAGAGCTTTTCCACCGCCCACCACACCAGTGAGTTTTTTTGATCTTTGCGATTCCAAGATTACCTTTCTCTTTTTCAACTTTGGTATCCTGATTCAGTACTACTGAAGATGTCAGGCAAGCTACCTCGTACAAGTGTGTCATGGCATCTATTGATTCAAAGCAATGATTAGGTGTCAGTAATAGCTTTTTGGATATGTTTGTGCTTCTGCCAGTTTGCTTCGAGACTGAAAGATTGGGAGCTCTTGTGCTGATAGGAGGACCGTCAGTGACTGACTGGGCAAGAAGCAGAATGTCAGCTTGCCTAACGTCACTTTGTCCTGACTAACTTGGCGATAAATGAGAATTTAATATCGTTACAATAGTATCAATAACACGGTGGGCAATGAAAATGAAAGGCAAAAAATGCCTTCATTAAAACAGCCTTATAATGTATTTTGAAACTTCCATTCGGCAAGACCAGTACTTCTCAACCTGGAATGTGTGGAGGGACTTCAGGGAGCCTTGAACACACCCATCGCCTGAAATTGCCTGCCAAGTTATGTGCGTGTGTGTTTGTGCTCATTCACGCATTTGTCTGATGGAAAGCATCCGTGTCTTTAATCAGCATGTCTGGTTATGAGAACTCTTCTTACTTAAAAGTTTAACCACGGAGTTAAGCAGCTCAAATGACCTCCAATGTGTCTTCTAGGGTTGGGGAGCAGAATACCACCGCCAGGATGTTACTAGCACCCCCTGCTGGATTGAGATCCACCTGCACGGCCCCCTCCAGTGGCTGGATAAAGTTCTTACTCAGATGGGTTCACCTCACAATCCTATTTCATCTGTGTCTTAAACGGCCTCAGGCTTCTGCCTCTTGAAAACTATTGAGCCTTGCATGTACTTGAAGGATGGATGAGTGAGTCAGACGCGATCAAGAACTGACAAAGGAGCCTTGATAATACTTGACCTCTGTGACCAACTGTTGGATTCAGAAATTTAAAAACCTTGGTAACATACTGTTGATATCAAGAACCTGTTTAGTTTACATTGTAACATTCTATGGTAAAATCAACTAAAATGCATACTTTTAGCAGGACTTCATGTATAGTTAAAGGAGAGATGGCCAAGCCAGGGACAAATTATCTATTGGAGAAATGGTCCTAAGAGATTCTTGTGTGTTTGGCACTTTAAGGTCATCATTTGGCAAAAGTTTAGCATTAATAGTCTCTCTGAAGTGTGTTTTTATCAGGTTTAGAACCCATGTTGAGTCTTCTTTTCATGGGTTTTCATAATATTTTAAAACTATTTGTTTAGTAACGGTTTTTGTTTTTTAAGTAAAGTTTAATCTTGATGATATACATAGTAATCTTTCTAAAATTGTATGCTGACCATACTGCTGTCAGAATAATGTTAGGCATATGCTCTTTGCTAAATATATATGTACAGAATATTTGGAAGTTAAGAATTGATTAGACTAGTGGATTTAGGAGTATTTGAGGGGGTGGGGGAGAGGGAAATGACAACTGCAAATGTAGAATATACTGTAAACAGTCAGTTTGTTGCTTTCAAGAAACAAACTGATGTCTGAATTTTGCTGTGTTTCAAGTTTTAGAGATTTTATCCTACTTTTTTTTTTTCATGTCTTCTATCCCTTCCTCTCCAAAAAGCAGTTATGCAGCTGGTTAATTCATATAACTGTGAGAGCAAATGAGTAATTCCTGCTACTCTGAAATTGACTGCCTGTATGTTTTGATACCAATTGTATGGAGTGCTTGAATGTAATAAGCAGTTTTTATGGAGTTTACAGAAATAGGCTTTAATTTTCAAGGGAATTGTTTGCCAAACCTAGTGACTGTTAAATATTTGGAGGATTTAAAGAACATCCCTGTTTAAATCCATTTCAAACTTTTTAAATTTTTTTGTACTATGTTTGGTTTTATTTTTCTTCTGCTAATCTTTTATATTCACTTACGCTCTCGTACATTGAATACTTTTATTCCAAAACTAGTGGGTTTTCTCTACTGGAAATTTTAAATAAACCTGTCATTATTGCTTACTTTGATTAAAACTTTGTTGTTTCCTTCCTGAATTCATGCACTAGATTTTAGGACTAGTAAGATTTACTACTCTTTTGAGAGATTTTTCTCAAATATTCCTTGCCAAACATAACTAAATTACTAACACAGAGAAAGGGAAACTGAATCGTGAAGAGAGCAGAATTCCTTTAAATCAGAAAAGAAAGGACATGTGGAACTTTGGAAATTAAGAAAACTAGCAAAATTTGGAATTTTAGACCTAATTGTATGAACTTGTTTATGTGAGGAATTCTAGCCCCAGCGATTATTGATTTATTGATGGACCACACTCCATCAACCAAAAGTTGCGATATCTAAACTTCACACAGGAAGTCAATTGTAATATTGGGAAGGAGTGAGAACTAAAACCAGCCCAAGCCTGTCTGCTCACTGCAGGAATGACGCAGCCCTTCTCCCGTCCCTCCCCTAGCCCCAACAGTCTGCCCAGGAAGGACACAGACTTGAGAAGACTTAGAGTGTCCCCGGGCCAAAATGATGCAACCCTTTCTTCTTTGTATTTTTATTCTATTTTAAAGATTTTATTCATTCATTCATTCATTCATTCATTCATTCATTCATTCGATAGAGAGCACAAGCAGAGGGGATGGCAGGCAGAGGGAGAAGAGCCCGACATGGGGCTCTCTCCTGTCTTACCCACAGTTGTTCACCAGCCCCATTGATTCCCCAAACAGTGACCACGCAGAAATTCCTACTGCATCTTGCTGGCTTCAAAAACATCATGGCACAAGTGGAGAAAGCCCTGGAGAGAATACCTATATGATAACACACATTTATACATGTCTGCTGGGTTACTTTCATGAACCTCTGTTTTCTTACCTATAAAAAGGAGATAATGTTGTTTCCTTATCACAAAGTTGAGGTGAAGCTCTGTTGGAAGAAAAAAAAAAGTGTGAAAATACCTTGGAAACATAACTGCCACTCAAGAACAGGTGTCACTCTCTTCTTAAACCCTCCCCTGTATTCTGTTTCCCCGTGTCCCTGCTAAGTCATTCCTTGCACAGGTGACCTGGATTGATGGTGGTGATTTGCACGATATCATAAGAGAAGATTAATAAAAGCTATTGAGCTTCAACAATGAAGCATCACTGAAAATTATCTAACAATAAAGACCGCGGATCATGATTTCTCACCCTTCTAGCAGACGGCTTTTTCTGCTCTCCTCAACTTCCCGCAGCCGCCTGCTGGTACAGTTAACGTAAATCATTAACTGGGTGTAGCACGCTGGAGGCAGCGTGGAGACTGACCAGGTCAAACTGCAAAATAATCCAGGAGACTGAAACCTATTGGAAACGGAGACCCTAGGAATTTGCAGTGTGGTGCCTAAATCAGCCCTTCACGCTTATGTGCAGTTATTTGTATTTTTGGTAAAATCCTGGTGAAGATCATTGTCAGGAGCCATCGGAGGCTAACGAGTCCCCTGGAAGTTTCTAAATAAAGGAATGAAAACATCAGAGCAACTGTTGGTTTGGATTACTCTCACCTAGTTCAACCAAGAAGAAAGCAATGTGAGCTGTTCATAGACCTGTTTCTGCCTCTAAGAAACCACTAATGGGCGGTGATTAGAAGTGGAGGCCCAGGATCTACGGCCTCACTCCATCACTTCGTGGTTTCTGAGCTCCAGCAAGTTTCCCAACTTTCCTGCACCTGCTTCCTCATCTGTAAAACAGAGGCCTCAGAGCCTATCTCGTGGAGTTACCATGGAAAGTAAGCCAGTGCATGCACAGCATGTAGGACTTCTCTAGAGAGATTAATGTGACCAATTAACTCTGGCTGGCAAGCTAACCAGAGGGGAGTTCGACAAACCTTGGATGAAGACTCCTTACCTTTAAAATATTTAATAAGCCAAGTGGGAAATCCTGATTGACCTCAAGGAGTTGGTAATCTAGGGAGAGAAACCCAAAGGAAGAACCCTTGCAATCTGTGAGTCCCTTCCATGCCAGGTACCGTGGATGGGGGTTCCACATACTGTATCCTCCTCATAAGAACGTTAAGAAATGATACTCTGGCCTCAACCCAACATCATTTTTCTTATAGATGAGGAAACTAGTTCAGAAGCCGAGTAACTTGTCCAAAGTCAGCTAGCTAGTTAGCATTCAGGTCTGACTTAAAAATGTACAGTTAATTCCTTAAAGAAAAAAATAAAAAGGTCAAGTATGCCCATACTATATTGCTTAAACCACATATTCTTGCAGACTGACAAAGATTCAAACTCCATGAAGCTAAAGAGGGGATTGCCTATAAAGATTCTGATAGAGTTATATCCTTTTCTCTTATTAATTTGCAGACATGTAAACTTACCATAAAATAAGGCAGAATGAAAAGCACAGAGGAGCACAAAGGAAAGAAGATATAGTTGAGACTCGGGTGAGCAGAGATCAATAAAGGTTTTATGGAGGAAGTGGTATTTAAGGTTGAGCTTCGAGGGAAGGGAAGCATTTTGATAACAGGGAAAGTTTCTGGGCAAGAGAACGGTCTAAGTAAAAGTATGTGTGGCAGATTCCTGTCGCTTGGGACACTCTAGCATCTGCCCACCAGTTTCTAAAGACATGCCTCCAACCCACAGGGTTTCTGTGGGGTTTATCATACAATCCCTCTGGCTACCATTCGATAGTCTAGGTAGGGACGTCTCCTTTGGGAATTCTGGGACTAGAAGTAAGGGTTTTCCTGTGCCTGGCTGAAGCTACAGTAAACTTGGGATTGGCCCTATTTTGGCTGTAGCTATATGGGCTGGAGATGAGAACGTAAGGGCATCCGGGTTGCAGGGTGTAGGACTTACCAAGCACTCCCACATTCCAGCTGTTGGTTTTCCTGGGTCACCAGAATCTTTATGGGCAATCCCCTCTTTGTCTTCATGGAGTTTGCGTTTTTGTCAGCCTGCAAGAGTATGTGGTTTAAGCAATACTGGGATCCTGGGATCGAGCCCCACAACGGGCTCCCTGCTCCGCGGGGAGCCTGCTTCTCCCTCTGCCTGCCCCTCACCCTCCTTGTGCTCTCTCTCAAACAAATAAATGAAATCTTTTTTTTTTTAAGATCATTTTTGTAAATAATTTTTTTTAAATAATTTTCTTTTAGCCAGAACAATACTTGTTCACTAAAGATTTTAAAAGTCTAAGAGAAACAAAAGGAAGAAACTAAAAGTCACCTGCACCAACCGTTGGTAATTAAATTAGTTTATCCTTGAACCAGGCGGTTATGACAAGCTGGCATAGAGACATTCAGCATGCTGTAGGGAATTCAGGTCTAAAGGTTAGTCCTATTAGCACAGAGGTGATGATTGGCCCCATTTGTTAAGCAGTTAACTGGCACCAACCCTGTGCCAACCATTGTGCTGAGGGATAAAAGGGAATAAATTGTCAGCCCCGCCTAAGGAGCCTGCACTCTGAAGAGGAAGGCAGACGAACGAACAGACAGTAATCCTGAGCTGTGTCAGCAAAGGACACAGAAGGGAACATAAATTCGCCCAGAAGTGTCAGAGAAGACTTCTCAGAGGGGATGGTGCCAAATGCCTCGCAAACTATCGTACCAGGTCTCCATCTCATAACTCTGAGGTTTCACCCAGCACCGGGGACAAGCTGCGGGCCTCCGTGTTCATTGATTTCTGTTACAAATACAGTGCTTATTTTTCTGGGAGAATCAGGATGGTAGGCGGTTTACTGAAAACCCTATTTTTTAACTGAGTCTGTTGACTGTGTAATTTTATAATCCTGCTAATTCTTAAGGCAGTGGTCCCCACGGGTGGTGCTGTAGGGAATCCTTAGACCTGCAGTTTCCGAGCACTGGAACGGAAAACCTCCTCACAGCAGATCTGGAAGCTCCACACCAGCAACTGAAAAACCATCATACACTCTTGCTGAGATGCAATACACTGTTGAAAAGCCAGGGCCCTGTTGTACCTAAAAGCTTGATAAGGATAAGCTAGCTTATCTAGCTTTTGTGAAAAGCTAGATAGTTGCTAAATGCCGTCCCCCACCTTGATCCGGAAAAAAAAAGTAAATCAAAACAACACAGGCTTCTTTGTCCCTAAACGCAGAGGAAGTTTGAAAAAGTTAAAGAGAAGAGAAAAGAAGGGGCACCTGGGTGGCTCTGTCGATTCGGCGTCCGACTCTGGATTTCAGCTCGGGTCATGATCTCAGGTCCTGAGATGACGCCCCGAGTTGGCTCTGTACTCAGTGGGGAGTCTGCTGGAGGTGCTTCCTCTCCCTCTGCCCTCCCCACCAAATCTCTCTCTTGAGAAAAAAAAAAAAGAATCGAAATTGAGCTGCCGCTCTTCTTTGGGACTAGATACCTTATGAGAACATGAGAGAATTGTTTTTTCTTCCCTTGGGCTTGGGTCAGATAAAGACTAAGGAATAGACTCACCTCCGCTATATTTCCATCCCGTGGATTTACAGTTATGCTGGAGATGCGATAGTAAAAGAGTCTGGGCTCCTGAGTTATTATAGACTTGGGTTTTTTTTTATTTTTTTAAAGATTTTATTTATTTATTTGACAGAGAGAGATCACAAGTAGGCAGAGAGGGGGAAGCAGGCTCCCTGCTGAGCAGAGAGCCCGATGCCGGGCTCGATCCCAGGACCCTGAGATCATCACCTGAGCCGAAGGCAGAGACTTTAACCCACTGAGCCACCCAGGCGCCCCTAGACTTAGTTTTTTAATGCTGACTTTGTCACTTTCCAGTTGTGTCATCTCAGGCAAGTGAATTAATGCGTGAGCTTCAGTCTCATTATCCGTAAATAAAACAATAACAGTCACGCTCTCAGAGGCTCTCATAGGTTGTGTGGTGATGCAACGTGCACTAAGGAGTTGGCACAGAGCCAGGCACACAGTAAGCACCTAATAGTGGCTTGGGTGCCGTGGCGGCGACGGCCTAGAGGGCTTCAAAATACAGGCCTAATGAACTCTTGAGTGTTCTCAGTATCTTTCGGATATGGTAGATGATTTGAAACCCAGCAAGAATTTCTTAAATCCCCACAACAATAATGAGCATTAAAGGAGGAAAAAAAAAATAGCAATGCCCAGTGTACAGCACAGCTAATGTTAATGAAACATAGATCTTGTCCATTTTCCCCTGCTGTTTCCAACAAGAATCTCGCCTATGGATTCTTGACTGAAGAATCCCGATGTGACAATATTGCCAGCTTTATTCTATTTATTAAAGATCTGTGTTTTCAGAGTGCTTCCAAATACCGATTCACATTACTCTGGACGCCACCCCTGATTTATAGACCAGTGGCTCATTAGGCCACCTCTCACCCTTGTGTTTTCCAATATTAAAATAATTTCTCTATTCCCAGTTCCATGCTGGTGGTTTCTACCTCAAATGTTTGCCAAACATGATCACAGAAACCATAACACCCCCCACCCCCCATCCCGGAGTGTCGCTAACCCCACAGGATCCAAGCTACTCCTGAGTTCTCTCCCAGAGTCCGCTCCGTCTGCGGCAAGGCCACCCCCCTGGAAATTCACATCCAGCGGATGCCTTTCCCACAGCCTTGGCCGTTCTTTTTCCTGTGTGGTTCCAACATTCCAGATTCTTGTTTGTCCCTTTGTAGGCGAGGACTTACTTTGGTCGTGTAATTCTGTCTCCTCTGGTCAGGACACGGAGGCTCCATTCTCCTCCTGCAAGTACAAGACTCCTAGCTGGGCGAACTGGCGGCCGCTGGGCCCTGGGTGTCTGCCTAAATACACAGCGGATTCCACCCGTAACCGGTCAGCACATATTCATAACTCACTGGCATCGAGTAAAATCCATTAACTCACATCCCTACCAATTTTCCTACTCTTCCCCCTCCCTTGCCTAAATATATTTAGAAATTGGAATTAGCATAGGGCCTCTTGAGAGGAAGGAGACAAGATAAACCAATTTAACCTTTAGAGGATATGTAATTCTACTTAAGCGTAAGGCATTAACTGTAACACCACTAAGAAAGGTCTTGAAAGCTAATCCCCCTGTGACAGTAAAACGATTTAAAGTTTGAGTCACTGAGACGACAATCCCAATGGGTTGTGACACTGATGTACCCTTAGAATGGGTGGAGGGTTCCTATATGTATTCCAGACGGGAGCTTCCGTCTCCCGGAAGACTGGGTGTGGGCGGAAGGGAGAGAGAAAGGGTCCAAGTCAGAGACCTGCCTCCAAATCCTGGCCCCCGGTGACCTCTGGTGACCTCTGTGAAGTCCTCCAACTCTTTGGGCCTGGATTTCTCTCTGTAAAATGGGAGACATACCCATCAGGAATGTTGTGAAGAGGGACGGTGACGTAGAGTCTGCTTGTCCTACCGCTCCCTGAGTTTGTGCCCAGGAAACAAGAGATGCCATTGTTATGTTTGGTTAGGCTTCCAGGGTGATTCATTTATTAACCTACATATGTCTGTTTGAAAGTTCACTGCAACTGCCTTCAAATTCAAAAACATTAACATTGTATGGTATGGGGGCCCCCGGGGGGGCTCAGCTGGTTAAGTGTCTGCCTTCAGCTCAGGTCATGATCTCAGGGTCATGAGATCAAGCCCCATATCGGGCTCCCTGCACCGTCAGTGGGGAGTCTGCTTCTTTATCTCTCTCCAAAATAAATAAATAAATCTTAAAAAAAAAAAAAGTATGTTATGAAAGTTATATCTTAATAAAGCTATGAGAAAGATTTTTTAAATTTAGAAAATAGAATCTATCAAATGCCCTTAGAAAATACAAAAGTGATTTTTAGTTGAAAAATCTCAGTGCCTATTCTGTAGGGGACCAATAAATATTGACTAATAGGGGCGCCTGGGTGGCTCAGTGGGTTAAAGTCTCTGCCTTCGGCTCAGGTCATGATCTCAGGTTCCTGGGATCGAGCCCCGCATGGGGCTCTCTGCTCAGCAGGGAGCCTGCTTCCCCCTCCTTCTCTGCCTATTTGTGATCTCTCTCTCTCTCTGTCAAATAAATAAATAAAATCTTTAAAATATATAAATATTGACTGATAGATGTCATCTATAGTTTTTCATGAGAACACAAGCCCATGTTTTCCCTTATGTAGTCTGCCCTTGGTCCAAACATTAATTACTACCTTTGTATCATAAGATTGTTAGAATAATCATACTCTATGCATTGGGAAATAATTTGAAATTCATGAAGAAGTACATCTTCATGCTTTGATAAATGAGTATAATTAGTTCCAAAATTTTTGTTCATAAGCCAAAACTGGTGTCATTAATCATTAAATATTCCCATTAAAATTGATGTAAAAACTTGGTGTTTCTCTTGAGGGAATAATTAATAGTCGCCCCATTTAATGGTGTTGGAGGGCCCCAAGGCTCTGTCCTGGCTGTCCTTCTCTCCTTCATACACACCCTCTCCCAAGGTGACCTCCTCTATTCTCCAATCCCATGGCTCGGGTTGCCTTCTATATACCATTGACTCACAGATGTGTCTCCCGCCAGGGTGTCCCCTGGGAACTTGGACATCTAAGTGCCTGCTTGACATCTGCACATCTGAGGTCATCTCAGACCTCACCTGGCCAAAATCGAACTCCTGATCCCAGGCCACTCTCCCACATGCTCTTCCCCTTCTTGGTAAAGACCACCGTCATTCATCCAGTTGCTAAAGCCAAAAATCTTTTCTCATCCCAATCCATTCCATTAATAGATGCCTTGTCTCTACCCTCAAAACACATGTCTATCCATTTCTTTCCACCTCTGCTCCTTCCATCCTAGTCTAAGGCACCATCAGTTCTTGCCTGGACTACAACCATCACTGTCTGGCTCCTCTCCCTATCACCAGTCTTGCTCTTGCTACAGTTGATTCTCCACATGGCATCCAGGGAAATCCTTTAAAAATGCAAATCATTTTATGTTACTTCCTAGCACAAAACCTTTCATTGAGTTCCCAGAGGAGCTTAGAGTCAAATCCAAACTCCCTCCTATGGCTCTTGAGCCCTGCCTTGGTGGTTCTCATGGCTAGGGAGTGATTAGAGTTTGATGGGAGCGTTGGGATTGCCGCACTGTTTGAGCAGGGGTGTTGCAACTGGCATTTAGTGGGCAGGGTGAGGAATGCTAGGTGTCCTACAGTTGCATGGTGGGCCTTCATTCTGCCTGTTGATCATTTTCGGAGCCTGGGTCCGGACTCGACACATCTATTAAATGCAAAGTAGAAAAGGATGTGCTGTGTTTTGCTCCAAATTTTCTCTAGAACTGTCCCCCATTTCAGAAAATCACCTCACTGCTGAAGAAGCCACTAGATGTGTTTGAGTCACTATTGCAACCTTCCTTAACATGCACATTGGTTCCGCCCAACTGGGCCATTATGCACTAACATACGTCTTCTAGCAGAGTTGTGCCTAAGCATTTACATGTTGAAATACAAAGTACTTTATTATAAATTGCTTTTTAAAAATTACTCCTTTAACAAGAAGTAATAGCTGATCGATGATACCAGTTTGGGCTCACGAGCAAAAATGTTGCACTAATTCTATTCATCCTTTGAGAGATGAGATGAGGGAACTTCTATATGAAGCATAAATTATTTCCTAATCCATAGACTATGTGTTGTCATAACAATCTTATAACAAAATAAACAATAATCAACATGGGCCATGGAGGAGACATCTTACTCTTCTCAGGGGAAAAATTGCAGATGAGGTCCATCAATTTCTTGGCCACCTACAAAGCAGGGGCAGGAATTTATGGTTTAATACCATTCTTATCTTTCCTAGGGGAATTAGATAGCTTTTGTCGTCTTGATATGTGGTTAAATTTTAAAACAGTGAAGGTGAAATTAACATATATAGGAATTTTATCTTGAGCAGTAGGAGGAACACTGCAATTCTTTTTAAAGAGGCAGTGGGTCCTGGGTTCGAGATTCAGCGTCCTGTGCGCTCTGGTTTGGAAGTACCTTTCCCACCTGACTTCATCCCACCCCAATCCAAATTCTCAAACACACGAGGTTCATTCCCACCCGAGCACCTCTGCACCAGCCACTAATTCCCCCTTCCTCTACACTCCTCTCCTTGCTGTTCGCACAGTGGCTCCCCCTTGCTGACCTCTCTGGCAGTAGTGACCCCGAAGGCACCCTCCATCACATCACCAGTGGTCACCACCTGCTCATGGATCTTCTCTGCCTTACACAACAGAACACAGAACATTGCCTGGGCATATGGTGGGGGCCCAGTGAGTGTTGGTGGAATTAAAGAATGAATAATGTGAAGCAAAGTAAAGCATCTTGGTGGTAACATACAAATCACCTTCATAGTTCCATAACATACAAAGCAGTAAATGCTTGCATTATGAAAGAAAATGTTAAGACATCTGAAATAATATGGCGGCACCAATGACACCCACGCTCACCATTTCAGAGACAACAAATTAGAGCTAACTGAACATACATTCACGATTGATTTGTAAGCTCTTTTTTCCAGTTAGGTGCGGTATTTCTTAGTTAAAATGTATTTGCAGTCACATAGGCAGGGTATAAAATATCATATAAATGACTTCCTGTTCAAACTGGGGTTAAAAACAAAATCATAATGGATGAATATAAGGTCAGATGTCTCCCAGCAAACCTTGATCACCAATTAAGCAAAAAGAAATATTTATCAAAAACTGGCATATAAGCATAGGGCTTAGGTGAATAAAACTTTTATCAAGAGAGCATATGAAGAGAGATGTGTGTGAAGAGTGTTAACGAGCCTGCCTTCAGGCTCCCCCATCTTCAATCCATCTTCTACATGCTCCTTCTAAAATACCAGTGTTACGTTTAAGAAATTGAATGAGGAGTGCCTGGGTGGCTCAGTGGGTTAAGCATCTGCCTTTGGGTCAGGTCATGATCCCAGGGTCCTGGGATCCAGCCCCGCATCAGGCTTCCTGCTCAGCAGGAAGCTTGTTTCTCCCTCTCCCACTCCCCCTGCTTGTGTTCCTTCTCTCGCTGTGTTTCTCTCTGTCAAATAAATAAATAAATGAAATCTTTAAAAAAAAAAATACCAGTATTATCACTCTACTCCGATGAAAATCCTTCAGTTTAGTCCTTATCACCATATATGACACGTAGAATAATGACATCAGGAAGTGCCAACCTCCTGCAGAGCACAGTCTGGCTGTTCCTGCCTCTTAGTATGTCCCCACCTGGGCCCTCAGCTCCAGTCGCTCTGGAAAATTTGTTCTCCTCACCCTTGACGACCACTTGCCTTCACACAGCTTCTGTCTGAGAGGTCCGTCTGCTGCCCAGAAAATTCCAGCTCATTATCAAGAAGCATCCGGGGCCTCCCCGCAGCTGTCTCAGGCAGTGTTGGACCCCCCCCCCATTATGTTACAACACCCTGGACATACTCCCTCTGTAAGTGATTGGACGCTCCTAGTGTAATTTTCTCCTCATTTCTCCTCCTCCTCGAGTCCTCCACTCGACTAGCTGCTGTTCAAATGCAGGACTGTAGCTCATCTATCTTGGGTTCTGGGGTGTTACCCAAGGTTTAGAATACAATAGCCACTCAGCGAATGCTTGTTTGAGTGTAAAAATGAATTTACTAGAGGTTTATGATCTTTTACTGGAGTAAACTGATATCCCAGAAACTGATATTCTAAATGTGATTTTTGTCCTTTCACCCTTGAGCACGATTTGCTTTTTCCATGGGGAAGTCTCACCCTGAGTCTGAGTGTGAGATCTGAGCTTCCTTTCCTTGGGATTCTCATGTCCTTCAGAAGAGTGTTCGGTAAAAACACGGGTGATGTGTGAAGGCAGGTGAATATTTGTGAAAGTTTAATTCAACAAGCTTTCATCAGGGGCATTTGTGACTAGAAGGCTATACTGGGTAGGGGGCTGGGGGGCAGGTTCCAAGAGTGGAGGATGTGGCCCAGCCTGGTACACAACTGAGCTGAGGCGGCCCAGCAGGCAGTCACAGAGGGAGAGAGCTTGACCGGCCAGGGAGAGCAAGCAGCCCACAAGCCCTCAGATATCCATGGGCACAAGGTGGGGGGAGGGTAGGAGGGCATGTGGTGAGCCCCTGAAACTGCAGATAAAATGCTTTGTGCATGTATTGAGGTGTATTTTCCCTGCGGGTGGGTGGGCCCATAGCTTCCATTAAATTCTCCAAATCATCTGTGACCAATAAAAGGTTAAGCTCTCGCCCAACATTGACTTCCCTCAAGGAAGCAAGGTTCGCACTGGGCAGTTGTGTGAGTTGTCCATGGCCACGTGGCACCTTAGTGCCCTGGCTCTGTCTGGAAGCCGGTCTCCAGGGATCGTTCCACCGCTTGCCCGTGTTGCCTTCCCATCAGGGAAGCCTGATGCTCTGGGAGTTTTCTTAGAAAGGCTTTTCTTAAACTGATTAAATATAATATCAAAGGGTACCACTCTAAAACTGGGGCTAAGGCACCTGCTTGCTGCACTTGATTTCTGTTTTACACCAGATTATGTAACTGTACTACGACTGAGTGCTCTTTAGACTTTCATTTGTCCCCCACCCCCCCCCACACACACACTTGGGAGATAGTTTTAAATTTCATTTAAATTTGTACAGCAGGTCAGAATGCAAATTCTATAATAAAATTATTGAGCTGTGTGGGAGCTCTTAAAATTGCAGTTTCATAGGCTCTTCGCTTTCTGACACTGTGATGACTTGCTTTATTTTTAGACATGGGCCAAGTTATTAAACTTCTTTTAGGAGACTGTGCATTTTATTCCTTCGTTTTCTCTATAGGGAATGACAGGTAGACATTCCCTTGAACGTTTTTGCTCCAGCTCCATTTTTATGCTTTTAGAAAGAAGCCTCACAGCCCTTTGGTTGGGAATGGTAAAAATGAGGAACAAGCTCATGGAACAAGCCCCTCTTTAGAAAGAATCACAGCCTCGATGCAATGGCTGTGGAGAATGGTAAGAATGGTCTACCACGGTGTAGCCGTTTTTCTCAGCTTTGAAATAACACCAAAGAATAGTAGGTTTTTCCAGGTTCCACAAGAACTGCCTGTGGGGATTCTACTTGCAGCTTGAAACTATCGCTGAAGAAGTCTTGCCCCACAGGTGCTCTCATGGGGACAGACAGGGAGGAATTCTCCCAACCCCAACC
>CM053604.1:103501300-103520667 GCA_028646535.1 Procyon lotor
GAGAAATGAAACAAGATGGGATCAGGAAGGAGACAAACCATAAGGGACTCCTAAACTCATGAAACGAACTAAGGGTGGCTGGCGGTTAGGGGGAGTAGGGATGCTGGGTTATGGACACTGGGAAGGGTGTGTGCTATGGTAAGTGCTGTGAAATGTGTAAGCCTGACGATTCACAGACGTGTACCCTGGGGCAAATAATACATTATATGTTAATAAAAAAATAATTAAAAATAAAAATAATAATTAAAAAAAAGAATTATGTGCATAGGAGGGACAGCCGTATGCCCATTGCAGATGCGGAGCAGAAGGGAGGCGTGGCCAGGAAGAGACAGGAGAGCCTGGAGGGGCCAAGCAGCAAAGGGCAGGAGAGAAGGAGTTCAGAGCTGAGAACACAGAGAAGAATCTCGAGTGGTAGGAGAAGCCAGCTCTCCACGGTCTGCCCTCCTCCCATGACCCCCACATCTCTCCTCATGCCCACTCTGCTCTCCCACCTGCAAAATAACAGTGCCCACTTGCTGCCCTGCTTGCCTACAAGCCCGTCTTGGAGGCTTTTTTCCTGCAGCTTCTAATCATTCATTCATGTATGCAAGCATTTATTCGGCAAATGTTTATTGAGAGCGGCTTCTGGTAAGACTCAAGATTTCATCTAGCCTTGGAGCACAGCAGCCAGGAAATGGCGATGAGGAAGTCAAACCTGGCACTGTTCCAACGAAAGGCTTACTCACCTGCAGCGTGTCATGACCCTCTAGTAGAACTGGGGTCACTGGCAAAGCAGTCTCCTCTCTCCGGGTTCATTCCCAGGGTGGCCAAGTGGCCATTGGATCAGAGCTGACCGTGCACGTGAGTGGCCTGGGGAGTGGGGCAGTTGGAGAAACGCCATGTGATACTGATCAGGGGTCAGAGGTTACATTGTTACCATGTGATACTTCATTTGTCCTCCAGCTTCCCCAAAACCCTGGCCAGCTGTGTGCCCAGTGCTAAATGTTGACCCCCAAACACCAATCTCAGGGGGCTTCATTCGGACGAAGACAGAAGAAGACAGGATTGGATGGTAATGCTGGATTTCCACTGTAAACATGGGGATTACTACAGTGTTCTCGGATGTTCTTCTTTTCCTTCTCTCACATAGCCTTCTGTTTTGGCCTGAGATTTTTGTTTACAAACATGTAAACACACTTTTCATCCAGGTACCATGCCTATGATTGATTAAGGAACAGTACAGAGTGACTCACCCCTGCAAAGCGACGATACCGGACTCTGCTCTCCCCTTTCTTAATTTTGCTGCCCGGAGGCCACCGCTGTGATCCGTTACTGTTTTTCTTTTGCTTGCCATCTCCACAGCTCTAAATAAGCTTTTACTTCTATTTCTTGATTTGTCGACTCCGGACCTCGTTTATTGATCCCCTCCCCATGACGGACGATTCGCTAGCCTCTGCCGCTCCCACATCCCCTTCCTGCCTCCGCCCGGTTGAGCGGTTTCAGGATCCTTGTTTCCTTCCCTTTGCCCTCAGCTTCTCCCCCCAGCCTTGTAACCTGAACCTCTGTTTGCACAAAGTCAGGGTGGAGGGCATTTACACTGTGTTTCCTAAACAGAGTCAGGTCTCCTGAGATTTGCCCACAGGTTGATTCTAAATGTTCCAGGCCAGTAAACAGCATCGACATCTATGTCAATAGTATCCAGCTCAAGCCTAGCAGCTCTGTGGTTCTAATATCAGGACAGCAGCATCCCTCAGAGGGAAATGTGTCTGGAGGGAACGTCAAATGGGTTCTCTTTTCGTGTGTTCTACCATGTAATCAAAATAACATTTGAGGGCAGTTTGCTTTTTATTTGGACCATAACTGTTCTTTTTTTTTTAAAGATTTTATTTATTTATTTGAGACAGAGAGAGAGCAACAGAGAGAGCCCACACAAGCGGGGGGGTGGGGAGTGGGGGAGGGACAGAGGGAGCAGGAGAAGCAGACTCCCCGCTGAGCTGGGAGCCCAGTTCAGGGAGGGGGTGGGGCGCGTTCCATCCCAGAAACCTGAAACTGTGATCTGAACTAATGGCAGATGCTTAACGGACTGAGCCACCCAGGTGCCCCTGGCCTGTAACTTTCTAATGATGGGATTTTTTTTTTGCTTTGTTTTTTCTGAGAGTTACTGATTTTTCTCTTTTTTCTTTCACCTGCACGTCACAAGGTTTTTGATACTGTTATTCAAACTCCAACGTAGGTATTGCCTTGAAGGGATTTTGAAGATGTAATTAAAGCCCCCAATCAGTTGATTCTAAGTAAGGGAGATTAAAGTGGTGGGCTGAAGTTTCCCTCAGAGAAAAAAAAGAAGAAATTCCTCCTGTGGACACCAGCTTTTAGCCGGTCCCCGTGGTTTCAACCTGCTGTCATCTTCCTTTGCTAATAATCTGGCCTATGAATTTCAGATTTGTAGAGGCAGCCCCCACAGTTGTACGAGCCAATCCCTTGTAACAAATCTCTCTCTCTCTACCCCTTTTTCATCTACTTATCCCTACATCTAATCTATTATCTATCACTCCTCTATCGTCTCTAACTAGTTCTTTTCTCCTTGAACACTGCTGGTCCCTTGTCACATATTCAAGTTTTACCAAAGTCTTCACCATATTATTTAGTCTACCAAATGCCCCTTCCCCCTTTTTTTCTGGCACCCTCCCTCCTGGAACTGTGTCCCTAGCCCTCCAGTCTACGTAAGTCAGCCCAGAGCCGGACGGACACTTTCTCAGGACTTCCCTTCATGCCTGTCCCAGGTTGAACTTAGAATTCCTGGATTCCGTATCATCCTCTTTGTTCGTTTACTTCCTAATTTTGTTGGAGTTCAGCTAAAAGTTATTTCCTTTAAAAAAAAAAATGAAGGCCAACTTTGAGAAAATGCCTTACATTTCACTCTCCCCCTTGATGGATAGTTTGGGTTACAGAATTGCAAGTTGAAAATATTTCCCCCAGAGAACTTTGAAGGCACCGTTAGAGTTTTTCCTTGCTATCTAGGATTGTTGGTGAGAAACTGAGGCCACTGCCCTGCTTATCAGTCTGTTTTAGAGGATCTCTTTTTCCACTGAAAGCTTGTGGGATCTCTTCTTTCTTCGTCATGTTGAAAATCACAATGGTAGTTCTAGCTGTTATTAAAATTACTTCATCAGTTTTGCTAGGGACAGCCTGAATCCTAGAATCTGTGAACATGTTGCCTTGCAGGGTAAAAGGAACATTGTGGATGTGAGTTGAAGATCTTCAGATGGAGAGATTACCAGACGGGCCCAGTGAAGTCACAGATGTTCTTACAAGGGCAGGAGGGAGGCTGGAGAGTCAGAATCAAAGAAGGAGCTGGAATTGGGAGACAGGTGAGAGAGAGTGGTCGGATGCTGCTGGCTTCCGTGCTGCTGGCTTTCAAAGCAGGGGAAGGAGCCACAAATTAAGGAATGCAGACTAGCCTCGAGAAGCTGGAAAACCCAAGGAGACTGATGCTCCTCTGGAACCTCCACATGGAACACAGACCTGCTCACCACCTGAGTGTAGCCCATTTTAAACTTCTGACCTCCAGACCTGCAGGGTAATACATCTGTGTGGCTTTAAGCCACCGAATTTGCGGCATTTTGTTAGAGCAATAATATGAAACCAATACGCATTCTTGGGAGATTTACTCATCTTTGTCATCCAGCCCTTCAACTGAATGCTTTATTTCAGATATATTTCATTTCTAAGACCTATTATTCCTTGATTGTTTCTCTTCTATAGGATCTGATTCTTATTTTATGAATATACTATATATCTCACAGACATGTATCTTCTCTCAGATAGATTATCTCAAAGTGAATCTAAAATATCCTTTATTTTCGAAAATTTTTTTTCTGAAAATTTTTTAAATATCTTCTAATTTTTTTTCTTCCCGTGCTACAGACTTTTCTGGGGTTTTATTTTTGTTGTTGTTATTGTCGTCGGTTTTTAATCTTGGACTTTCTACATCCTGGTGCTTGCTTTTCTCAAATGTCTGTTGAACATTCTCCATTCATTCTGAAGAAACAGGCAGTCGAAAGGCTGGTGAGAAGAAGCCTAACACCCTCTGGGTGTCAGCACGGGGCTTGCTGACCAGCAGGGTTCCCTGCATAGCCACTATGTTAGGGGCATCCTAAATGCCAAAAGGAGCAGGGTTTTATTCTTGGAGTCCAAGACCCATGGTGGCTGCCATTATTTTATTCTTCACAGAGAGTTTGCTGGGGGAAGAACCCTCCAGTTTCTTTGTCTTGGAGTAATTGTCAGGCTGCAGCAGTTCTACAGGCAAAAGCTAGAGAGATGACGTTTCTAAATATTAGTCCTATTCTCTGCCTCCCTTCTCATTCTTGTGCTGTGATGTTTGTCATTGCCAGTCCCCTTCCCACAGCTGTAGCTCTCCCCTCATGTTCTAGTTAGCCGCTGCTTCTTGTCTGCCTCATGGTCAACACTCACCATCCTCTTCACAAATTCCAGAAATGTGTGGAGCTCTCTTACCCACCCAACGGATCCCTCGCCATTTATTTTTTTTTATTGCTGAGAGCTGTATTTTTTTTTTTAACTTTAAGTTATTTCAGTATAATATTATACTAAAGGGAGAATGGAGCTCTATGTGGGCACTTCGGTCTGCCATCTTGAATAAGGTCTCCTGCGGAATTCTACACAGCAAAAACGTGGGCCAGAATGTGGTCAAGGGAAAATCTGCAAAAGTCCATCTTGAGGCAGATGGGCTTGATTGTACCTTGAAGGAAAGGAAATACAACCACAGACAAAATAACATGAGGTTCCTGATGTAAATATGTATATGTGAAAAGATGTATGAATTATTAAGAACAGTTTTAAGTGGGCCGTAAATGACAGAGGCAATCAGAAGCACCTCCATTGTTGACATGCATCTTTGTGATGATTTATGTGTCACCTTGACTGGCTGAAAGATGCTCAGAGAGCTGATAAAATGTTACTTCAGGGTGTGTTTGTGCAGATGTTTCCAGAAGAAATTCCAGAAGAAATGTTTCCATTCAAATCCATAGACTGAGTAAAGAAGGTCATCCTCACCAGTGTGGGTGGACACCATCCAGTATACTGAGGACCGAAATACAACCAAAAAGCAGAGGAAGGTGAATTTGCTTGTTTTGCTTGAGCTAGGACCTCCATCTTCTTCTGTCTGACTTGCGTGCTCCTGGTTCTCAGATTTTGGGCTTTAGACCAAATTATACCCCTCTGGCTTTTCTGTTCTCCCTCTTGCATCTTTCTTCTCAACCTCCACAGTACGTGAGCCAATTCCTATAATAAATTTATATACATATAGATAGATATATAATTGTGTGTGTTTATATACATTAACCCAGCATTTTTTTTCCAGTCATTAGCACCAGTGATCACCATTCATTCAATAAACAGTTTATTAAGCATCTGTTTAGGGGCGCCTGGTCAAGTGTCCAACTCTCGATTTTGGTTCAGATTATGATCTCAGGGTTGTGAGATGGAGCCCATGAGTCAGGGTCCGTGCTCAGCGGGGAATCTGCTGGAGATTGTCTCTCTCTCTCTTTTTTCCCTCTGCCCCTCCCCCTGTTCACTCTCTCTCCCTCTCTCTCTCAAATAAATAAATCTTAAAAAAAAAATAATCTGTTTAGTACCAGATGCTGTGCTAGATGCTTATGATATAATAGTGAGTAAAAACAGATGTGTTTCCTGTCCTCCCAGAGTTAACAGTCTTGTGATCACACAAGTAAATGGTAAATTATGCCTGGGATAGTGCTTTGAATGATGGCGACATTAGTCTATGGAAGTGAACAGGGCTTGCCCACCAAGCCTGACGGATAGGCGAAGGTTTCTGGGAGGAACCGACTCAGGAGTAGCATAACTTTCAATACATACCAGTGTATAGAATACAAACATGTATGTATATTATTATTGAATATATGGATTTCCTCAAACACACACCAAGCAAGAAATGGTAGAGTAGGAGTGAAAAGTGTTCAGCTTAAGTGTCAGGAGACCAGGGAGTCCCGGAGTCTTTGAGTTTCAGCTTTGCCAACAGATGGCTGTCTGGCCTTGGACAACTCGACTTCACTACCCCGGGGCAGGAGTCCTTTTATCTGTAAAATAAAGGGATTGGGTGAAGGCATCTGTTGGGCCAGTTTCTGATCTAAAATCTCTCAAAATGGGGCGCCTGGGTGGCTCAGTGGGTTAAGCCTCTGCCTTTGGCTCAGATCATGGTCTCAGGGTCCTGGGATCGAGCCCCACATCGGGCTCTCTGCTCAGCAGGGAGCCTGCTTCCCCCTCTCTCTCTGCCTGCCTCTCTGCCTACTTGTGATCTCTCTCTGTGTCAAATAAATAAAATCTTTAAAAAAAATAAAAATAAAAATAAAAATAAAATCTCTCAAAATATGTACATTTCATTAAGCGTTTTGTCTCCCTTAAGTGTCTTGACTTAAGAAATAATTCTGCTGGGGCGCCTGGGTGGCTCAGTCGTTGGGCGTCTGCCTTCGGCTCAGGTCATGATCCCAGGGTCCTGGGATCCAGCCCCGCATCGGGCTCCTTGCTCAGCAGGAAGCCTGCTTCTCCCGCTACCATTCCCTCTGCTTGTGTTCCCTCTCTCGCTGTGTTTCTCTCTGTCAAATAAATAAAATCTTTAAAAAAAAAAAAGAAAAGAAAAGAAATACTTCTGCTTGGGTCATGTACATCCACTTTGCAATGCTAAGGATCCTTTGTTCAAGAAATATCTTTCGAGTGCTTATTATCTAATTGCATGAGCGTGTGAAGAGAGACAAGAGAACGACTGAGCACATTGTGAGTAAGATGAGCCATTTTAAGTGAAAGTAGAAATATGTCTCTATGTCAGAAAATACATACTTTCTTTCTCAGAGATGTGTTCACTGAACAGGTTTCAAGCAGCAATTATTTTTTTTGATCTTTAATTAAGTATTCCTTTGGGACTTTTGCTCCTGGCTTCATTTTAAATTGCAAAAGTCTCTAAGATACTAACATACAATAGTGTTGACTGCTCTTGAAATATTATTCACAAAACTAGATGGAAGCTTGTGTCTCTGTGCATGTGTGCATTTGTATGGAGTTTATTTATTGGCAACAAAAGCCCTCCTTGGCAGAAACACAAGATCTATTTTCTAAAATCCATAGAAACATCCTTAGGGGCACCTGGGCGGCTCAGTGGGTTAAAGCCTCTGCCTTCAGTTTAGGTCATGATCTCAGGGTCCTGGGATCGAGCCTCACATCCGGCTCTCTGCTCAGCGGGGAGCCTGCTTCCCCCTCTCTCTCTGTCTGCCTCTCTGCCTACTTGTGATCTCTCTTTCTCTGTCAAATAAATAAAATCTTAAAAAAAGAAAGAAAGAAACATCCTTAGACGTGGGCCTGAGTGATTTGGCAAATTGAAAGAGAGTACTTCTATGTGATCAATAAACCAAAATAGATTTTAGAATTGGGCAAGTTCTATTTCTTGAAGTGTGTGATCTTTACTCCTCTATTAGTTTGTGCTTATTCTTATACTTGATCAGAAATGTGTACGGCTTAGAAAGAACGATATCCCTAAGTGCATCAACTGCCCATATATTTTAAAAATAAAGATATATACTTTCATCTTTGAAATTAATTTCAAAGTATGCCTGGTGGTATCTCTCCTTTTAATTCCTACTTTTTTTTTGGTTTGTTTTTGTTAAGGTTTTATTTATTTATTTGAGAGAGAGAGACAGTGACAGAGGCAGCGAGAGAGCACAAGCCGGGAGGAGAGGGGGAAGCAGACTCCCCGCTGAGGAGGGAGCCGGATTCGAGGCTCGATCCTAGGACCCTGGGATCATGTCCTGAGCCAAAGGCAGACGCTTAACGCTTAACCAACTGAGCCACCCAGGTGCCCCTTAATTCCTACTTTGGAGTAAATCCTCAAACCTTCAGGAGCTTCGAGTGAGAGACCCACGGGGTGCTCAAATTTAAGAGAATTTGTTATTTCACCAGAGGAGTGGTCCCTCTACTCACAGTCAGAGTGAGAACTCAGTTGCAGTGCAGCTAAACTTACACAAGTATCTTGTTGTACCATGACTTCCATGGGGGGTATTAAGGTGGTGAGAAAGGAGGAGACAGGATGACAAGGGCAGGCGAGGGCCCACACTGGAGTCCTTAAAAAAGATTCTGGTTTCGCCAACACAGCCTTTCCTTCCTGAAAACAGTGGTTCCCCCAGCAGCATGCAGTCCTCAATCTCTTTTGATCTCCAAGGGCCTTTGAAATAGAAACATAATTACACATAAGGTTTTGGGTGGCACATGGAAATACTTAGGGAGCATCATCTTTGGAAAAGATGGTGATTTCTCTACAGATTTCAATTCAAAAGCCAAATTCCTCTCCTGGAAGATGGTTTGCATTTTTCCCATTTTTCTCCCTTGAACTTGGCGTTTCTGTTGCTTACCACCATCAGTCGTCCAGAGTGCGAAAGCGATGACAACCAATGCACAAATAAATATACGTGAATTGCTAACAGGCGTCTCTAGACATTACAGTCACTTTTCAGGATCCATCTAAGAACTAGATCATAGGCAAATATGTTAGAGACACACGTAACATTGATCAGTTGTGGCTCTATCTAACTAGTCAAAATGCAGCTGTGGACCGATTAGGGAAAGCTGATTGAATCTGTCCTTAAAAATGGCATTAAAATGCAACCCAGAAGAGATCAAATGAATGAAGGCATTTATGTATTTCCTGAACCTATGAAGTCTGTGCCAATGGTTCAGATCTGCATTTTAATATTCTGCTTACGTATTTAAAAATATGGAAATTTTTAGCCCTTTAAAAATGATGCTGTAGACAAATACTGGCACGGGAAGAAGTTTGTGGTAGACTGTTAATTTAAACATCAGGTTTCCAAAAGTGTGTATGGAATGGTCTTCTTGTAGTATATAAATGTGTATATTTACAATAGGAAGAGGGCTGAATTGATATCTAGAAATTGTTAACAGGGATGACCCCCAAATGGTGAGATCATCAGTGTTTTACTCTTTTCACTGATCTGTGTTTTCCAATTTTTCTTCCGTAAGATCACATTGCTTCTCAAATAATAAAAAAAAAAATTAATGTCATTTAAACATACTGTGTAACAAAAAGTGTTAAGATCATTTGACAGCGATTGAGCCACTGATAACCTGCAGTGATCACATAAAACAGAGGTGAGAGGCAAAGAAGTGGCAATATAAATGATTCTGATAAGGGAAAGACTGTTCTCTAAGCTGGCCGACCAAACCAGCAAGGGAATTCCAGTCTCTGTCTCAAAGCCCTTCTGGGTTCTTCTTTCCTACTCTGTTTCCCGCGCGCTGAAAGTACCAAGTATGGGGAAGTAGAAGGGTATAAATTACCCTCCCCTCTTGTGCTTGGGGTTCAGACCTTTGGAGAACACCTTCCACTGAGCCCACCAGTGTTAAGTAAACCTCAGATCCTCCAAAGTCTCCCAGTGCCATTTGGTTCTTCCATCAGGATCCAGTCTGGGTTCTGTAACAATTCCTTTTATTCTGACACCAATTCCAATGTGTGGGTTTTTTCCCTACCACCAAGCAATTCTCTAATACCACTTGGGTGTCCCACAATTCAGTTCAATTCAATTCTGACACTATCTACAAGGAGATCACCTCAGATCCCATGGGGTCAGGGTTCGGTCCTATGCCATCCCTCCCCTGCAATACACACACACTTCAGATGCCAAATGCAAGTTCAGGCTGTCACTTGGGCTTCCAACCCACCAGCTATAGATCGGAGGTTCCCGCGACCCCCTCCTTGGGCTCGGTCAATTTGCTAGAGCAGCTCACAGCACTCAGAGAACCCTTTTACTTACTAGATCACTGGTTTATTACAAAACGATATAACTCAGGACCAGATAGAAAGATGCATATAAGGTGTGGGGGAAAGGGCAGGACTTCCATGCTCTATGAATGCGCCTTTCTCCCAGCACCTGTTCAGCAATTCCGAAACTCCAAACTCCATCTTTTTGGGTTTTTTATGGAGGTTTCATTATATAGGCATGATTGATTGAATCATGGGCCATTGGCAATTGATTCAACAACCTCCAGCTCCTCACCCATCTCCGAGGTCAGTGGGGTAGAACAGGAAGTTTGAAGCCTCTCATCAATTGGTTGATTCCCCTGGCAGCCAGCCCCCAGCCTTAGGTACTTTCCAAAAGTCACCTCATTAACATAAATTCAGGAGAGGTTGAAAGGGGTTTGTTATGCATATCAACACACTTTTATTGCTCTTATCACTTAGGAAATTCCAAGGGTTTTGGGAGTTCTGTGCCAGAAATGGGGATGAAGGCTACAAACGTGTTTCTTATTATAAATCACAATATCACAGTTCTGTAGGCCTCTCCCAAAGTGTGCTTCCCAGACCACAGGTCCCACAAAATGCTCTGTGAAACATTAAAAAGGAAGCCCATACTTACTACTTGGAATGTTGGGTTTCAACCTCAGAGATGATGGTAAATGGAATCCTACTCCACTTTGATTTCATTTGGCTCTAAAAAGTGTTTTTCTAGTTTAGGAAAAGCATTCGGATTGCTCTCTTTTATTTATCTTGTTTTTGGAGAGTATGACATATAAGGATGTCCCATACTGTCTTGGATTTCCTCAATGAATGAAAAAAATCAAATGTTAAAATCAAACTTGTTGATTAAAAGATTTACACCGTAGTTTGGTCTTCTTAAGAAATCCTGATAGTAACAACATTTAAAATGAGAAAATTTACACTCTGGCATGATAGCCTGAGGCTATTAAAAAACAGAATATATCATTGAAATGTGCCAGTTGAAAAAACTACTTTTTAAAAAAAATTGCCATTACTGGTGTCATGAGGAAATGCTTTTATCTCATCCCTGATTTCAAAAGCTTATCTAAACACTTTAACCTTGATAAACCGTTTACTTCTGTGTGGAAAAGAAGGCTTGTACTGACTGCCAGTTTCTTCACAAAGCAGGCTTCAGAGGTAAACACTCAGCGACCACAGTTTGAACATATTGACTATGTTCACCGACCATGTTCTGAGATAAAGCAATAGGTAAAGGGACAATTTCTCCAATAAGCAAACACTTCCCTGTTGAAACCATGACTCGTGCTGTGGGTATCTTTCCAGCCTGCATCATGGCTCACAAAATAATTGCTAACTACATGAGCTGATCTCCTCCAGCACGAGGGTGGAGCACTGAACTCACTCGTGAGTCCCTGAGCACCTCCTTTCTCTACGTTTCTGCACATTTCTGCCAAGTGTTGATTGATACTCTGCACATCTGTGATTCTTTCCAAATGTAAGCCAAATGTCTGCTAGCAGGCACTCATGATAGACATTGCCCTTCTGTGCTCTATGCCATGAATATTAGATGATGTACAATGGCTCTCTTTGATTATGAAATTCCCAGTAGCTAATTGAAGTTTCTTCCCAGGCATGGTAATTATCATTAGCCTTACAGCTGGATTTATAGACTTTTTAGCAACAATGTGACTTCCTTATTTGTTATTGTTGTTGTTGTTGTGTTTTGGTCTTCTGTGTACAATTTTGAATAATGTTTCTTTAGGTTGGGTCTCTTCACCTTTAAATGACAAAATTTATCAATTTCATATTAGAAAGCATTATTTTGTGCTTGTTCAGGAAAAACCCAATTGGTTTATCAGAAAGGTCACGGTACTTTGAAAGCGATGCAAAAGCTTCTGTGGCTTCTTGCCATTCCTTAACAAAGTTTTGTAACAGACAATGCAATAGAAACTAGAGGCAAATTGATAGCTGGTCTGATAAAATCCAATTTTCACGTATTCATCAAGATTCCCTTGTTCTAGCACACACGGTTTCACGTTCGATATTTGCATTGGACTCTTGTTCACCGTTTACAGTGGCTCTGTCATGTTGATGTTATCATTGCCACATGACTCCTAGACTTAACTACCTTTAAGCACTTGGCCATCATAATGTGCAATAAAATATGTAAACTTAACGGATATAAGTAACACTTTAATATATAACATTCGATGGTCAAGGCAAAGGGTACCGGGACAGAATAGTAGCTGGAATGAACGAGTTTTAGGAACATAATGATCAAGTATGCAATTAGATTTCTAGAAAATACAATAAATTAGTCTTAACCGTCAAATTTATGAAATGAACACGAAATTGTTTCCTTGCGCTTTCCTTCTACAGATGGCTGGGGAAACACCAATGATCCACGGTTTGCCTGTAAGCAGTACTTCCCTATGGGGTATGATTTTGGGGTGTTGGGATAGGTATCTGCCAAAATAGGTCATCATCCAACTAACCTAATATCCAAAAATCCCCAAGTCATTTGTTATTCCTCCTACAACTTCAAAATAAACCAAGTGTCCTGTTTGTTTGTTTGTTTTTAAGATTTTATTTATTTATTTTTGAGAGTGAGAGATAGAGTGGTGTGCGGGTTGGGCAGAGAGAGAAGCAGACTCCCCACTGGGTGGGGAGCCCAATGCAGGACGCAATCCCAGGACCCTGAAATCATGACCTGAGCGGAACCAACTGAGCCACGCAGGTGCCCAAATCAAGGGATTTTTATTAAATATCATGAAGCCCGTAGCGTAAAGGTAGGTTACAAACATAAACTATATATATAAAACAGACTGTCTTTACCGTCCAGAACTTATGATTCAGATCTTAAATAAATAAGCACAAATAAATTGCAAGCTACCAACTGTGGTAAGTGCTGAAGGAAAAAAAAGAGGAGAGAGAATAAGAAAGTGGTGGTGGGGATGGAAAGGTCTAATTTAAGTTGATGGGTCAAAGGCAAGTACTGTGTGAGCTATTTCTTTTGAGATCCTCAAAGATGAATAATCCACGGTACTTAGGACATGATCTTTTTTTCTAATAACATTTATGTAATGTAAAAATAACTAAAGACTGTTTATTCCTTCGTTCTATTACCATTATTTTTAGTGTTTACATTATGGGCACTGTTCTAGATTCTGGAAGTATATTTGTGAATGAGACAGACAAGATTTCTCTTCTCATGCTGCTTCTGTTCAGTGTCGAGATGCTTCTGAGAATATGAAAAGAGAAAAATATGACTAAACTCTGGAGTAAGCCATTTAAAAACTTATGAAGCATCATTTCATCTATAACACAAGCTTGGGGCGCCTGGGTGGCTCAGTGGATTAAGCCTCTGCCTTCAGCTCAGGTCATGATCTCAGGGTCCTGGGATCGAGCCCCACATCGGGCTTTCTGCTCAGCAGGGAGCCTGCTTCCCCCCCTCTCTCTGCCTGCCTCTCTGCCTACTTGCGATCTCTCTCTCAAGTAAATAAATAAATCCTTAAAAAAAAAAATAACACAAGCTCATCATGGGGATAAAGAAAAATATTCTTGCCCAACAAGAGTCTGTCATACGACTGGAGGTTTAAAAAGTATTATCGGTCAAAACTGGTGATCAGCAATGTAGGAGATAAAACCCTAAAATGGAGCTGATGTATCAAGTAATATAGATCAATGACACCAACTACTAAAACCACTTTACTCCTCTTCTGATTGAAATTTGGCCTCAAATGGACATTGGTCTCTAGAGAGAATTATTACAAGTACATGTTATATTTTTATAACCAATCAATAAGCTGGCATTCTGGTCACACACATTAGTGTCCGTGAGTGTGCTTAAAATGAGTCCTTACCTGAGAGGTCATAAGTCAAGTGTGAGTCTGCCAGGCTGTAGTTTGGTCCTGGATGGAGTGGAGCAGTGGACCACGGGTGGCACACCCCAGTAGCCATGCCAGGGTGACCAACGGGCTTTCCCCATGAGACTCGTGGCTTTAGGGTAACTTCTCTTTCCAGTCATCCATTTGCATTCATCAATCATCAGGAGGTATTTTTGAGGCATTCCATCACTTATCCCTAGGGAGGAAATAATGATTTAAAATGTGAGGTAGGAAATGGTGATTTCAAGGCTCAGAAGAAACCATTTTCAAAATATTGACTGACACTCCGAACGACTGTCCAAATAGACTAGAAAATGGTGGAGAAATTGAAGCTGCAACTTTTGATCCTTTCCTTTTATAATTGCCTTCACTATCAGTAGGGAGACGGGCTAACACAGCCAATGGAGTTCTTTTAATTAAATAGACATTTCTAGTTTATTCTAACAAGCTGAAATAGCGTATGAGGTTAAAAAAAAACATTCAGCAGTTGGGTCTTGTCTCCCTTTTTTGTGAAACGGAAAAGAAACAAAATCAGCACATTTGAATTTGGTGTAAAAGGGACTAAGGATATTTATCATAGACAGTTTAATATTAGTCTTCTGAGACCAAAGCGACTCTTTCCAAGTTCAGCAGAAATACACAAACAATTTGATAAATATTGAATTATGCTTCAAGGCTATTCTCATTCTTTAATATAATCTTTTTTTTTTAATTTATTTCCTTCTACTTTGATATAAAAGTCCATCACCAAATACAATTTAAAAAATACATTGAATTGCTTTTCATCCCGGTTCAGGGAAGAGCCCTTGCCTGCTTTTACGCCATCACCTTTAGCAATTTTTGTCCTGAGTGAGAGGAAAGGAAGCTTGAATGTTTCCAGAGAACTGGTGTAAAACCCAGGCTGCCTGTAAAGTGATGTGGCCCTGTCACACACACTGCACGCACTCCTGTCGAGTTAAGACAATGTATTTTAAGACATTAAGTTAGATTATGGCAACTAGTTTGGAAATTTGAGTTTTCATTTTATGGAATTTCATGTAAACCGGAGAATATTTAAGCATTTGAGAACACTGGCCCAGTTTTTCTACATCTTGGACATTAGGATCACCTGGCTGGGAGAGGGGTAGAGGGTGGGGAGCGTTGATCGTAAAGATACAGTTCTCACTCCTGAGATCCTGGCTCCCTACTGGATTATAATCTGTCATCAAAGTTAAGAACCACGACCTTAAGATAATAATTGTGGTACTCTAATCATTGAACTTCTAGAAGTCCAAAATGCATTTGGGTTTAGGTTAGGTTGCCAGACAAGATAGAGGATGCTTGGTTAAGTTTGAATTTCAGATAAACAATAAAAACATTTTCAGTATTTGGAATATTGCCTCAGACCCTGTCTTTTGCTGAATCTGGTAAACCTAAATTTTCTTTGCTTGAAACTTCGTTGGAACAAAGCTGTTTATCTGCTATCGGAGTTCTTTAGAAAAGACTTCTCTGGGTCAGATGACAGCAACGACAAAACTGGGTAAACGTGTTACATGTCCTCCTGTCCCGGGGTCCTAAATCAGTTCATCTCCTCTCTACACTTCCAGAGTTTTCCTTCCGTTGTGTCCTACCTCTAACGATACCAGTTCCTTTTGGGTTGCCCAGATCCAATTCCAGTGTGGGTTAGAGGGAACCCTACACAACACACTCAGTTCTGACACTCTCTACCTGGAGACAGTGTCAGATCTCATAGGATAAGGGTTTAGTCCTACAGGACTGTGTCCCACACACGCTCAGCTCCAGATGCCAGCGCCAAGTAAGTCCCAGGCTGGTAACGTGCTTGTGACCCGCCGGCCCCAGACTGGAGGTTCTGGCGACCTCCTCTTTAGGGCCTTTTAATTTGCTAGGGTGGCTCACAGAACTTGGGGAAACACTTAAGTTTGCCAGTGTATTAAAAGATAGGATAAAGGATACAAATCAGCAGCCAGATGAGGAGATGCACAGAGCAGAGTATATGGGCAAGGGGCACGGACCTTCCAAGCCTTCTCTTAGCTTCCTCATTCCTCTCCCTAAATGCAATCCCCTCCAACTCCTGAAGGTAATCATAATAGTGACTTTTAAGAAAATCATTTTTCTAGTTTTTCCCCTCTGTTTCCCCACCCAGGTATGTACCCATAAACATTATAATTTGCTTATTTTTGAACTTTAAATGGAATCATGTAGCATAAAGATTTTATGTCTAGATTCTTTCCCTGAATATTTTGTTGTTGTGACTCATTAGTGTTCATCCTTGTAGCAGTTTATTTGAAAATATCACTATTTATTCTACTGCTAATGGATATTTGTTTCTATTTTAGGGCATAAAGCTTCTGTGAACATTCTTTTTTTTTTTTTTTTTAAAGATTTCATTTATTTATTTGACAGAGAGAGAGATCACAAGTAGGCAGAAAGGCAGGCAGAGAGAGGGGGAAGCAGGCTCCCTGCTAAGCAGAGAGCCTGATGCGGGGCTCGATCCCAGGACCCCGAGATCACGACAGGAGCCGAAGGTAGAGGCTTTAACCCACTGAGCCACCCAGGCGTCCCACTTTTTTTAAAGATTTATTTATTTATTTTAGAGCGAGAGCACAAGCAGGAGGGGCAAAGGGAGAAGGAGACAGAATCTCAAGCAGACTCTATGCGGAATGCAGAGGCCAATGCAGGGCTTGATCTCATGAGCCTGGGATCACGACCTGAGCCAAAACCGAGAGTTGGACACTTAACCGACTGTGCCACCCAGGTGCCCCTGAACATTCTTATACATGTCTCCAGGGACATGACTGCAAACATTTCTTTGTGGTATATACCTGCAAGTGACATTACTGCATCATAAGACTTGCATATGTACAACTTCATTTTGAAATAATTTTAAACTGTTAGAAAAGTTCCAAAAATGGGGCACTTAGGTGGCTTAGTTGGTTAAGAATCCAACTCTGGATTTCAGTTCAGGTCATGATCTCGGGTTTGTGAGATGGAGCCCTGAGTCAGGCTCCTGGTTAAGATTTTCTCTTCCACTCCCTCTGCTCCTCCCCTCTCTCTTGAAAGAAAGAAAGAAAGAAAGAAAGAAAGAAAGAAAGAAAGAAAGAAAGAAAGAAAGAAAGAAAGAAAGAAAGAAAGGAAGAAAGAAAGAAAAGAAAAGGAAAAGAAAGGTGCAAAAATGGTACAAAGAGTTTCCATATACTACTAAGATTTCCCAAATTATAACATTTTATATAATCATAATACTATTAACAAAACCAGGAAATTAATATTTATATAATACCATATTACACTAACCACATACGTTATTTGAATTTTGCCAATTTTCCAACTTTCAACACTTTTGTATCCTTATGTTTTAGATTTGCCCCTTATAAAAAGCATATGGTTTGATTTTTAAAAATCCAGTCTCACAATCTTTTAACTTGAGTATTTAATCCATTTACATTAAATATAATTCCTAATAGATAATTGGCTTATCTGTGTAAGTCATTATAAACTGCCATTTTATTTTGTGCTTTGCATTTATTTCCTGTTTCTTTTTCTCTACATTTGATCTTTTGGGTTGATTGGGTTGGGTTGATTGGGCCATTTTTTATTACTTCAGTTTCCCCCATTCCTTTTACGTAGAAATTACAATACAAATATTTAACTTATTGAAACCCAAATTTAATCAATATATTTATCTATAAGGACCTACAACAATTTTAAGTCCATTTACTTCTTGTGCCCAAGTAACATTTCATTTTTTTTTTTTAAAGATCTTATTTATTTATTTCACAGAGAGAGGCAGATCACAAGTAGGCAGAGAGGCAGGTGGAGAGAGAGGAGGAAGCAGTCTTCCTGCTGAGCAGAGAGCTCGATGCGGGGCTCAATCCCAGGACCCTGAGATTATGACCTGGGCCGAAGGCAGAGGCTTTAACCCACTGAGCCACCCAGGCGCCCAACATTTCATTATTTTAATAGATTTTAAGTCTATGTTGTTTTTCATTCCATTAAACATTATCATTTTTGTTTGAAACATACTTGTTCACATTTACTCATACCATTTGGCCCTTTCTCTTCCATTTATTTCCTTTTGCCTAGAAGACTCTTCCTTTCCTTCAGTCCAAATTATATCTTTTGCAATTTCTTTTTTGGGATTTTGCAGTAGTGGTAAACTCTCTCTGGTTTTTGTTTAAAAATGTTTACTGGATGTAGGATTTTAGATTAATAGTGGTTTTCTTTCAACATATTAAAGATATTTCATTATCTACTGGTTTTCATCATTTGTTGTCAATCTAATTGAAGATCTTTTGAATAGGACTTTTTTCTCCCCCCACTTCTGGCTTCTCTTAAAATCCTAATTTTTTACTTTCTGCAGTGACACTCTGTTTCTAGGTGGAGATTTACTTTGAGTGTTTTGAGTACTTCTGGAAAATTCTCAACCATTATCTCTTTTTCTCTCCTCTTTAACCGGAACTGATATTAGATGTGTGGTAGATGTGATTACTCTAAGCTCCATGTTACATAAACTCTTGTTCATACTTAATACTTCTTTATATCTTTGCATTTAGAATAATTTCTTCTTATCTATCTTCAAATGCACTAATTCTTTTTTCAACTATTTAATATGTTGTTACATCTCCAGTTGAGTGTTTTATTTTTTATTTCTACAAGTTCTGTTTAGTTCTCTTGCATATGTGCTAGCTTGTATTTTACAGTTTTCTGATCTCTGAAGATATTTTAAGCTTGTTTTTCATTTTTTAAAACATAGTAAGCATAGTAATTGTGTTATCTGTCCCTGAAAAATTTGAGTATCTAAATTCAACATATGTTTTTTGTTTCTACAGTTTGTTGTTTCTGCTGGGTTTTGTTCTTCGTGATTTCCCTGTGGCACTCCGTTACCTTTGACTGTGAACTGCTTTTTGTTTTCCCTTGGAAAACTATTTTTAAGAATTCCTACAGGCCAAAAGTGAAGATATCTTTGTCTCTGCCTGGTACATAGGAACACCATCAGTCTAGAAACTGCTTAAATTCATGGCGTAAGGGTTCCGGAACCACTTTGGTGATGTAACTATGGTATGCATTCATCTGCATAAAAACTTCTCAGGGATGGTTTTTATTTCCCATCCCTGCTCTTCTTAGAGCTAAGACAACCTTCCTTGCAAACGTGGAGTAGGTTAACTTTTGGCTCATCCTTAGACTGAGGGATATCCCTTGAGTATCTTGGCTTTATTCAGGAGTATCTTGGTTTTATCTAAATCTTCACTGTGGGTAAATCTTGGGCTTTGATTTCTATTATCCACACTCTGCAAGGCCATTAAAGTGAAAGTTTGCCTAGTTAAGCAAATGCTTTTAGGGCAAAGCAACTGAAGTGCTCTCTGGGGGTCCTTCTCTGTTTAGATTTTGGCCTGGAAATTCCTTACTGTCTCATCAGATCTGTGTTGCTTTTAAGAACTGTTTTTTTGTGCTATTCATTATTTTAAGTTGTTCTTCCCTCCAACTGGGAGAGTTGGTCTGAATAATGTAGCCTGCCATGTGATTGGAAAGATAGATCTTATTTTATAATTTAAAAAACTATACTCATTGGGGCGCCTGGGTGGCTCAATCACTAGGCGGCTGCCTTCGGCCCAGGTCATGATCCCAGGGTCCTGGGATCGAGCCCCACATCGAGCCCCGCATCCGGCTCCCTGCTCCGCAGGAAGCCTGCT
>CM053604.1:103521167-103540906 GCA_028646535.1 Procyon lotor
CCATTCTTTTTCATCTAAGAGAACTTGGATGGGATATTTGCATTTATCATGAAATGATATACAATAAAGTTCCTTAAAATGGGGTGAACTCCTCAGGTACTGATTTTCTATTTGTATAAAGGTAATTAACCTCTTGACTGGGTCTAATGGAGAAACTTAAGAGCTGAGGAACCACTAATGAATGAAGATTTGTAAAAAATAATACTAAATCTAATAATGATGCTTGTGATGGGCACAATAATACCCCCACAAAGATGTCCATGCTGTGATTCCCAGTGCCTAGAGTGGAGCTGTGAGCCCAGAGAACAGAACCAAGAACCACAGATTACTCCCTGGCCTTGAAACTTAATGGAGACTGCCTGATTGGATTTTGACCTTGTTTGGGACTGGTGACTACTTTTTTTCATCCATTTTTCTCCCTTTTTGAATGGGAATGGCTGCAATTGCTTTCCAGTACCTCTTTTTCCCTTGCATTTTGGGAGCAGACTCTGTGTTCTCATTTCCCAGGTCTATAAATGGAAAGGGATTTTACCCCAGGATCAATTATACTCAGAGCCGCACCTACAAATGAGGTTTGGGAATTTTGAAATTTAGATGAAATGCTGTAATATGTTGAGAATTGGAGGGATTGATGGAGAGGGTGAGTAGATTTTGCATGTGAACAGACATGAATCTTTGGGGGTCAGAGGATGGACTGTGGTAAGAATACCCCTCCCATAGATGTTCGCCCCCTAAATGCCAGAATCTGTGAGTGTTATCTTATGAGGATAAAGGGACTGTGCAGATGTGATGAAGGTTAAGAACCTTGGTATGGACAGATTATCCTGGATTATCTGGGTGTGCCCAATTTAATCACAGGAATCCTTAACCGTGGAGAATCTTTGACCAACTAATGGCTTTGAAGACAGAAAGGGGCCACAAGCTAAGGAATGTAAGTGGCTTTTAGAAGCAGGAAAAGGCACAGCAACAGAGCCTTCCCTAGAGAGGATTCTGTCCAGAAAGGAATGCAGTCAGCTGATATCTTGATTTTACCCCGGTGAGACCTGTGTTGGACTTCAGACTTACAGAATTATAAGATAAAAATCTGCCTTCTTTTAAACCACCAAGTTTGTGAAATAGAAAACGAATGCAAAAACAGCTAGCAGTTACTACGTTCTACACATACTAGCACTACAGCAAGGGCTTTCCAGATAAGTCTATTGAAAAAGGAGCTAGGACACCTCTGCAAGCAAATTACATAATCTGGCCTCAGCTACCTCTCTGACCTCATCGCCTACAACTCTCTCTTATTGATCATCATTCGCTCTGGTCTCCTTGCTATTCTTGAAATGTGCCAAACATGCTATCCACTTCTCACTTAACCCACTCCTTCGCTTCCTTCAGATCTCTGCTCAAATGTCACCTTCTCCATGAGGTCTTCTTTGTTACTCTATATAAAGTAGTATTTGCCCACCCTTACCTGGGGTCCCCTAATCTCTTAAATGCTAGTTTACTATTCTACATAGCACTTATCATTTAATAGGTATTTGCTTGTACTCTGTGTTCTTTCTTGTTCCCTAAATGTAAACTGTGTGTAGGCAGGAACTTTATGTGTACATTACTGATAGCAGCTTTATCTCTAGAACCTAGTACAGTGCCTGGGCACACAGCAGTAAAGAAATACCTGTAGGAATAAATGAGCTTTTTAACAAACCATTAACAGATTACAAGAATTCATTAATATTGTTAAAATTCTAATGCAACATACACAGCATAGAGCAAGGATGACTGGATGATGTACCTGAACGTTAGTGAATAGGCCTCAGTGTAGATTCAATATCATGCCTTTTAAGAATGAGGTCATTTCTCAATTTCCTATAGTTCTTAGACATAGCACACCATTTCTCAAGGTCAGATTATAAGAAAACTAGTATATAAATGAATTTTCCTATAAATTTATTTTCCTATAAATAGAAGTTACCAGTATATTTTATTTTTTTAAAGTAATTGCTAGTTAGAAAAAAAAAAGGAAAAGCTAGTATCTGCTAGGCGTAATTTCTTCCCCAACTTTCAATTTTTAAAAATTTCAAACCTATAGAAGAGTGGAAAGACATTCATACACTCTTCACCTAGAACCATAATTAACACAGGGCTGTTTTCTCTTTACATGCATACTTTTTTTTGGCAGGGACTATTTGAATGAAGTTCCCAGACAGATATCATGATCTCTCAAGACTTGAACATGTACCTCGTAAGAACAAAAGCATTCTTGTAATAAACACAATTTATCATACTTGAGAAATTTAAGTCAACAATAAATCTGATTTTGCTTCCATGTTCAAATTTCCTCAATTGCCCACAAAATTCTTTGAAAACTTAAAAAAAATCCACAGTCCTATCCAGTTCAGTTGCCATAACTGCAGATCGTCCTTTTTTTTATTTCTTCTGAGCTTTGACCTTACACTGAAAAGTCTAAATAAATCACACTGTAAATTTATCTGAGCGTTCCTTACAGATTCAGGCTAAATGTTTTTGGCAAGAATGCTACATAGATGTACCTGCAATAACCTCACAGCAACAGGTGTGTTTTTCCCAGTACTGATGGCGGAAATTTTTTCCACGAAGTATCCATTAACATTTTGCAAAGGACTAATGTTCCATAGAATAGTTTAGGAAACACCTGGATTAAAAAAAAAAAAAAGTGAAATAAACTAAAGTGTTTAACAGTCTGTAGACTAAAAACCAGGTAAGGATTGAAAATCATTTTTAAATTAATAAACTTCCTCATCTCCTTAGGTAAACAGTTTTTCATAAATTTAACACCAAAAAAAAAACCCCACAAACCATTGTACAGATCATTAATCCCCAATTTAAAGAAATGAAGTAACACGTACCAAGTTTTTATCCTTACTGTTATTACTGTGTTCAGGAGCTGAGATTTGAAACCAGATCTGCTTCCATGTTCTCCACTAGGCCCTCTACCTCACTTTGACTTATGTTTCCTGTTGTTGACTATACTTGAAAGGTCAATTACAATTGGGGTAAAAGTGGTGGTCCTTTAGTCTGAATAATAATGAATACAGTAATGAAAACCAAGTTCATTTTTTTTTAATTGTTCTATGTCTAACAAGAATGAACCCATACCAAGTGTTGAGGAAAGCCTAACCCCTCACAAATGCATGCAAGTATGCATATCAAATGCAGGGGTGCGGATTGTGGCCTTGGCTCCAGATACTAATTATAATATAGCCCCCAGTTAGGATCATTTCTATTTGTCATAATTTGATCCTTGCTATTTATTGCCTATTGGTGCTGTCTTTATTACATTACAGCATACATTTGGCAGACTTCAGTTTTCCCTAAAAATCCTAGAACTCGTGTAAAACTCAGGTTTTATTACTTATTATATAAATCCCACAGGTTTTCAAAAAATTAGTTACCATTCCAGCCTCGCAGTAAGATAGCAAATACTAAGCATGTTCGTTTTCATCTTCATTTCAACCGGGAAACCTCCCTCGGTGACTTTCCGAGGGCAATCGCGGGTCTTTACTTTTGGTACAAGTTAAAACTTAATACCAAGGGTAACTTTTAAGAGAAAAAAACCATGCCATGGCTTAAACACTCGAGCTCTATTTCGGTGGCGCATTTACTCCAATAGGCGGGAAATTGCTTTGCGGAGTTTGGAGTCTTCCTGATGTTACAAGTTTGTCAAACATCCCACGTCTCGCCCTCTACCCTACGCTTGAAGCTTTTAGGATTGGAAGAAAGGGGTCTGCGCTTGCGGACCGCCGACGCCGCGGGGCCCCGGGCTGCACTCCGGCTCCGTCTCCCAGACTCCTCAAAGCGCCAGGGCCGAGAGGGTATGAATGTTACCCTCGAGGTTTGGAGGCGGACGACGGAATGCGGACCTGGAGAAAAGCAACCCGAAAGCCGTAAAACCACCTTCCCCACTTCACTTCCTGACAGCTTCCCAGCGTCCCGCCGACTTCCCACCCCCGACGCAGGCCCGCAGCCTTCACGCACACGCGCCCTTCACACACGCCGGAATTCCGCGGCCACGTCCGCCGGGACCCTAGCCCCGCCCCACGCCTCTGACCGGCCCCCGGGCGCCCCCGGGCTTCTCGCGTCCGGCAGTGGGCCCTGCGCCTGCGCGCTGAGGCAAGCGCGGGGCGGAGCGAACCCTGTCCGGCGGAAGGGGCGGGGCGGGGTCGCACTTCCGTGGCCTCGGGTGGGTGAGTGTAGGGCGGGGGTTGCGCGCGGCGTCGGGAGTCGGCGCTGGGCTCCGCGCCTCGGGCTGCTGGTGGGGGCCCACCCCGGTGTCGGGGGCGCCCCCTGGAGGATTTGGGGTGGGGGAAGGAAAGGAGAATATTATTGAATTGGATGATACCAGGAATGCGGGTTAAGTGGTGACAGGCAGACGTCGGCAAAATGGGTTCAGAGGGAAGTTTCGTTGTTTTTTTCCTTGAAAAGGAAATGCTCTGTAAGCAGTGTTTTAAAATTTACATCATTTTAGGCAGGCATGTGAGCTTACCGTTGTGCTACAGTAAGGAGGTTTCGGTGAGGTTGCTGGTCCCTTGCCGCTGCCGAACCTGGCGAAAGGTTAACCAGAGAATGGATCTGAGGAAGATAGTCGAGTGTAGCTACTCCCCAAGAATGCAAATTAAAACTCCTCTTTGATGGAATAAAATCCAGGATATAAAAGTAGGGTTCAGACTGAAAGTCACAAGGAGTATCTAGGCTTTGTCAGATAACTCTGAAGAGGCATGGGTTAAGTCTTTTCCGGCAGACGTACTGTATTCAAATAATTTATATTTCTCATTAGCAAATGAAAGACCACCTAAGCAAAAGTGGCGTAAAATTTCTTTATTACCTTTCTTAAGAGCTGTGCCCTAATAAGTGTACTCTGGAAAATAAATAGATTACTATAGCTTTTCCAAGTTGATAGAAGTTTCCCGAAGACCTGGGCAGATTCTTAATCATTTTGGGGTTATCTGCAATGTCCAAAATACTCTTTTAGTGGTAAACAATATCATTTTGTGTTCAAGGTAGTAAGAATTTTAAAAAGGGAACAACTTAGTTATTTTAAGGGCTGTTTTCCGTTAGAGGCAAAACGGACATGAAACATTATATAATTGTAAGAAATGTACATCTCAAGTTGAGATATTTGATGATGTCTAAAGAAAGCCTGTATTTGGCATGGAAAGGGCTGATGAGTGCTTGAAACATTTGCCCCTTAGCTGCCTGTTGCCATGTGGGCATGTGGATCCCTCATATGTAGGGACCTCTAAGTCCCTAACCCCTAATAGGGCTCCTTAAGACCAGTTTGGATTTGAACTTCAGTGGTAACAGTGGGAATGAATGAAAATGTTTAACGGTGACGAAATTTAGAAAAATAGAGATTTCCCAAACAGATTTAGAAACCTAAAAGTGGAAATTGGGAAATCTGAGTCTTAACTGGAAAAGTGATCAAAGATGAAGTGGATAGAGAACCTTAGAATATTCCCAGCATGAGTTCAGTATGTGTTCGGTGTTACTCTTATATAGCAATGACCTATTTAAAGGTTGCTTGTTTAAAAAGTCATTCTGCTCTGCCAAAATTTCCTGAGATTATTGGAAAAGGACAATGTAAAACCCTCCGTGCAGATGGTGGAAGATGGTAAACAGATTAATGGCATATGACAGTTTATCTTCAAATCAAAAATGATTAGCATTGAAAAATGGAAACACATGGTGTAACACTGCATTGCCTGTATGAACTGTGCTGTGCTGCAGACACTGACCTAATGTATTGATTTTGGAAATCCTATATGCTTTTTCTTGCCAGAGTAGTTATTGAAATTGAGAATATTCACTGGATCAATTTCAAGACAAATATCCCAAGTCAGACTGGCTGCTGCTGAACAAATTTTTAATGAAGGAAAACATCCATATATTGAAATAAGACTTTTAAAAGAAAGTCTTTAAAATAAATATATATTTACTGTAAAAATCTAGAAAAATGTATGTTTTCAAACATCGATTGAGTAATCAGCATAATGGAGTTATTGACCCATACACAATTATAGTATATGTTAATTTATTCTATGAGCAGTGAACTCTGCTGTGGGTACAAAGATAACTCATAGTCTAGGCAATACTAACAACTTAAAACAATGTGACCAGCATTATAATAGAGGGATGTGATCTGTACTTGACAAGAGAGAAGTGATAATGAAAAGGATATGGAAAAGGGGAGTAGAGAACTGTTTCTAGAGGAGACACCTCAGTTGATTCTGGAAGGCTAAAGAGGAATTTGTGAGATGATTAAAGGAAAGAAGGGCATTGTAATCAGAATTACAGAACATCGTGGACAATGGCTAGAGTGTGTAGTTTTTCTGGGACCTGTGTGCAAATCAGAATAGTTACAGCAATGTGGTAGAAGTGAAGGGGTGAACGAATTAAGTTGAAGATGTAGAAAAGAGCACTCCTAAAGAGTGTGTAATATTTTTGTAATAACTATCTTAGTTGAATTGTACACTTGACAAAATATTAAGACCTATGTTGGACCTATATACCAATGTATAGCACAGTACTTAGCATACAGTAGGTTCTCAATAAATAGTTGCTGAGTACATGAATGGCCGAATTAAAGAAAAATTATTTAATTAATCAATTGATTAATTTATGTATGTATTTTACAGATCAGGCAGAGGGAACTTTTTGTGTATTTTAAGCATCTGAGTAAAATAGATTTATATTTTATGGTAAGTGGTAATATGGAAGATGAATTAATAATAGTCATAGAGGTATCTAGAATAGATCAGCATTTTTCAAACCTAAGGTTGTGCCTGTGGTAGTTTGCAATCTGCATTTAAAAAAAAACAATAAAAAAGATAAATTAGAGTGTATCACATGTACTAGCAGTAAGAAATGTTTTGTGAAACTTTTGTTTCAGTTATATTCCTATGTGTTGACTTAATATAAGTGCATTTCTTCCTATGGACATTGATCAAAGCTTGAAAGCCATTATAGTAGAGAAATGTGGGAAGGAAGGTGGGGAAGAGGGGATGGATATAAAGGTGATATTGGAGGGGTGCCTGGGTGACTCAGTGGCTTAAGCCTCCAACTTCTGCTTTCAGCTCATGATCTCAGGGTGGTGAGAGAGTCCCACTTCGGGCACCATGCTGGACATAGAACCTGCTTAAGATTTTCTCCTTCTCCCTCTGCACCCCACTCCCCTCAGGCTCTTGCTCTCTCTTAAGAAAAAAAAAAGAGGGGGGGGCACCTGGGTGGCTCAGTCGTTAAGCGTCTGCCTTCGGCCCAGGTCATGATCCCAGGGTTCTGGGATCGAGCCCCACATTGGGCTCTCTGCTCGGCGGAAGCCTGCTTCTCCCACTCCTATTCCCTCTGCTTGTGTTCCCTCTCTCGCTGTGTTTCTCTCTGTCAAATAAATTTAAAAAAATCTTAAAAAAAAAGAATTTAAAAAGAGACTGAAGGAAAACAAATGTGAGTCTTAAAATGCTGCTGTCCGTAAAAACCTTTTTGCCTGGGGGGCTGGGGGTTCACTTACCTACTCATTTTAATATTTTTGCCCACTTGATATTTTTATTGTATATTAATAAATTAATTTTCTGGTTTATTAAGAATGGCAGTGCTTTGAGAGATCTTATTAAATGTTGTAAATGCTGTGAAATTTGTCTCGTGTTTTGGTAGTACTTAACTTAAAATTGTAGGATGAGACCTCCATGATTCTTGGGAATCATGAAAATTCATTGAAACAGTTTGATTTGGTTATTGGCTCAGTTTTAAAATTTCTTTCCATTAGAAAGCAGGAAAAGATGCTTCATCACACAAGCAAATGGGAAGTGCTTCTCCCTACCTCCATGATTTTGCCACTCTAGTAGACTTAGTCTGTTCTGCCAGTGACATGTTATAAGGGTAGAGAGTTGTTCATACAAGGATGAGTTACATTGGTTTAAAAGAAATTATGGACTTCTTTAAAATCTGGTTGAGGTTAAATTAATGAGTTTAAGTATGTTATGCACTTAATTATTAGGTGTGAATTATTCTCTATGGAGTGAAAAACATTTAAAAATTGTAGAAATTTGGTCTGTTCTGTCACCTTATATTCTATTGGGATGTCCTGATAAGGTTTGCACAGAAAACATAAACCAATTTCTCATTTTGCCCTAAGGAAAAAAAAAAAGATAAACAGCTTGACATAATCATTCCATTTTTAAATGTAAGGAGTTATTTGGTGTTCCCTTGGTGTGACATGACACCACCTTCCTTCATATACATCTGGATTTTTAAAATCCTTAGTTTTCCCCAAGTTCTGCCACTGGTTGTGAGCCCTTGATCAATCAGGATAACTTTACGGAGCCTCATCTGTAAAATAGAATCTCGTGTACTGTTGTGAGGCTTAGCTGAAGAAGTGTATGCAGAAATGTCTCACACATAATAAATGGCCAGTGAAAGGTAGCAGCTGCCGTTCTGCCATTCACATGGCCCAGAAGGTTTGGGGGCACCAAGAAAATCAGCCCCATGGAGAGATTTGAAGGTGTAAAAACCTTGAATTATGTACATCTGGGTCGTGTTTTGGTTTTGGCAAAAGAACAGGGGAAAATGATATCATCCTTTTCCTGGCTCTTTCTTTTCACTTAAAGGTTTTTTTAAAATTTGTATTGGCATCAAAGGGCAGAGAACTTCACAATCCGAAATTGTGATAAACCCTGCAATATAAACCAGAAACTCGTCAGGTAGTTGGCATGGATTTTCTGAGAAAGGCTCTGATCAAATTGTTGTAAGAAATAACTACTCTAAATGTTAGAGCATCCTGTGTGCTATTTATTAGACAATTTTTATTCATCTCATTTAGGGAATGTTGTTTGCTTGCATTATTATAAATGGACATATTTTCATCTAGTAAAGCTCTTGTTACTGGGTTTTGATTCCTTACAAACTTTTTCTGTTTTTCTGTTTGGGAACATAAGTTAGATGTCAGAGGTGCCTTAATTCAAAACAGGGAACTTAGAAGGTAGAATGTTTTTAGTGAAGATCGTCAGATCACACAGGTTAAGGATGTTACTCAAACTTTCCTTTCTAGTATATTAGGTCAACATAGAGAATCCACTCATGAACCTTAAAAAAATTTAACAGGTTACCATGTGCCTAACACTCTACTGTATTCTGAGGAAACTAAGAATAAGACATTGTCTCTTCCCTGGGAGGATCATAAGCTGGGCTGAGGGATGAGAATTAATTGGTGGGGAGAGATCCATAAACAGATAAATTAGAAAACAAGATGAGTAAAAGCTGTGGAACTTTGCAGATGAAACAAGTGACTTCCTGAGAAAGGTGGGGGAAGATGTGTCCTAGAAGTGGTGATATTTGAACTGAGTAGGACTTTGTCAGGCCAAAAAGTGGAAGATAAGCATTCTAGATACCTAATTTTTATTACGGCTTATAGACTTTTTAATTTTTTTATAGATTTTATTTAATTATTTGAAAGAGAGAGCGTGCACAAGTAGGCAGAGTGGCAGGAAGAGGAATAGGGAGAGGCACACTCCCCACTGAGCAGGCAGCCTGATGTGGGACTTGGTCCCAGGACCCTGGGATCATGACCTGAGCTGAAGGCAGACGTTTAACCCACTGAGCCACCCACGTGCCCCTAGACTTTTTTTTTTAAAGCTACTGTGCTCAAAATGGTTACTAGCCCATGTGTATCACATCATTTCAGAGTACTATTAAACTTCATATCTTAAAGTGATGATTCTGATAGAATGTGCATAGAAGCATAGCTCAAATACAATTATCACCTTTTTCACTTTGTACATAATTCCTTTTACTAGGTTTTTAAGTATACATGCTGATTTTATGTTTAACTTAGAAATTGACATATAAATATACATTGAATGTAATGCTGATGGTCATAGTAACTGTTTAAGGACTCATCAAATTTGATTCTCACATTATGAAGAAATCTCAGTGCAGAAGGAAGCAAGTTACAGGTTATAGAGGTAAAAATTAAATCATGAGCAGTTATTAGACATTTCTTTTTAAAGGAATACAAATTCTATGTTTTATCTTTTAAAAAGATCTTTTTACCATAGCAACTGTATTAATTTTTTTTTGCTGCTATAACAAATAACCACAAACGTAATGGCTTAAAACAATACAAATTTATCATCTTATAGTTCTGTAGGTCAAAGTCTGACATTGGTGTTACTGGGCTAAAATCAAGGCATTGGTAGTCCTTTGTTCCATTCTAGAGATGTGGGCTGAGTCTTCCTCACTTGACATCGTTTGGTCTTCTACCTCCGTATTTCTTTAAAGGACTTTGGTATTATATTGAGTCCCCTTGGATAATCCAGGATAATTGTTTTATTGTAAAGTCAGCTGATTAGAAACCTTAATTGCATTTTTGCAACTTTAATTCCCCTTTGTCATTTAATGTAACATATTCACAGGTTATAGGCATTGAGACTTGGACATCTTTGGGGCAGGGGCCATTATTCTGCCCACAACAGAAAAATATGATGAGCCAAAAAACAGCATGTAAGCACTGTAGTACCACTTACCTATAGACAAAGTTAACATTTTGACATGTATTTCCGTGTGTGTGTCTGTGTGTGTGTGTGTGTGTGTGTGTGTGTGTGTGTGTGTGTGTGTAAAATTTTATGGAAAATGTAGAACACCTCTTTATCTCCAGCCACTCTTCTACTAGTCTCATTTGGTCTCATGGATTTAATTAACACGTAAATACTTAATGATTCTCAAATTTACATGTAAGCTGACCTCTTCCTTATGCTAGTAATGCATCTGCCCACTCAGGATCCTACCTGGATATTTGGCAGGCATCTCAAACTTAATGTATCAGAAACTAACCATGCCTGATCTTACCTGAAACTTGACCTTCTGCAGTCTTTCCCAGCTCATTAAAGGGCAACTCCGTCTTTACTGTGGCTCAGGGTATAAAACCTTTGTTGAATCCTTGATTGCTTTCTTTCTCTTCCATCCCACAACTCATTTATTAGCAGGTCCTTTAGAATTCATCCAGAATCTGATTTAACAGTATCCCTACGTGGTCCATGTCCTCGTCAGTTCTCATGTGCATTAATGCAATAATCTTAGTTGGTCTTCCCATTTCTATTCATGCATCCCCATCAGATCCTTTTAGAACAGAAGTCAAATTAGGTTCTCCTAGGTCTTACTGCTTCCCTTCTCATTCACAAAGTTCTTCAGTCTTATCTATGGCTGTATATCTGACCCCCTCTTTGACCTTCACTCTTATACTTTCCCTCTTGCTTATTCACATCTAGCCACATTGGCCTCCTTATTTATATATCTATAGTTTGTCTTCCCTTACTAGAATGTTGGCTTTATGAGGTCAAGAACTTTATTCTATTTTGATCATTGTTGTTTCCCCACATGGTAAATGGTCAGATATTGCATGACACATGGTAAATGGTCAAATATTTGTTGAATGAATGCTTTATAATCTTTTTTCTCTCTCTCTCAACATACTACTTTGTTCTTTTTTGATCACAGCTTTGTTGGGTAACAAGAGGTAGTCATGGTAAGATTTTTTAATTAAAGGGCATATTTTAGATAGTTATATTTTTTTCTTAGACAACATAGATAGAATCTCTCCTATGGGAGGATAGGACTAGGGTTGGTAGTAAGAATGTTCTGTCTCCTCATCAGCATTTTCTCTTTCTCTGTTCTTTGGCTCTTCCTAATGCCATCACTCACTATCATTGCACGCCTTTTTTCCTTTTTAATTTTAAAAGGTTATTTATTTTAGAGAGCCAGTTGGGGGAGAGGCAGAGGAAGAGCATCTCAAGCAAACCCCCCACTGGGCTTGATCTTATGACCCATGAGATCATGACCTGAACCAAAACCAAGAGTCAGACACTTAATCTACTGAGCCACCCAGGCACCCTCATTGCACACTTTTTAAAAATGCTTTGGGAGGGGCAGGGTTACTAATATCTCTTTACCTTTTAGCCAAAGGCTTCTCCTTGATCCTGAAATAATTTATTTAAGAAAAAGTGCCATAGAGAGTCAAAAGACTTGGGTTTGAGTCCTGGCCCTCCCATTGGCTATGACATTAGTCACCTAACTCACTCTTGTTTTCCCTCCCTTGTTACATGAGAATATAATAATAATAATAAAAATAATTGTCATCATAAAATTGGGAGAGTAAAGTGAGAAGAAGTTTGGAGATGTTTTATGAACTCTTGAGTGACAGGCTAGTGGGAAATGAAATAGATTCAGGTCAGCAGCCTTTATTGTTTGTTTTTGCAACAATTGCAACGTGCCAGCCTCCATCATGAGCTTTAAGGCTTCTAAAGTGGATAACAGGGTCTTGAATCTGACTTCTCTTTCCCTTAATGCTCTGCTAAGTCCAGGTCCTCATCATTTCTTTTGAGTCTTTGCTAGGGTGTCCTAAACTGCGCTTTATTTTTCCAGGGTCTGATTTCTCTTGACTTCTCACCACTGCTCCTGGTGTTATCTCCCCAAAACCCCTAGTTGATTATGTCACTAATCTCTGTAAAGATCTCTGTCATTTCTCCACTGTCAACAAGGAGCCTCCGTTTACATTCTGGTCCAGCTTCATTTCCTATTACCAGTTCCATGTATACACCAGGCTTCTGTCTCACTGAATTGCTCAATCTTCTCTGATATGGCAGGGAAGAGACGAAGTTCCAGCTGTGACTCTGTGCATTTAAGTCCTCAGCCTGGAAGGCCTGCCAGCTCCTCTAGTTTTTTGGGTTTTTGTATCCTTTCAGACCCAGCCTTGACATTGACCCCTCCATGACTTGAAGCTTCTGTTCCCAAAGGAGAGTTAGCTTCTATAATTTTGTCTGTTCCCACAGCACTTTGTGGGTCTTTTTTGGACATGGTGTTTATTATTCTGTGGGCTTTTGAAGTGCTGGGATTATGTCATTTAGGGTCATATAATGTGATAGTCCGCCTAAGAAGCTGTAGTGGATTGAATGGTGGCCTTCAAAAAGATATACCCATATCCTAATCCTTGGAGCTTGTGAATGTAATTTTTATTTGGACAAAGGGGTTTTTGCGGATGACAGATGCCATTAAGTTAAGGATTTATTTATTTATTTATTTAAGATTTTTTAAAAAATTTATTTGACAGAGAGAGACACAGCGAGAGAGGGAACACAAGCAGGGGGAGTGGGAGAGGGAGAAGCAGGTTAGGGAGAAGCAGGCTTTTGGCCGAGCAGGGAGCCCAATGTGGGGCTCGATCCCAGGACCCTAGCCGAAGGCAGACACCTAACAACTGAGCCACCCAGGTGCTACTATTTATTTTTTAAACAGACCCCACGTGTGTGAGCGGGGTGGCAAGGGGCGGGGGCGGAAGGAGAGGGAGGATCTTAAACAGGCTCCATGTCCATCGTGGAGACCCACTCAGGGCTCAGGCTCATGACCCTGAGATCATGACCTGAGCTGAAACCAAGAGTCAGATGCTTAACCGACTGAGCCACCCAGGTGCCCCTAACTTAAAGATCTTGAGATGAGATCATCTTGGATTATCTGGGTGGATCCAACTGAGTGACAAATCTCCACACAGAGAAGAGACACAAAGAGAAGAGAAGTCCATGTTGTGCATCTGTGAACCAAGGAGCACCAGGAGCCACCAGGTGCTAGGAGGGACAGGGTAGAGTCTTCTCCTAGAGCCTTCAGAGGAGGGGGGGCAGGCCTGCTAACACTTGGATTTCTGACTTCCAGCCTCCAGAACAGTGAGAGAATAAATTTGTTGTTTTAAGCCACCCAGTTTGTGGTAATTTGTCACAGCAGCCCCAGGAAACTAATATAGAAGGTCATAGTAGAATGACTAGAACATAGTAAATATCGTTGTCATCACCAACAAAAACACTGTCATCACTATGATTCTTAAATCTAGAATGGGACCTGAAAAGCGGTGTATGCTCAGAAAATAGTGAGTGGTTGAGTAAAAATACAATTCTTCCTCACGAGCTTTCAGTCTGTTGTAATGGCGATGGTGTTGTCCAGAAGTGAGCTTAAAGAGAACTTCCAAAATAGATCCCCTCTTAACTGTGTTGTTTTAAATGTCTTTTTGTATGTTTCTGTGAAGAGTAGTAGTGGATGTTTTAAATTGGTTTTTTTAGAGCCATTTTTACACAGTTTTCCATAAATTGTCCTTTTAGAATAAGACTAATTTTGTCAAAATAGAAATCATAATGGTTCTGTCCCCTCAAAATAGAAAAATGATAAGCAGTTATAGTTCTGACAATAAAAAACTTAAAATATGTCTTCTTTTTCCTATTAGAATGTTATTTAGTAAAATTAATTTCATGCTGATTGACCTTGAAATACAATTTAGAGAGATACTTTGAGCAATAAATTAGTTTATTTCATTCTGCTATGACATAGTTGAAAACCAAAATTTTCAAATAATCGTAAACCCAAGTTTGCTAGGCCATATGTATCATTTGTATGTAAATTTTGGTTTGCCACTAGAAGTTAGGTCTATGACCTAATTTTTACTCATGTTTTATCAATTGGTATAATAGTGAAAGCTAATGTTTATTGAGCTCTTACTCTCTGCCAGGCACTGGTCCAGGCTTTTTACATGAGGCTCTTTACATGAATTAACTGAACTCATTCTCACAGCCATCCTATTCTCTTTACCTGTCCTCTTAACTCAAGAGGGCGCTGAGGCCCAGGGTGGTCACCGGCATGATAGCTGACGCGGCGGAGACTCACAGCGGCCATGGCTCGTGCCTTCTGTGCTTTTCTGACTCTCCATGTACTGTGTCAGCTTTCATCGTTGAATACGGTTTGAAGTGGAGAGTATCAGTAAATCTAAGTAAAGCATCCTCGTCTAATCCCGTAGTGATCCAAACTTCAGTGTGCTTGTCTACCCACAGAGATTCTGATGCGTGGGGCTGGGGAGATGCATTTTTAGTGGGTACCAGGCGGTTTGGGTCCTACTTGGAAATACAGTAATCTAGTTATCATGCAAACCTCACAGTTCATTTCACATGAAGGCCCAGGGTGGCGGTGGCGATGGTGGCGGTGGTGGTGGTGATGGCGATGGTGGCGATGGCGATGGTGTGCTTATTGTTAACACATTCTTTGAATATATCTATGTTCCAGGGTGAGCCCATTGAATGCCTACATTTATCCAAGCTTATGCCTTAAATGCCTACATTATTAATCACATTTTTTTTTTTGGTAGAGAAAGAATAAAAGGCTAGCATCAGAGGAATTTTTTTTTTAACCTTTTGAATGAGCCTCAAAATAAGGTCTGTTTGATCTGAGGAAATTGTAAAGTCTATAGACAGAAGAAAATAAGCATGACATAAAATGTTTACTCTTACAGGGGTTTTTGTATATTTTTTGTTTAGAAGGAAATTTAATGTACATTCTGTTTTACAGTAGAACAATAATCCATCATTTGGGCTCCTCGAATATTAACTGTAGGCAAGGGGAGGATCTTCTCTCTTAGGTTTGGTAAGAAACTTTCACCCATTTGTACTGCCAAGAAGCCTGATTATGTGTGTTTTAGAATATAGGGAAAACACTAAGCTTGCAGTTTTACTAACTTTAGTATCTTAATTGTATATTGAATTGGCAAAAATACGTTTTTCTTTCTTCTAGGGAGTCACAAATCACATTGAGCCAAAAAAACATCCAGTGTTTTCTGCAGTTACAAAGAAAATGAATATTCCCATGCTACTGCGATGTTCTCACCAGCGTTTCCTAAAAGGCCTTTTAAGAACACCTTTCCGTCATTACCACTTCGTCTTTCACTCAAGTACTCATCTCGGATCAGAAATCCCTTGTGCTCGGCCGTGTAATTCTCTTGGATGCCATTGTACAAAATGGATGCTGCTGTCAAATGTTTTAAAGAGAAAATTATGTGTACAAACAACCTTAAAGGAACACACAGAAGAACTTTCTGATAAAGAACAAAGATTTGTGGATAAACTTTACACCGGTTTAATCCAAGGGCACAGGGCCTGCTTAGCAGAGGCCATAACTCTTGTAGAATCAACCCACAAGAGGAAAAAAGAGTTGGCCCAGGTGCTTCTTCAGAAAGTATTAGTCTACCACAGAGAACAAGAACAAATAAATAAAGGGAAACCACTAGCATTTCGAGTGGGTCAGTCTTTTTTTCTTTTCCTTTCAGTCTCTTCAGTAAATATTTTTCTAAATTTTCTCTGTTTTAAAATAAGTCTAAATAGTTTGTAATCTAATGGGAATTCATTTTGTCTTTTCAGAATTTTGGGCTGGATTTTAATCCCCCCCCCCTTTTTTTTTTTTAAATACTGGTCTTGTTAAGTTGGGGGTGGGAGGAATGGTATGGTCATTTGAACCAAAGCTCTGTATTTTAAGAGAACAATATAAGATTTCTGTTTTGGCAAGAATGTGTGGCTCCCAGAAAAGAATATGCATATGAAGAACTGTTAAGTGGTTTACTCCTTTCTCTTGGTAGTCCCTCTGCTTAATAGTCTGAGGTGAAGGCCTTGTTTTTGTATTTATATCAGCTATAATTATCCTTCTCACATTCCAAAATTCTACTTCATAGGTGTTTCAGTAGTCTTTCTAGGGCAAGTCTCCCTTCTTTCAGGTGCTTTTTGTTAGAGTTTCTGGGAGTTGCTTGGCTCTAAGCACAGCCATCTCAATACCAAAATGTGTTTTAAAGGAGAGACCATATTCATTTGCTGTCTAAAAATATTGGAAATTCACTTGATTTCTTGAACAATGGGCAGGTTCTGTAATTGCAAATAAGCTGGCTATATTTTTTTTTAAATTGTGCATTTTTAAACAATATAGATATGTTTAGGTGGAATGAGAGTTTTCATGATGGCAAAGTAGGTGATTCCAACCAACTTTCCCACTAAAAAGAACTTGAAATGGTGGACAAAGTGCAGAAATTTTGTAAGGATTGAGTAAATACACTTAAAAATTGACTGGCATTATATGAGATTTATATCTCAGTTTAATGATGCAGGATTAAAACCTTCTAATTTTATGGTAACAGGGTATACATCTTTAAAGATTATTTCAAAAAGACTTGACCAACCAATATTGGTACTAGTCTGCATTGTTCACACATCCTGTGTGTGATCACACATCACACATCTGCCCTCCCTAAAGGAACTCTTATTTTGACAGTACTATGCTGACTGTTAATAGTCTTTATGTATTGTAGACAGACAAAATAGCAGACTCCCAAAGAGAAATTCCGTAAGATTTTTTTTTTTTTCACTTGGCAGAGAGAGAGATCACAAGCAGGCAGAGAGGCAGGCAGAGAGAGAGGGGGAAGCAGGCTCCCTGCCCAGCAGAGAGTCCGATGCGGGGCTTGATCCCAGGACCCCGGGGTCAGGACCGGAGCCGAAGGCAGAGGCTTTAACCCACTGAGCCACCCAGGCACCCCGAGAAATTCCAATTATGACAAAGTATTTACTCATTATACCTAATGGATGTTTGAAGAGAAAATATCCCAGAAATATACGGAGTTAACCAGCAACTCACACGAAACTCGTAACTCACAAATTTTCATTGCTGTTCTGATTCTTTGGTCTTATGAGGCCAGATAAACCTGTGTCTTTATTGTAGCTCTTTTATCACCGTCATAACTACAAGTAACAAATGTTTTTTCAGCGCTCATACAGATGTTTAAGACAGAGGCCTGGCCTGAAAATTACATTAAGGAGCCAAGCATGCTGTATGACCTACACATACTTTTGGATGTAATTACAATTAAATGCTTAACTTTTATATACTTCATGCTGTGTGCTGTTCTAAACACTGCAAATAGCAACTCATCTAGTTCTTATAACAACCTGAAGAGATAGGTGCTATCGTATACATTTGATTGCAGAGTATACTCAGGTACAGAGTGGTTAAGTAACTTGACCGAGATTGCACAGCTCATAAGAGGCAGAGCTCGAGCCAGAACCAGCCACCGGGTTCCAGAGTGCACGTTCTTATCTGCCATGCTCTGTGCACTCTCCAAGCGGGGGAATTTTCTCCCTTTCTTAAGACAAACTAATTTTTTTCAGGATTTGGTTTAAATCATATATTTTGAGTTATGGGTAAGAGGAAAAAGATTATCTTTCATAAATAGGAAATTATTTTCTCAATCACTGGGAATTTCCAGAGTAGCAAATTGTTTTTCCAACGGGAAGATCAAGTGCCCAGCACTGGGGTAAGTGGAATGATTACTGATCATGATGAGAGATGGGCAGATGTTGCGGAAATTCAGCACATTAGCAACGTAGGCAATGAAGTCTGTCCAGAAAGATCTATATTATAGTAAAAGGGCCGATCATATTTTGTTATTTTACAAAGTGAATTTGGAGAACATATGGAACTCAGAATTGTTTTCTTCCTATATCCCTGTTGCTCAGGAGCTAGATAAATAAACGGTTTTTCGTTTACCGTGGGAAATGTTAAAATGCGTTAATGATGGTTTTAATACATTAGGAGAAATAAAAGGTAATCTAATATTTGAATAGAACTTATCATTGTACTGATCTTATTTCTTTCATTAAATTAGAAGGTCTCTCTCTACCGTAGGGTTGTCTGGGCCCCCTGGTGCTGGAAAATCAACCTTTATAGAGTATTTTGGGAAAATGCTGACTGAGAGAGGGCACAAATTATCTGTGCTAGCTGTGGACCCTTCTTCTTGTACTAGTGGTGGTGAGTATTGGTGATTTTTTTTTTTAAGTTGTGGAGCAGGAGCTCATAGGGCTCTCTTACAATTTAATGGGAATTTGCATAACCCGGTGACTTCTAACCTCTCACTGAGTTTGATCTCACTGAAAGAAGGGAGTTTTGGGGGGTGAGGTGGAGATGGAGGGATGTAGTTTGGGCCCTGGGACTCCTTAGCTTGTGGGGAGGAGCTTGGGTACTTAGAGAACTAGGAAAATGGGTGCCAGAAGTTGAAGATAATCAAAAGCAAATTTCAGCTCTTTGTCTATCACAGCTGACACTAGCCCTTTTCCCTCCTAGCTTTTTTTCCCCCTGGCTGTATCACCCCCCCCCCATGCAGTTCAGAAAATGGGTCCATCCCCTCATTCGCTTTTTTCTTATATTGTTGTAACGTCTCTTAAGCTTAAAAGAGAATCTTATTGCTCTTTATAACTTGTCACGTGTTCATATTACATGTTCAGTGAAACAGAAAGCCCATAGGGGGACCGTGTAATACACCTCCGTTCCCCCTACGGCACTTAGCGTGGAAAGTGGCTCAGCTACAGGGGCTCAGCAGCTACTTACCGGTTTGAGGGCACACAGTCGCTTGAGTTTAATTGGCAGCTCCTGGGAGAGAAAATGAATAAACTTCATTTCCCCAAAGGATCATTTAAGGAAAACATAAAGTGTACCATATAAATACTCAGGAAAGTTTTTCCTTTTTTTTTTTTTAAGATGTTATTTTTTTTATTTGACAGAGAGAGACACAGTGAGAGAGGGAACACAAGCATGGTGAGTAGGAGAGGTAGAAGCAGGCTTCCCACTGAGCAGGGAGCCTGATATGGGGCTTGATCCCAGGACCCTGGGATCATGACCTGAGCCCAAGGCAGATGCTTAAAACACTGAGCCACCCAGGGGCCCCAGGAAAGTTTTTTCTTCTCTTACCCCTCTCACATTGCAGTTACTCATTTAATCAGTATTTGAATGTCTGCTGTAGGTGAGGCATTGTACAAGGAAGGCACTGTTTCATGTAATGGTGACTTGAGACACAGTCCTCTTGGTCTTATGGAGCTTTGTATCTAATGACAGAA
>CM053604.1:103541006-103599826 GCA_028646535.1 Procyon lotor
CGGTGAGTAGGAGAGGTAGAAGCAGGCTTCCCACTGAGCAGGGAGCCTGATATGGGGCTTGATCCCAGGACCCTGGGATCATGACCTGAGCCCAAGGCAGACGCTTAAAACACTGAGCCACCCAGGGGCCCCAGGAAAGTTTTTTCTTCTCTTACCCCTCTCACATTGCAGTTACTCATTTAATCAGTATTTGAATGTCTGCTGTAGGTGAGGCATTGTACAAGGAAGGCACTGTTTCATGTAATGGTGACTTGAGACACAGTCCTCTTGGTCTTATGGAGCTTTGTATCTAATGACAGAAACAGACTTGTAAATACAGGCCATTACAATGTAATGCATGTTATAAGGGGAAAATACAGAGTGCTTTGTGGAAGTGTTTGGTTTGCATACTGTGGGTTTCCTGCTAAAAAGACAGAGATGATATAATCATATTTAAAGGGCTTTAGGTCAGTCGAGAGGTGGACAATAATTCCTATTACCAACCATTGAGAACTTCAGCTGAGAACACGCACGGTGTTTGATTTGCAATAATAAAAATGTTAACCATAAAATAAAATTATACTCACGAGGTTCAAGATTAAAGCCATGTCAATGTATTATCTTATTTACAGTCTAAGAACTTTCTTTGTTAAAGGTAAGGACTTGAGCAAAGAATTTTTTTATAGTGGCTCTCATTTTCATACAGGTGAGAAGGCTTTTTTTTCTCTCACCTTCACAATATTCTAGAATACTTGCAATAGCAAAAGGAAATAATAGCTTGAGATAGTAATAGCAGATATGGTGACAAGATAGCCTGATTAGAGTTGCATAGCCATATGGTTCTTAATTCTTAAACTAAAAATGAAGGTCCCTTTCACGGGTGAAAAAATATATAGACTTTGAAAGAGAATGTAAGTTTCCATTTCTACTTTATTATTGCTGCAGTATGTACATTTGAAAAACAGCATGATGCTAAAGTTGGGAAGCATTACTCTTTTGGTCTCTAGTCAGTCCTTCTTGGGCTCTGGATTCACAGACCCCCTGCCGTAGCTTGGAGACCTCCCTAAGGGACTGCAACTGACAGTTTTGGACTCACTGGCTAAGACGGTTAGATAGGAGAGTAATTTCATAATGTTTAATTCACTGTGTTGGGATCTATAGGATAATAATTTAAGGGACAGCTTCAGCAGATTGTTGACTTACACAGAGATGATTTCATGCAGAAAATTACTTTGGAAAACAGTTTTGTGTGCAATAAAGTGGTTGAGATATGCGGTAAGTGTCTACTCTAGAATTAGAACCTATGAGAACTCTAAACTGGAATCACAGGGGAAAAGACCATATCTTTAAGGACTTTTTCAATGTTTAGCATCAACTTTATGAGGAAAAGTTAGCTCATAGGCAGAGTGAAAATTAAAACTCTGGTTAGAATAGCACTGCACCTTCAAATGTTGTTATATGGCGAGAGGAAAGTAAAAGTTTGAGGTAATTCCAGTAGTTCCAGGGCATTTAGTCTTCCAGAATTTGCAAGTAGTGATATTTGCCAAAATACTGCAGTAAGCCCTAGAACATCACTAGCTCTATTCCATAGTTATTAAATTGATTGATGGGGCGCCTGGGTGGCTCAGTCGGTTAAGCATCTGCCTTCAGCTCAGGTCAGGACCCAGGGTCATGGGATGGAGCCCCTCATCCGGTTCCTGCTCAGCAGGAAGCCTGCTTCTCCCTCTACCCCTCCTCCCTGTTCATGCTCTCTCTCTGTCTCTCAAATGAATAAGTAAAGTCTTTTTAATTAATTAATTAATTGCCTACTATGAATAAGCACTCATTACAGAATATGTAAGAATGATATGGTTCCATGAGCAAGGAACTTCTATTAAAGCAGAGTTTCTCAGCCTCGGCCCTAATGGCATTCTTTGTTTTGGGCAGCTTCCTGACATTGAAGGATGCTTAGCGGCATCCTTGGCCTCTACCCCCCAGATGGCAGTAGCATCCTACCCCAAGTTGTGACAAGTAAAAATCTCCCTAGATATTGCCAGATTTCCTCTGGGGCCAACTCCTCCCCATTTGAAAGCTATAAAGACAACAATGTTAGGATGGCAGTAAAGAAACCATCCTGGCTGGAATGAAAGATTGATTTGGGTGCTAACAGAAGCTAAAATTGGACAGGTAAGGTAGGGCTGCATTTTGAGGTCCTTCAGTGCTAGGCTGAAGACTCTAGATTTGAACCTCTAGTCAGTGGGAAGCCATTATAAATTTTGAGGGGCTTGAAATGTTAAAACGATTAATTTGGCATCATATATACTGTGTTGCCCTAAAGCTCAATAATATGAAATAATTTTGAGATTTGGAGAGAAATGTCCTAAAGCACTTCACCTGGGAATTAGCTGATTGATAATTGGCCCTTATAGGTATTCCATGATTATAAAATGTAATTCTGTATTTTAGGATCACTTTTAGGTGATAAAACCCGAATGACTGAGTTATCAAGAGATATGAATGCATACATCAGGCCATCTCCTACCAGTGGTACTTTAGGAGGTGTGACAAGGACCACAAATGAAGCTATTCTGTTGTGTGAAGGAGGGGGATATGACATCATTCTTATTGAAACTGTAGGTGAGTGTGATTTTCTTTTCTTTTTTTTTTTATTAACATATAATGTATTATTTGCCCCAGGGTACATGTCTGTGAATCGTCAGGCTTACACATTTCACAGCACTTACCATAGCACATACCCTCCCTAATGTCCACCACCCAGCCACCCTATCCCTACCCCCCCGCCTCCCAGCCACCCTTAGTTCGTTTCGTGAGTCTAGGAGTCTCTTATGGTTTGTCTCCCTCCCCATCCCCTCCTGTTTCATTTTTCTCCTCCACCCCCCCAAACTCCCGCCTTGCCTCTCAAATTCTTCATATCAGAGAGATCATGTGATACTTGTCTTTCTTTGACTGACTTATTCTGCTTAGCATAATACCCTCCAGTTCCATCCACGTCATTGCAAATGGCCAGATTTCGTTTCTCTTGATGGCTGCATAGTATTCCATTGTATATATATACCACATCTTCTTTATCCATTCATCTGTTGATGGGCATCTAGGGTCTTTCCATAGTTTGGCTATTGTGGACATTGCTGCTATAAACATTCGGGTACCTGCCCCTTCAGATCACGACCTTTGTATCTTTAGGGTAAATACCCAAGAGTGTGATTTTCTATTTCATAAGAATAAAATACTGTTATAACAAATGCTATATAAAAATGAGGGACAACTAGTCTCATTTTGTTGCTCTAGCATATATTTACTAAAGGTATAATTAAATACAAGATAACTCGAGTTCTATAGGAGATATGAAAATATAGGCTCTAATCCTAACCTTTAAAGAAAAGCCATCTGTCTGGAGAACTGTTAGACAAGAGTGGTGTCTTGTAAATGCCGGAGGAGAACTGTAAGCATCGGGGTCAATACATTAACTTAGCACCTGTTGTTTTTAAGCACATTTCACATGTCTATAATATTTGCCACAAAATACATGTACTTGGGTACCCCTTTAATACAGGGCCATGTTTTCTTTCGTCTTTCTATCCCTAGTACATAGTTATACACAATGAAAATACTGAAATGGAAACCCCAAGAAATTCACAGGCTATGGAGAGACAGTCTACTGTTACTGAGTGATAAATGTTTGTGACACAGCCTGACTCGGACTTGAGGGATCAGGGAAGACTTCCAAGAGGAGGTGACAGTTGAGCTCAGTGTTGAGGGAGGAATTGGAGTGAAATAAAGAGAGTGAGAGGGCCTGACCCATTTACAGAACCATAGTTTGTTCAGGATACTTAGCCCATAGAGTCTGGAGGTGCGTAGGGGATGAAGAGAGGTAGGGCTGGAGACCGGAAGCCCCACCATGTAGGAGTGGATGGCGGAAGTTGCTCGTGCGGTAGTAGGAGAATCAAGGGAGAAGAGGACCATAAAAACCAAGTGCATTGGGTGGAAGTTGCACTTGACTGCTTCTCCCGGGGACTTGAAATAACTGTAACTCAAACAGAAAGTGGTTTATTTTTTTGTCAACAGAAGAAGCCCAGAGGCAGGCAGTCCCGCGTAGCCCAGTGGTCCCACGGTACCCTCAGTGTCCCAGGCTTCCGTCTCTGCTCTCCATTCTTAGCACTTAGTTTCCCTCCTTTGGGCTGCTCTTGGTTAAAAGACAGCCGATGAAGCTCTAACCATCACATACCCGTTCCAAGCAGGAGGAGGAGGGGAGAGGGAGAGGATAAGGAAGGAAGGGTAAGGGGTAGGCAGAAGGGGTGTACCTTTGGCTGGTTAGTCCCCTTTAAAGAGTTGTTCTGGAAACCCTGTCTGGTGACTTTTGCTTTCACTCATAAATCATCTCTGGCAGAGGTTGGGTCTGTTGACTGTGGGCTTCTACCTGGTACGTCGGTGCTCCTAACAACACCTCGGGTAAGGAGATGGGCAAGAATAAATACGGAATGGACAACTAGAAGTTTCTCACACCCCAATGAAGGGCAGAATCTTAGAGGAGTTTCAGTGGAGCAGGTGATGTGGAAGTCGGATTTAAGTGGATTGAAATTAATGTGAAGTAATGAAGTGAAGACAAATGAGCATACATTGATTTTCTTAGTAGACTCTTAGCTGTAAAGAGAAAGTGAGAAATACAGTGATAATTGGAGGAAGTTGTGTGAGTTTTTTGTCTTATTTTTTTTTTCTTGGTTTGTTTAGTTTTCAGATGAGAAAGACATGAGCACAATTCCTATGAGGTGCCGAGCGACAGGAGCCTGTAGACTAAGGAGAGGTTAAAGATAAAGCAGCGCCAGGGCCCAGAGGAGGTGGGAAGAGCGGCTAATCTTCAGCCAGTACTTCTTACACTGCGGCTGGAGAGGAGGCAGTGAGCAGGGCTGGTATTCGGACCTGCTTATCTGTGGAGGGGGACAGGGAGACACCGAGGGGGCGCTGGCTTTTATTTCTCCGCCAAGTCGGTGCCCCGGGCATCATCATGGGGGAGATCACGGCACAGTGAATGTTGTAATAGCTACCGCGAGAAATGGGAGAGCAGCCGCCTGAGGGTGCTTGGGGGCACTGCTTTTCCGGGCCGCGCAGAGCGGGCAGGGGACAGGAAACACCGGGACCCCGCCCGCCTGACCCCGCCGTAGGCCGGTTCCTGAGCCATTCCTCCGGCATCTTGCAGAAGAGAGAACGTGGGTCGTTGGACTGATCCATGGGTGGGGTTTGCAGGGCTCCGGGGAGGGTGAGAAGGCCAGAAAGCTGAAAGTCTTGACAGGCATGTTCTAGGACTAGAACCACACTGTTCGAGCTGCTCACTGGTGAAAGGGAAGCCAGGAAAGAGCTGCGAGGGGGAGGAGCGAATGGGCAATAAGCGAGGGAGGGAGGTGGGAAGGGGCACAAGGGCGCTCACAGGGCAGTGCATTTAGTAGATTCTTCAGAGGTGGGGGTTTACAGTGGGATCAGCCTGAGTGTGTGATGGTGAGTACGAGTGAATGAAATGGCGGTCAGGGTAGCTGAGAAAGTCTAATCGCTATGAATATTTTATCGTCTCAGGCGTGGGCCAGTCGGAGTTTGCCGTTGCGGATATGGTTGACATGTTTGTTTTACTGCTGCCACCAGCGGGAGGAGACGAATTGCAGGTGATTATGTTGCCTTTTTTCTCCTGGAACACAAAGTATACATCTCTGAAAGTACAAATTGCCTGTGTTGTGTTTCTGTAAATTAAGTTGCTGGTAAGGTAGGCAAAAGAAGTAGCATTCAGGGGCGTCCGGGTGGCTCAGTCAGTAAAGCGTCCGCCTTCAGCTCAGGTCATGATCTCAGGGTCCTGGGATCAAGTCCCGAATTGGGCTCCTTGCTCAGCGGGGAGTCTGCTTCCCCCTCTCCCTCTGCCCCTCCCCCTACTAGTATGCAAGAGTGCTTTCTCTGTCTCTCTCTCAAATGAATAAAAAAAGAAAAATCACTCATATTAGCCAAAATACCTGAGTCAAAGGCACATTCTCTTTGCTTTTTCCTAACCTGTAGTAATAAAGTTTATGACCTTGAGCTAATCCTATAACTTAGATTTCTCCCCCGGCAGCATGGGGAGTGAATGGAGCACATGGGCAGTTCCAGCCAAAAGAGACCACTCTGGTGTGGGTGTTTGTAGTGCCAAGATTGGGGCATTTTTAGCTATCAGGTTATTTTTCCTCAAATGCAAATTGGAAAAAAACTTATAAACCTTGAGGAAAGGTTTGAAGACTTCGTGTATGGAAATGCAGATGTTAGCCATAAGGTGTCTTTTCTCTGTAAGCACTTAATGATGGAGGGCTTTGCGTCCTGCAGCGTTTGCTCAGGAGAGACAGAATCCGTCCTGAGACAACTGGACTTGTCTCCTGCCGCTCATTCCTCTTGTGTCTTGATGATGTATTCCCTCTAACTGTGAATGTATTTTCTCATGTTAGTCTCTAAATTTGGGAGAGATCTTATAGGTGACTTCCGTAATCCCAACAGTTGAGTGATTGTGGTCCCTGGTACCCAGGACTTGGGAGGATGCAGAGGAAAAGTTAGTTAATGAAGTGTGTGACTCTCAAAACCTTAGCATTGATTGGTGGCCCATTTTTTGCTCTAATTAAATGAAGTGTTTCTGATACACCGCTGTCTTTTTCACTTCAGGGTATCAAGAGAGGTATCATTGAGATGGCGGACCTGGTGGCCATAACGAAATCTGACGGAGACTTGCTTGTGCCAGCTCGAAGGATACAGGCAGAGTACGTGAGCGCCCTGAAGTTACTCCGCAAGCGCTCAGAGGTCTGGAGACCCAAGGTCAGCTTGCGTTCTGCTCTGCGCTCCTCACCCTGAGTGGACTGAGCACATTAGAGGAGAGGTTGCGAGTTCCAAGCCAGACACATAATCAGTCTCTGCTTGGATGTGATCACAATCTTTAAAAGATCACAATTTCAAAATTATGACAAAGCCAGATTTTAAATATAATCCTTCAGCCGCAGGATGTCAAAAGCTAGATGCGAGGGGATAGATTAGATTGCGTAATGCTTGACTGGAGCCATTCAGAAGTGATAGCAAATCCATTCGGAAAGGAGCCATTCTGAAGATTATGGAGCGGTTAGTGACTTCATTCTGTATCTTAGAGTTTGAGTAGGAGAGAAACTTTTGATGTGATTGCTTCCCTTTGCATTATGCTTGTTGGGTGCTGTTTTCAACGGGGAAAACACAAAGACCAGGTCTGTAATAAATGGTACCTGATACAGACGTGGGCGGCCTTCTGTGCGGGAGGCCACCCTGTTATTAAAGAGTCAGCCGATATCACTGAGGGAGAGCAGCGATGACCTCCCTTGCTGCCCACTCCTGGGCTCCCCCAGTTGCATTGTCTACCCCGGGCCCGGGGCCGTCTGGCCCTTGGAGGTGCTGGGTGCTCGGCTCTCAGCCGAGCTGAATCAGGGAACGGGGCTGTTTTCTCACGGTAGTTTTGTTCCCTAGCACTCAGGCCTCGGGGAAACCTACCCAGCATTGCCCTTCTCATCCTCGTGACCCTCTCGAAGCTCCTCTGCATTGGTCTGAAGACCATCTGAGCAATTCTAAGTCCAAATAAACCTGTGGGCTAACCATTTTGACGTGAAATCAGTGTCTTATTTCTGCACATAGTTAGTAATCGTAGTTAGTGCCCTCAGTCTATTTTTGGGTATGGTTTACTTCAACACAGTGATAAAATGTCTCCATTTTCACTTACCTATTTTCATAGACTGTAAGGCTTAATTGGCAAATATCAGAGGCCCTATGAAGATGTTTCCTGTCATTGTAAGTAACAGGGTTTTGTTTCTTTCCTTTTCAATAGGTAATTCGTATCTCCGCCAGAAGTGGAGAGGGCATCAGTGAAATGTGGGATAAAATGAAAGAGTTCCAGGACCTCATGCTCACCAGTGGGGAGCTGACAGCCAGGCGGCAGAGGCAGCAGAAAGTTTGGATGTGGAATCTCATTCAGGAAAGCGTGTTAGAACATTTCAGAACCCATCCCACCATCCGGGAACAGATCCCTGTTCTGGAAAAAAAGGTTCTCAAGGGAGCTCTGTCCCCAGGACTAGCAGCAGACATGTTGTTGAAAACTTTCAAAAGCAGAGACTAAGGAAATTTATCGTATGCAATGATTTTTATATATCATTTCATAAAGTATTTTAATATTAAAAGTTACTTGAATGCTTATATTTTCAGTAATTCTTTTGTAGTGCCCTCAGACTCATTTGTGAACTGTGCTTGAAAAGTCAAAGAATGTTAGATATGGCTGGCAAAGGTCTGGCCCTTGGCAGTATTTATAAGGTACCTGTTACATGTTACTGATTTCCACTTCTTTCTCTTCTTACACCCTGGCATGGTAGCTGGTAAGATGGTTTCTTTTCATCAGTCACAGGCAAAGAGAACAGAAAAAGCACATGTGCCTTAAAATGTTTTCTTCAATACTGTTTTCTCTGAGTTTCCAGAGAAAATGTAAGTAAGAGAGACCACATTTCTGATTTCTTACTTCAGACCATAATCTTACACAATGAGTTTCTAAGAGCTAAAAATCACAACTGATATTTAGTGTACCAGACAATTCTAGGAATTTCTGAAAGGGCCGTGTAATGTACATGAGTAACAAAACTAGTGGAATATGTAGTGATGTGAACACAGTTTTAAAGTCTACTTGTCTAGACCTGTGGACCACCCCCCATGATAGTTCGAAGAGTCCAAGGGAAGCTGGGGGAAATCAGCTGCAAATAATGTGGCCCATTAATCCCCAAGAGTTAGAGTACAGCCTCAAAAGACCCAAGTGAGGTCACAATGATTCAAGGGGTATTCACTTTGAATATTATCAGAGGCTTTTGCTTCTCTTCCTCCTGCGTCATTTGACTTCATATTAGCATCTTAAAAATCTACCTTATTCCTGATGAGGAGGAACAAGTTTTATTCTCTAGAGGAAGCATGGCACAGAGGTTGGGTTCTGGGGTTAAACTGTGTGGGTTTAAACTTTAAACAAAAATCAGTCACTCGTTAGCTGTTTAAGTTTGGACAAATAACCTACCTCTAAGTTTCAGTTTCTTCCCTGCTAAAAGGGAACTGACACAGTAACTTTATAGGCTTGATGAGGATAAATGAGATAACTCAGGAGAATCATTTTGCTACCGTGATGGTACATAGGAAATACCAGAGGCTGCTTGCTATTATTATTATGTTAGTTATAAATACCTGAAGCTGCGCGAGTCTTATATGTAAGCTGAATTTTCTCTCATGGTCTTATTACTGCCATCATGCTCTTGTGATATTTTATGATTGCCTTTAAAGTACCTGCTGTATGGGGCACCTGGGCGGCTCAGTTGATCAGGAGACTGCCTTCGGCTCAGGTCATGATCCCGGAGTCCCAAGATCGAGTCCCACATTGGACTCCCAGCTCCACGGGAGCTTCTCCCCCTGCTTCTCCCTCTGACCGTCTCTCCTCTCTCATGCTCTCTCTCACTCTCTCTCTGTCAAATAAATGAATAAAATCTTTAAAAAAATAAATAAAAATAAAGTACCTGCTATAGTTAATTCTTTGAATATATTTTATACTGTTTGGTGGTAGTTATAAGTATGTACATTTGAATAAAATTATCTCTAACCATAAAATTTCTCCATTGCACAAAATTTCTTCCCAGAAATTTCAAATCTATACTATTGTGAATCCTTTAGAATATTTTACACAGTGTGTCAATTTTGATTGTTACCCTCCTATCTGAAAGTAAATTATTTGAGTATTATCTTAGCAAACATTCCATAACTTTATTTTTAATTTTAATTAAAATTTATTTGACAGACTGAGGGCACACAAGCAGGGGGAGCAGCAGAGGGAGAGGTAGGCTCCCTCCCTCAGCAGGGAGCCCAGAGAGGGGCTTGATCCCAAGACCTTGAGATCATGACCTGCACCAAAGGCAGAAGCTTAACTGATTGAGCCACCCAGGTGCCCCCATAACATTTTTTTTTAAAGATTTTATTTATTTCTTTGACAGATCACAAGTAGGCAGAGAGAGGGAGGAAGCAGGCTCCCCTCTGAGCAGAGAGCCTGATGCGGGGCTTGATCCCAGGACCCTGAGAATATGACCTGAGCGGAAGGCAGAGGCTTTAACCCACTGAGCCACCCAGGCACCCCCATTTTTTTTAAAGGATTTTTTGTTATTGGCGTACCCACATCTTATATGAGGGCTAGAAGAAACCAAAAGATCATCCAGTCAATTCAGCTAATTTCAGAAAGGACAACCATTAAACCAGATGAACAATTGTTTTTGGAATCTTCCAGAGAAAGAATTTCACTATTTCCCTTAGTACAGTACCACTACAGAGAATGACAGACCTGCCATTTGTGACCCAGCGTACATAGCGGTGAAGCACATACACGCGGCATTATGAAGAAGGTGGCGGAAGGGTGGCTTTGGTTAGCCTTCCACTTAGCTCTGCATTTCTTCTCAGTTTGAATCACTTTTATTTTTATTTTATTTTATTTATTTATTTATTTATTTATTTATTTATTTATTTTTAAAAAGATTTTATTTATTTGACAGAGAGAAACACAGCGAGAGAGGCAACACAAGCAGAGGGAGTGGGAGAGGGAGAAGCAGGCCTCCTGCCGAGCAGGGAGCCCGATTCAGGGCTCGATCCCAGGACCCTGGGATCATGACCTGAGCTGAAGGCAGACGTTTAACAACTGAGCCACCCAGGTGCCCCTTGAATTACTTTTAAATGTTACGAATATAGTCATAAAAAGCATTAGAAACCCCTTTGTCCTCTTTAATGTTATCGTACCACTGGCTTTAATGTAGAGACCAATTCCTAAGATACTGTTTACCTTTATTTCTGTTATTCGCTAAACTAGCAGCTGTATAATGGACTAAAATGTTTGTGGCCTTAAAGAAAAAAAAAAAATCCACGCTCCCTTTTGTTAAACTTGAAAATGCTGTCCTTCCATGCCATCTGTGATTCACCACGCTAAACCCTTGACCCGGACAAAAGCATAGGGTTTTTTGTTTGTTTGTTTGTTTGTTTTTAAGATTTTGTTTATTTATTTGACAGAGACAGAGCAAGAGAGGGAACACAAGCAGAGGGAGCGGGAGAGGGAGAAGCAGAGAAGCACTGAGCAGAGAGCCCGATATGGGGCTCGATCCCAGGACCCTGGGATCATGACCTGAGCAGAAGGCAGAGGCTTAATGACTGAGCCACCCAGGCGCCCTAAAAGCATAGGTTTTGACTTGGATGTATGTAGTCAGATGTCAGCTGTCCTAACTAGCCATGTGTTCATCGGGGCAGGTTTTTTCTCTTTTTTATACACTCGTTTCCTTATATTTAAAATTAGGGTAAGAATAGCTATTTTATGGGATAATTAAATGAGAGGTTGTATGGGAAATGCCAACACTCAGTAATTGGCAGGTGTTGGGAATATTATACACGGGTACTCCTGGCAGCTTGTTGTCCTATAAAATAGACTAGTATCAATTTAATTTGAGTTTGGCCAAACTACTTAACCTCCCTGTGTCCCGGTTTCCTCATTATTGAATGGGGTTGACAATGACATCCATCCAGAGTTGTTGAAAGCACTATTTTAGTTAATATACACACAGTGCCTGGACGTAGTAAGTGTTAAATAAATATTTAAAGAGTAAAATATTTAACGGCTTAGGGTTGTTTTAAGGATTAACTGAGTTAGTCTCCCTTTATCTTAAAAGAATGATTCTCTTCTGAAAAAACCTCCTAGGCTGATTTTGCCCTTGTTAAAAGCATAATTACCATTAATTTCTGTAGGTGGGTAAAAAAGTGCTCTGTTCTAAACTGAGCTCCAAAATTGACAGACGTTTTGCTAAAACAGTACCAAATCTCATTAAATTGACTACAATTACTTGTACGGTTAGAGCTGCAGTTAACATTACCTATCACAATACAACCTAGCAAGGAATTCTGTCTTTATGATCACCCCGTGACGTGGCTGTTTACTCCCTGCCCTGAGCCGGTAGCTGTTGTAGCGCCCGTGTCCACGGGGACACTGAGTACACTGAGTACACCGTGTCCGCGGGGACAAAAGCTAATGAACAATGGGCATAGGCTACTCAGTGCTTATACAGTGTAACCTGTAGCACAGAAAAAAAAAAGAAGAGGAAAGATCAGTGAAAACAAGGGTAACATTCCGCTCACCCAGTAGATTGCCATCATAGAAGTCGTGACACTACCGCTAGAAATTAGTTAACCACAAGGACTTTGAGAAGTGAAGCAACTGCTATGATTTCTACGTTTTTGCAGATGGTGGAGCTCAGCTGCCCCCGAGGCCTGAGAATCCCACGTGGGACCTCAGAAGCACAAATGCTCCCTAAACCAGACTTCAGGTCACTCCTCGGGAAGTCAAGCTCTTGTCCTTTAAGGGGTACATCTAGGGCAGCACTGTAACTCATGGCAAGTGTTGGAATGGTGGTTGGGACCAGTACTTGCTAAGCATTAGCATTGTTACTTGGGTAAAAAGGGAAATGATGAGCAAGTCAAAATTTTCCTTGAAAAAGAACAATCAAAAAAGACTTTAGCCTGCTGCTTTTCTTTCCTCCCACCATAATTTATGGACTTTTTTTTAAACCCGCTTGACATACATACCGGGTGACAGTTCCCACTCCATGAGGTTCATAAACATTCACCTTTTTGGTCATTAGCAGTAGGTTGGATGACAAAATATTAGAATGGAACAAAAGAGGTTATAAAATACTGAATTTTTTTTTTTTTTTTTTCAGAAAAAAGTTTAACTTGGGGCGCCTGGGTGGCTCAGTCGTTAAGCATCTGCCTTCTGCCCAGGTCATGATCTCAGGGTCCTGGGATCGAGCCCCGCTGAGCAGGGAGCCTGCTTCTCCCACTACCATTCCCTCTGCTTGTGTTCCCTCTCTCGCTGTGTTTCTCTCTGTCAAATAAATAAAATCTTAAAAAAAAAAAATTAACTTTATATTATGAAATGTAGATGATGCTAATATGAGTCCAAGTATATTAATATCTTCTGGAAAATTTCATGCATAAAGGGTAACCTTGGGGCAATTTACATTTTTTTAAAAGATTTTATTGATTTATTTGCCAGAGAGAAAGAGAGCACAAACAGGGGGAGTGGCAGGCAGAGTGAGAAGCAGGCTCCATAGTAAGCAGGGAGCCAGACGTGGGACTCGATCCCAGGATCTGGGTATAATGACCTGAGTTGAAGGCAGATGCTTAACCAATGGGGCCACCCAGGGGTCCCAAAGCAATTTACTTTGTTTAGCCACCTCAGCTTCTTGATTGGAGGGGGGTGAGGGCACATGAAAGTCAGTGAACTATTTTACCCACAGCAAGGCTTAATGCTTCATTTCAATTAATGTTGCTTTTAACTAACACAGAGGAGATATGTGACCCCATCCTCAAAGCTCTGTAACATCTGCCAGGCCAATTGTAAGGTGTGGATAGAAGTCCACAGAAAGATACCTTCAGATGACAATTAAAGCCATTTCTCAGGCTCATACCTGAATGCCAAATCTTGTTACCTATAGAACCCAACTATTTCAAGGGTGAACTCTCTTTCCTTCAGAGTAAAATCATATTAGGTTTTACACTCAAATTTTGCTGACTTGCGATTCCCTCGTATCGTGCAGGATCTCAGTCCCCTGGAAAGTCCTCTTCTCACATAGATTTGAAAGTGTCAGGGGTTCCTTACCGATCTATGGACAAGCTCACTCTTAGGTGCAGCATGCTCCTCCCAGGCTTCTCCCAGTATTTTAACTGTTGCTGTACCTGTAAGAGAATGCCTTGCTTAGATGTTCCCAAACAGTGGAAACTCTTTTGGTTCCCCAAATAGTCCTGTGTTCCCAGAGAACAGGATCTTTGCCTCCCTCTCCTAGGGGCTGGTCCTGGGGGCTGGGGGACGGACCACTTAACCATACCATTTCTCACTGTACTTAGCTCTCCTGTCTCCTCCCCTGTGACTTAAGCACAGAATCTTTACAGAAAACCTCCCTCTCCTGAGTCCCCTTTTCAAAATGTCTATCAACTCCAGGAAAAGAGGCCTGGGCAGTTGGCAGTCCCTCCTTTTCTGGCAGATCAACCTTAGGTTGAGTCACAATCTTCCAGCTTCCCATATATATGATTGCTAATTCTGTCAACAACCCCTCAAGAAAGAAATTATTACCCTCATTTTATAGAAAAAGAAATTGAGCAATAGGAATATTTATCTTGGAACACTGAAAAAAATAAAATTAAATTTTAAAAAATGACCAATAAGAAAACATAAAAAATTTATTTAAATTTATTGTTCCTATAATATAATAGGATTATATTATAATTCCTATAATTATAATATAATGTATATGTCACATATACATTAGATTTTAAAAATACTGTTTTCCAAGTTGCTCACATCACTTTATGAACTTCATTTCATACTTTCTATAAGATAGTTCATGACAGATATTATCTTCATTTATAGATACCCCTGTGGTACAGGGTGGATTTGTACATTAATCCAGATGGTAAGATCGTGCTCAGTGTTTGATCTTTAAGGACTTTCTTCTGTAACCTACTTTCTTAGATTTTGCTCTTTTGGAAACTGGTGCCTCAAGGTATATTTTCCGGTAGACTTTTCTGCTTATGTTTGAAGATAATATTTTAGACATTAAAAACCAAACCAAAATGAAACTTACTATCAGCTTTTATATTAGCCAGGATTCTTGGCCAGAAATAATAGAAAGCTACTAGTTTAGGTAAAAAGAGTTATTTATTGGCTCATCCAATCATACATGGAGAAGGGTAGGGGTTCAGCAAGCTGTTCAGGGACATAAACGCTGCTAGGATTCTCCATGTCTCTTTCCTTCCCCTCTGCATATTGACTCCCTTCGCCCAGCTTCCTCCGCAGAGCTGGAGATGTGGCACTTGGGTTTAGGGGAAGGGCTTCCCTTCTCTCTGTAGACCCAATTCGGAAAATCTCGGGGAGGCACTCAGACTGACCCGCCTGAAAGATCACAGGTTCGTCTCCATGGCAAAGGATGCCAGGCAGACCAAAAACGTGTCCACTGCAGATGCTCTATTTTATTTTATTTTTTTAAGATTTTATTTATTTATTTGAGAGAGAGCAGGGATGGCGGGTAGAGGGAGAGGGAGAATCTCAAGCTGACTCTTCACTGAGCGCAGAGCCCAATGCAGGGCTCGATCCCATGACCCCAAGATCATGACTTGAGCCTAAACCAAGAGTCAGAAGCTTAACCCACAGCCACTCAGACGCCCCTACTACAGATGCTTTCATCTGTTTTGTCTGTTTTGGACAAAGGTGAGATACAAATAAATGTTATTGATGCGTCACATTAAAAGATGTGATTTTTGTGAAAATGATTAATTATTGACCCAATTGTTGGTCATATATCACCAGAACATTCAGACTCGTGGCCATACCACTCTTATTCATTGAAAATGTCTTTCCCTAATCCAGTTTTACGAGAATTCCCCCACCCCCACAACTAGGCTCTTTAACCCTTCTTTATAGTGCAGCTGCATTTGAAAACGAGAAAGGATCGGTACCCTGAAGAGGAATGCTTTTAGAAAGAGTGGTATCTTTTAGGTTTAATTCCCCTTTTATGTCTAACTGATTCATAGGAGATTTTAGAGTTATTTTAGCCTAAGTAACCCTTTATACAGTTGGAGGAGCTGCAGCTCATGGCAGGCAATACATTTTGGACAGGGGTCTTTGGTTGCATGGCTGACCTACACAAGACAACTCAGGAGAAGATAGTTTTATTTTAAATATAGAGATCTCACAAAAAACCAGACACAAGAATCAAAGTTCAGCCTTCAGGAAAGGAGCCAGCCACAAGGGCTTACATTTAAACTCTGACATGTAAAGGACTTGGAAGTTTTCACTCTCCTCCTCACAACCTAGAAAAGCCTGGTCAGACTGAAAATTAATCACTTTGCTTGGACCTGTAGAGAGACCAGCACCCAGAAATCTGGAGATACAGGGACATCCAGGGAGTGAGAGCCAGGGTCTGCTCATCCAGAGCAGAGACTGTTAGAGCCATAAATGGGGAGGAATGCTTTAGTGGTGAACTCTGAAGAGTTGCTGAAGTCTGAGGGGGACCCAATGGGAGAGTGAGAAACTCCTGGGGCTGCAGGCTTATGGGGGCCCACACACTTCCAGGGACTTCGCCTGTAAGAACCGTGTTGTCTCATTAAAGACCCAAGGAAAAACAAAGAATAAAACAAGAAAAATTCGTTGTGGCTCCAGCAGGATGAAGGGAAGAGTAATTGTGTGTAGTACATCCAGGATCTTGTCCGAAGGCCTACTCTCCAGGAGAAAACACTTTGCTGAGGTCTTATCCCAGCTGGGATAAGGACATTCCTACCAACTCCTAAGGTTTGTTTTTCTTTAGTTTTGTTTTGTTTCTCCTCCTCTAATGTGGGAAGGGGAACATAGACAACAGGGGTCAGGTCTTCAAGGGAATAGACTGGAAACCCTGTAGCCAGTGAATGGAGCAGGGAGTCGGGGTACAGGAGGCTACACTACAGGAGAAATGCTTGTAAAGGTCCCTGCCCAAGGACACAGGAGACTGATGTTTAAATATTTAAAAGACTAATGTTTAATCATAAGATTAGAGAACACTCCTGCCTCCCCCACGTTATTGTCACGCCCACAGGGCTTTGGTATAATAACAGTGAATTACAGTTGAAAGAGTTGCAAGATACAGACTCTGAGAAGTACCCAGGGAAGCCCAGAGTCAAGAGGGGAGGCAAAAACAAGGACACTAGAGGCGTCTGTGGCCTCTGGCTCCTGCAGCGACAGCATACGTGTAGCATATCCTGATACTTAGCCGGCTTGACATACATCCTCACAGTAAAGGCCCGTTGACCTCAGTTCCTGTTATTCAAGACACCACGCTGGATTTCAACAATTACAAGACATGCTCAAAAGGCAAGAAAAAAAATTAAGTTTGAAGCGACAGACCAGTAATGAGAATCAGACTCAGATATGCACAGATGTTGGAATCATCAGAGAATTTAAGATAACTATGAAAATAAAGGCTCTAAGGGAAAAATAGACAACAGATAAGAACAGATGGGTAATGTAAGCAGAGAAACGGAAACTCTATGGAAGGATCAAAGGGCTATGCCAGAAAAAAACACAACGACACTCTAACAGAGATGAAGAATGCCTTCAGTGGGTTCTTCAGTAAACTCAACAGGGCCAAGAAGAAATATCAGTAAGATTAAAAATAGGCCAACTTTCCAAATGGAAATGCAAGATAAAAAGATGAAAAAACTCAGAATGTTCAAGAACCATTTTGAAAGACACAATATACAAGACATTGGAATACTAGAAGGAGAAGAGAGAGAAGAGACATATCACGTAATAATACCTGAGAACTATCCGAAGTGAATGGCGGACACCAAAACCACAGATTCAGGAAGCTCAGAGAACCCTGGACAGGATAAATGCCAAAAACACAAAGAAAAACTCACATATAGCTCTATTGTATTCAAACAGCACAGGACCAAAGACAAAAAGAATGAAGGCAACCCTCATTCATGAGCTAGAAAGTCTCAGGCACTTCTGCTTCTCTCTTTTTTCTGTACCTTCTAGACTTAACGTTTCCATAACTGTGGTCTCACACAGACCATCAAGGCCCTTTCTATTCCAATTATATCTTACTATTTTATAGCTCTAGTTCCCACATTAACACTTCATAGTTTCTTGGTTCCCAATTTCAAATTCCTGATAGAAAGGTGATGGGGCCTGTTCATCTTTTGGAGGCAACAGAGGTCAGTGGAGGAAACCTGTGGTTGGGTTTCCAAGAATGAGTTGTCCACCTCAACCTGTGTTTCAGGGGGGTGGAATAAAGTGTAAATACAGTTCCTTTGTCATCAACAACAGTTTGTAAGGTACGGTTTCTTGGGGTTTTTGGGATGGGCTAGGCAGCAATGTATAGTTCTACCACAAAACAAATTATATATATAATTTAGGTGGAAAATGAGTTTCAGAGGGGTGAGGTGACTTGCTTAAGTAGCCAGTATGACTCAGACTAAAACTTACCTCACTTCTTCACTCAGTGATCTATAATATGAATTAGAAACAAGCTGTTAAGAAAAATATATTGCGGGGTGCCTGGGTGGCTCAGTGGGTTAAAGCCTCTGCCTTCAGCTCGGGTCATGATCTTGGGGTCCTGGGATCGAGCCCCACATGGGGCCCCCTGCTCAGCAGGGAGCCTGCTTCCCTCTCTCTCTCTGCCTGCCTCTCTGCCTACTTGTGATCTCTCTGTCAAATAAATAAATAAATCTATCTTTTAAAAAGGGAAAAATATATTGCTTGTTTTTTTTAATATATTACTTGTTGACCATAAGCTGTTAAATTATTCCTGCTTCTCCTTAGTAACCTAAGGAGGAATACTAATTAGTGTACTAATTAATACACTTAATTCTAGAAATGTCACTGTTTACCAGAGATCTGCTCCACCTACATCTTTATGTAGAATAAGAATTTTAGAAATCACACCACTTCTTTTTAAAACCAGTGATGTTGCTGGTTCTGGAAAACTTTCTTTCCCAACTAGTTTTAGTCACTTGGAGCTCTTGGAATAATAGAAGAAATAGGGACCATCTTACTCAGTGGATCTCAGAACGCTTTGTTGTCCATATAGCATCCATCATATCTCATCATTGTTATAGTTTGGATTTGCCACCTACAAAGCTATGTGGAAGTGCTAATCCTCAGGATCTCAGAATGTGATCCTACTTGGAAATCAAGTTGCTACAGATGCGATTAGCTAGGATAACGTCCTGTTCGAGGCGGATGGGCCTCCATCCAATATGACTGATGTCCTTATAAGAAAGTCATGTGAAGACAAAGACACACAGGGAGAACACTGAGTGATGGTGGAGGCAGAGGCTGGTGTGAGGCAACTGCGCGGCCAGGAGGCCAAAGATGGCTGGAAAACCACTGGAAACTAGGAAAAGGTGAGGGAGAATTCTCCGGCGTGTTTCAGATGGAGCACGGGCCCTGCTGACACATTGATTTCAGACTCATGGCCTCCAGAATGGAGACAGTAAATTCCTGTTGTTTTAAGCCACCTTGTCTGTGGTACTTTGTTAGGGCAGCCCGAAGAAACTAATATAATTGTCAACCGCTGTCTGAGTCTAACTCAAAAAGGGAAACTTCTTTGAAAAATTCTATTACACTCCTCCCCACCCTAAATCATATGTCCTTTGACCTCCCAATTCTGCCTTCCCTCGGTACCTTGAAAACCCATAAAACAAAAGGAACACAAGAGATTCTTCGTGTTTCTCTTGTGAAGGTGACTTGCTGCTGTTGGTATTCCCCAATTTCTGTCATCCCTTGGCAATGAACTCAGTATTGGCTCTGATCATCCCAAAGGACCTAAATTTCACACGTCTGGGAGGTTGGGTCCTTTAGGAGGGACTCAGGAAAGTACAAAGGCGTTCTAAGACGATTAGCCTCGCAAGCGACGGGAAAGCCATCTGAAATGTCTGGCCCCTCCAGGCTTCTCTGCCTTGAGGAGATAATGTCTCATACCCACCAGGTGTGGGGAAGGGGTTGAGTATATAAAAAGTGTTCTGCCCTTGTAAAACTCCTGCTTCTAAATCAGCTTTTTATAACATGTACTAAGCTTCTCTGGCATCAAGCCCTATCATATGGCACTGGCAAAACAAATTTTTAGCTCAAAATAATTTAGCCTTAATAATTTGCTGAGAAATTATAATAGGTATTTGTCACAACAAAAGTTACTTCACGGGGCGCCTGGGTGGCTCAGTGGGTTAAAGCCTCTGCTCTCTGCTCAGCGGGGAACCTGCTTTCCCCCTCTCTCTCTGCCTGCCTCTCTGCCTGCTTGTGATCTCTCTCTCTCTGTCAAATAAATAAAATCTTTAAAAAAAAAACGTTACTTCACTGCACATGGTTTACCTACTTTCCAACATTTATTTATTCATTTATTTTTTATTATGGTATTTATTTAAATTCCAGTTAGTTAACATACTAGTTTCAGGTGTACAATTTGGTGAGTCCACATCTCCATACATCACCGGGTGCTCATCACGGGAAGCGCCCTCCTTGTTCCCCAGCATCGATTTCACCCATCCCCCCACCACTTCCCAGCTTGCTGGTATTTAGAAGGTGTACCCAACTAAATTGGTATGAGATTTGCGCTGCCTTTTTACATAGTTCCCTACTGAAATCACTCTTGATCAGTGAATGAATCCTAACCAGTGTGACAGGAAGAATTCCTGGTGTAGTGTAGCGTAGTGTGTATGTATACACATTGTATGTATATACATTGTATATGTAGGTGTAGTGTATATCACTGTATCTGTAGGGAATAAACCAATATGGTACAAAATAATAAATGGTGTTGTTCTGCGGCCCAAGTGGGTGCACAATAAATATTTATTGAATAAACAGATGAATGAAGAAATTCTGAGTAAAGCTCATACATGGCCACAGAGACAGAGAGACAATGTTGAATGGGCAGGAATCAAATCAAAGAGCAGGAATATATGGAATTATCCAGTTAGCCAGCATATCCTAAAATTGCGTCTGTCAGGATATCCACATTTCTGTAGGACTAAATATTGTTGTATGTCTCTAAGCTCAAAGCATTTCTCAGCATAACCCTGGAAATGCAGAAACAGGCCTGTAAATACCTGTGCACAGTACAAATCTGCCATCATGCAGATTAAGTGTCCAAAGGAGGTGGGCTGGAGTATTAATCTTGATTGTTCCAGGGTAGTCAGTTTTCAGGTCTTGTGTACATTCCTTCCTGTGTATCTCTAAACCTGTGGACCCCAAATCAGCACGTAGTGACATTTAGTAACAGAGAAAAGGAAGTAGAACTCGGATTCATATTTGACTAAGTCAACAACATAAGCAAATAAACTCCCTTTGTTGAACAGGGAGGGAAGAAGAAGATCTGTCAGTTAAATCTTCAGAGGATTTCTCTTCCAGTCTTTGTTCACCAACATGTTTATATGAACGATCATTTCATTAACTTTATTTTGTACCTACCCCTATATCTGTCATGATCTTCCTGGTAGGATTTAATTTTTTTTTTATTTTTAAGCTGTGAGTTCATCAACCTAGTATTTGTTTCCAAGCATTTAGGAACTAGAATCCACTAAGATTAATTTCTTTTTAATAGAAAATATTTCAGATTCCCAGTTAGGGTATATACACAGCTGATATCTTTCTTTTTATTTATTTATTTTAATTTTTTTATTAACATATAATGTATTATTTGCCCCAGGGTACATGTCTGTGAATCGTCAGGCTTACACATTTCACAGCACTTACCATAGCACATACCCTCCCCAATGTCCACAACCCAGCCACCCTATCCCTACCCCCCATCCCCCAGCCACCCTTAGTTTGTTTCGTGAGTCTAGGAGTCTCTTGTGGTTTGTCTCCTTCCTGATCCCGTCTTGTTTTATTTCCCTCCCCCACCCCCCAGGACCCCCCACCCGGCCCTGTCTCTCAGATTCTTCATATCAGAGAGATCATGTGATAATTGTCTTTCTTTGACTGACTTATTTCGCTTAGCATCATACCCTCTTGTTCCAGCTGATATCTTTCTAAAAGCCCTCCTCTTAGCTTGGAATATTTCTGAGGCGTGAGGGCTTTGCATGTTACTATCTTTTTAAAAAGATTATATATATATGTATATATGTATACTTATTTATTTATTTAGAACGAGCATCCTGATAATGTGTTCTATTTAAGACTAAGAGTGTTGTCCAAGCAGATTAGGCAGCGAAGTCTTTATTTTGTAGGATTGGAAAGATGGGCCAGTTCAGCTTGTGTCCACTTCCCCCACACTCTCCTCCAATGAGCTGAGGAAATCAGCTATCACTATATGATATTGACCAGGAGGTACCACTGGGATAGGAAAAATATCTTGGCCGTTATTATGGCTCATTTTTTAGTTTTAATTATCATGAGTTTTTTTGCTGTTGTTATTTGTTTGTTAGTGTGGGCACACTCTCTAGATTACCTCCTCATGTGTACCTATATATAGACAGGGTTTCCTTGTCTATATATAGACAAGGTTAATTCAAGTTTCATCACTTTGGGGTCTACTATGTAACTGCTCTTTTCCTGTTTCTATTTTCTTCTCCACTATTCCACCCCCCTCCACATACACCTTTCAAAGAGCTGCAGGTCTTATTTTCTCCCTACCTCTGATTACTGGACCCAGAACTAGAAGAAGAGAAAGCTTAAGAAACATCATATTTGATTGAATTGACTCCAATCTCTTTGCTCTGGAGTTGTTTAGTGGAGTTCAGTTTTAAGTAATTAATTCAAACCGAAAGTTAGCTTAAATTAAGTACATTCTGGAGTTAAGACTTAATAGTGTGTAGTATGTTAAGATTAAGTGCTATAAGATATGGGGCAACATATTAAAGTCAAGCTAAATCTTGGTCTAAGGAGCTTTTAGGACCTGTTTCGAGGACTGCCATTTCTCCATGACAGGCTTCATTTTAAGTCAGAAAAAGACAGGCCTAAGGGTACGGATGTGAAACTAGTCCTGGAATTTAGACTCTTCCCCTTCCCTAGCCCCTGAGTTGCTCAAATGCACCAATGAAATGCATAGATTTAGGTAATTGCCATATAAAGAATAAGGAACTTGCCTATGTGTGTAGTGACGTATGTGCTTGTTTACTTGAGTGTATAAAAATGGTGGGAAGGGGAGAGGCGGGGCTTCTCGCCTTAGCACTGTGCTGTGTTGCATGTGCCGGTGGGAGCCCCAGCTAGCTGGAAATAAATCCTCTTGCTGTTGCATCCAGCCTGCCTTTTGTGGGTTGTTTTGGGGAGGGTCTTGATCCGGACACAACAGTTTGTTTCTTTGTTTTAAAGGTCTGGATTGTAGAGAGATGTGTAAGAGAAAAATCATTATAAACCTGAAAGAGATTCATTGCAAGATTTGGAGGTTGATTATATATGGATGTATTCCCTTTGTTTTAGTTTTGGTAAAATAACATCTGGGCTCTGATTATGAGTTACATACATGCCTTGTAAAAAGTTTAGACAATCTTTAAAAAAAAAAAAAAAAGTTTAGACAATAAAGAAAGCAATGTAGAATATAAAAATCACATGTAATCCTCCCATTGAGCTATGATAAGTATTAACATTTTTATATATAGCCCCCTAAGCCTTTTCTTATAAATAGATATGCACACATATATACTTTTTATTAAACAAAACTGGGACCACAGGGTCAGTTTCAGTTTTCAAACAGTAAACATAACCAAAAATAAATTTTAGGAAAGACAAGACAAAAGAGCATTCTTTTTAGGCTTTTCCTCGCTAATTGTATCAACTTTATTTTCCTGTTCCTTTGCACTTCACCCTTCTTTTTTTTCCATCTAGTCCTGTTGCATCTGGTTTCCTGTGTCTTTTAGACCATGTTTTTGACCAGTAAGTCAATAAAAATTTCCAATTCACAGAATGGATAAGTATGAAGAAAGTATTCCAAGATCAAGGACTGAGAATTGATATTATTAAAACTGACAGACTCAAACAGTTATTAACCATAACACATTGTGCATGCTCATTCAGCTGTTGGCGACGCTTACCCAAATATCAGAATTTGGCACCTTGTGGGGAGGAGACAGATTTTTGCTGAGATGGAAGCTTCAGCTTCATATGGGATCTTTTTTCTCAAGGGAATTCTGATTTCTTTTTGGCCTTTCTATTACTTGTTTTCCTCCTGGTTTCACCTTGGAATGGCATCAGTACATTTCTGTCTCCACAGGGTACAGCCGACACATCTGGTCTGTAGTGACAGAAATGAGGATGGGGGTTCCGGGTTGCATGTGTGCACACGTGCGCATGCACACACGTTGCTGTTTTGACTGGAAAGGAACAAGAAGTTACATGGATGTACACATGTGTATTTTTGTGCACCTTTGTGTTTGATGTTACATCTCAGTTAAGAAAGAAAAATACTGCCTTGGTCTACCAACTTGTGAGGCTGTCTGTGGTTTAGCTGGAGACCTAGGCAAGACTGAATAAATTCCAGAGACTACAGACCAGCCATTGTCTTAGCTACAAAGCCTGCTGGCCTTTTCAGTTCCTGGACCGTTGCACAGAAGGGCAGAGATGCTCTCCCACCCCACAAAAGAAGTTTTGTGGTCAGGTAAGTTTAGGAAGTGCCTCACTGTCCAGGCCCCATTGAAAGATTCACAGTGCACATCGAAATATCAAAGGCTTTAAGTCCTACAGCAAAGAAACACATTTATTCCAACTCACCCTAAACTTATTTAACCATGAAACTCTTAATTAATACCTATTAACACCTCATTAGAATAACCAATTTATGCTTGGAAGCCTGGTCAAGGCCTACCCACCTGCCAGTGCGCCATCTGCTGGTTTTACTGGGTGAGGTCACTCAGGAAGGAAGCTTCTGTTTTTACTAACTCTCACTCAGGATCAGAGTTCATTGTCCTAGTGCTCTTGATTAGCTTTTTCTTCACATTGAAATAGCAGCGACTGAACAACATAGCTTGCCATAATTCAGTTCCAAAAGGAGGTTTTTAAGGGGTTCAGACTCTCAACTTGGATGTCAGACCATTCAAGTCAGCACCGAATATCAGTGTCCAAGAGGAGTGAAACATCTGATCATATGAGAACAAAGAATGAGTGTGCTAAGAGCAAAGTCTCTTAGAATTTCTAGGGTTTTACAGATCAAAGACTGATGATAATAAATTCAGTTAGTCCATTCTATTTATTTTCTAATTTGAAGTCTGACTTATTTAACAGACTTGTGAACTAAGCTATAATTCCACCTAAACCCAATATGAGTCATATTCACTTAAATTGTGAGGTTTCACTACTCTTGGTTCTTTTTAAAAATTAACTATTATTATTTATTTATTGAGAGGGAGAGAAGATGCACCTGTATGAGTGGGGGAGAGGCAGAGGGAGAGAGAGAATCTTTTTTTTTTTTTTTTAAAGATTTTATTTATTTATTTGACAGAGAGCGAGATCACAAGCAGGCAGAGAGGCAGACAGAGAGGAGGAAGCAGGCTCCCTGATGAGCAGAGAGCCCGATGCGGGGCTCGATCCCAGGACCCTGAGATCATGACCCGGGCCGAAGGCAGAGGCTTTAACCCACTGAGCCACCCGAGAGAGAGAATCTTAAGCAGGGTCCACGCTGAGTACAGACCCTGACGCGGGACTCCATCTCATGACCTTGAGATCATGACCTGAGCTGAAATCAAGAGTTGGGCACTTAACCGCTGAGCCACCCAGGCGCCCCTCGCTACTCTTGGTTCTTGAGGTTATAGTTGCTAAAGTGATATCATAATTGATTTGGGAAGAAGAAATAAAAATAACAGAAAGGACAGGAATGTGATGATAAAGTACACTTATGCCATAATTTCTTTTTTAAAGAGCTTATTTTATCACATGTTTGTTTATAGACTGCCACACAGCCTAAGAAGAAGATTTTAAGATGTTTTCTACAAATAATCTTTCACAATCTGTTCTATACATGTTCCTGTCTCAAAGTAATATATATTGCTAGCAGAGATTTCTCTGCAACCACAAGTTTTGCTAGAATGACTGGCAGTTGGAGCATATGCACAGTTATTACCTGACACCGGCTGGGCTGAAAGGAGCTGGGCGGCTGGGTTTTTGGGTCCCTCTTTCCCTCCACATCTCCGTCTTCTTATCTGATCTGGATTTCTCTAAGGAGGCCCAATTCCATGGGAAAAGGTAGCGGGATCTGAAACCTCTGCCTAATTCTTCTAGGGCAAAGGTGCTTACGTTCCAAACTGCAAAGTGTTTTTTTTTTTTTAAGATTTTATTTATTTATTTGACAGACAGAAAGAGATCTCAAGCAGGCAGAGAGGCAGGCAGAGAGAGAGGGGGAAGCAGGCTCCCCGCTGAGCGGAGAGCCCGACATGGGGCTTGATCCCAGGACCCTGAGATCATGACCTGAGCCGAAGGCAGAGGCTTTAACCCACTGAGCCACACAGGCGCCCCTCAAACTGCAAAGTTTTAAGGAAAGAAACCCCTAATTTTAAATACTACCAGTAATTTACAAATAATTTAATGCTCAAAGAAGCATGGCCTGTAGCGTGTCAGCCTCACTGTAAAGGTCTGAATTCAGCTCCTGGAGCAGTATTCCCAGTATTTAAAGATCAAGTGCATCGGAATCTCCCAGCAATGTTCGTATGCTGATTCCTGGGCTTTTCCTCAGACCTCCGTAGTCTGAGAAGGCAAGACTGAGGTCTCTGCATGGCTAACGCGCCCGTAGGTGCTGATCCAAACTCCTACGGAGATGGGTTTTTTAAATGATGTTTTTTTTGTTTTGTTTTAATGTTTTTTGTTTTATGTTTATGTTTTATGTTTAATGTTTTAATGGTTTTTAATGGTTTTTTTAATGATGACAGTGGACCTACTGGCAGAGTTACCGATCCAGACGAGGCATGACATCTGCCTTTATTTGAGATTTTAAGAATGCCACAGGTTACGTGCATGGGCACAGAAGGTGGAGAACTGTTTCAGGAGCTGATAAAAGAACGAATGTTGAAAGATCTCATTTAATTTGTCAGTGAGTTGTTTGTTATTGCAGAGAAGGACAGGCAAGCCAAGGATGCAGATTTATTTATCAGTGAGGGATGGAGGAAATCATGAGAATGGAAGATTGAATGCTATCACCTCTCAGCTTAAAAAAGGTTCCCAGTGATATTTCAATGACCTTAACTCTGAACCCTGGCTGCCTTTAGAATTCTCCAGGAGTCAGCTTTTAAAATACACCAGCGCCTGGGCCCTACTCCAGACCAGTTAAATCAGAATCTCTGGGGGTGGCCTGGGGGTGTGGGTGAGGTCTGAGCTTCTGCTGATTTTAACAGCTCCTGCGATGACTTCTGTGTGCAGCCCGCTCAGGGACCACTGCTCTGTGATACACCAGAAGCTGGTTGAGTCACCTGCTCTTGCTGCCATCACAAATGGTTTGTTTCACTTCCAGAACCTTGGAGCCCAGTCTTTAGAAGAAATGAATGCTTGGCACTGTTCTTTTATCTCTTGTTCCCACCTCTTAAACGGACATCACTAGGATGCACTGTTCTATTTATAAAAGCAGTTGCCACCTGCTCTCTTGCCATCTCTCCTAGCCCTCTGTCACTCAAAGGATGGAAACTCACATACCTTACACATATTCTAGTTAAAGTTTGGGGTGTGGGGGTGGGGGCTAGTATTTGTGGAATTCTGCGATCTGTTGCTTGGCAACTTCAAGAGAGTTAAGCTGCTGTATTCTGCCAGAGTGGGAATTCCAAAGTTTGGTGAGCCTCGTCAATTACCTCTCGCGACCAAAAGGAAATTAATTGTCCATCATGCAGAGGGCTTGAAACGTTGGCATCCAGAGCTATGTCGCACTTCTTCTACTTGACTCCACAAATCGTTCTGCCCTTTAGCCCTCTCAGCTCTAGAGAGTTCGATCTGATCAGACACAAGGCTGGAGCCTCTTGGCAGAAGGAAACGAGATGGTCGGACTCTTCCGTAACCACATACACGGGCAGTTACCGGAAAAAACAGCTGGATGAGTCCGCCAGCAGCCGATGTTCTTTTAAAGCACGACACCACTGGCCTGAGTGTGACCAGTAAGATTTCTTTGTAATTTGCACCTGGATATGTCACTATAAATAGACAAGAATGCTCTTAGGAGGAAGAGGGTATTGTAGACCCGGAGAGACTTCACAGGCTTTAACTCTGTATATTTTCCTGTGTAAATGTCAGCGGGAAGAAGAGCTAAATGTCAGTTACCAGCTGAAATTATGATTATATTCGCTTTTAGTCCTAATATTATATATAACTACTTACTCTTGAAAAGATAAAAATGTGGGTATTTGATTAAATTGTAGGTATTTTGTATTCTCTGCTAGGCAAAGAGGTGCTTCTGAGAATTTCTCCTTGTTTCTGGTCTAGTTTTTCCACTTTCAGAAGTTGAAAAATTCCCTCAGAGCGGGAAGAGAGTGGACTAAATCCTTCTCTTTCCCCACCTTGTATTGTCCATCAGTAAAGGCAAGTAATTGGGCCCGAAAGACATTTTTCTGAGTGTTCACTTTAAGCTAAGTCTTATGATAGGCTCACAGAAAAAAAATTAATTTGTTTAATATGGTAACTAAAACTATAGAAATAAGAAGTTGCAAAAGAAGGAGATTTTATCAGTGTCTGTGGTGGGGGAAGGGGTATTGTGTTTTTGGAAAGAGCTCAGTAAAGCAGGTTTCCTCTGAGCATGGATGGGAGAATATGCACAAAGGCAAAGAAGTGCTTAATCCCAAGCATTATCAGAGAACCACAGATAGCTCAGTGAAAGCGTCAGTAGAAATGTGGAAAAATATGAGGGCTTGTTATGAATATGTCCCTCTGGATATTCGTTGTCTAATATCATATTCAAATTCTGGAAATTTATTTGAAAATCAATAGAGTTTTTGGCTCCAACTTGAGATATGAGTAATAATTCAAATAATGCCCTAATAATTATTAATTATATTGCCTTCCAGGTCTTTCCAAATCATTAAAATGGTGCTTAAAGCTGAAATGTCTCAGAATGACTGTTTTTTTTAAAGATTTTATTTATTTATTTGACAGAGAGAGAGATCACAAGTAGGCAGAGAGGCAGGCAGAGAGAGGGGGAGAAGCAGGCTCCCCGCTGAGCAGAGAGCCTGATGTGGGGATCAATCCCAGCACCCTGGGATCATGACCGGAACCGAAGGCAGAGGCTTTAACCCACTGAGCCACCCAGGTGCCCCGCCCAACCCCGCCTTTTTTTTTTTTTTTAAGATTTTATTTATTTATTTGACAGAGAAGGGAGAGATCACAAGTAGGCAGAGAGATAGGCAGAGAGAGAGGAGAAAGCAGGCTCCTTGCTGAGCAGAGAGCCCAATGTGGGGCTCAATTCCAGGATCCTGAGATCATGACCTGAGCCGAAGGCAGAGGCTTTAACCCACTGAGCCACCCAGGGGCCCCCCAGAATGACTCTTCTATTGGATGCCTTGTCTAGTTTATTCCAATACACTATAGTCTCTGCATTTTAATGGCTCTCAAGTATGTTGACACTTCAATTAATTGTGGAAATCCCTTTGCTAATTCTGTGAATTTTGAGGTACCTTTTGGCCAATTAGGGGGAATCTTTCAGCGCAGCCAGGGTCCTCTCTTAAAAAAGTGTTCGAAATCTGGTATCCAAATAGATACTACTATAATAGATCCAAATCTACTCACCAGAGTAGAAAAAAATATGAATCACTCAAAAAGTGCAGAATTATGGCAACTGGTGAAAATGTCCAGAACTTTGAATTTGTGTCTTATTCAGACTGTGATTGTTACAATTATCCTTCCAACCAGTGCCCCCTGTGACACTGCAAATCACAGGAGACCCCAAGCTTTTGAGGTCTGTTTTTTGGGACCTCAGAAATGTAAATATAATCTTGGTACAACTACAACTTATTCTATTAAATAGGTTAAGAAGCCAGTCAGTGTCATAAATGAAGATGAAGGGCACATTTAGCTCATTTTGAAAACACTGATTATATTCTAAATTTGCCTTTGTTTTTAATCCTTGTCTTGGTTAATTTTGGTCCCAAGGCAAATGTCTTAAGTTCTGAGCAAAAACTGTTTGATTAAAATTTTGTAAGGCTATAAGCAGACATTTCACACTGCTATAAAATCAAAATGGTCCAAGGGGGATTATTGAATAAAATATAAAATGACTGATTATTTAAAATATGTTAAGTTGGGAAAACATTAAGGTGTACAAAACACAGTACCTTTTATTCACCTTATTTATTCACCACATACATTGAATACCCACATAGTGTAAGACGGAAGAAATCTGGAAGAAGCCTTAATCGTTTGGCTCTGGGTCAGTTTTAACAGCAAATATGTAAAATTCATCAACATGCAAAAAGAAAGATCCTGTACTGGGAGAATGGAGATTAATGTGGTACAGAACTTAGACTGTCAGTATCAATCCCACTTATCTACCGAAGTTAATATAAGAGCCGCATTTTGACATCTGAAACTAATGTAACATTGTATGTCAACTGTATTTCAATCAAAAGAAAAAAAAAAAAGAGGGGTGCCTGGTGGCTCAGTGGCCTCTGCCTTTCGCTCAGGTCATGATCTCAGGATCCTGGGATTGAGCCCGCATCAAGCCCCGCATCAAGCCCTGCATTGAGCTCCACATCGGGCTGCTTGCTCAGCGGGAGGCCTGCTTCTTCCTCTCCCATTCCCTGTGCTTGTGTTTCTTCTCTCACTATCTCTCTACAAATAAATAAATAAATCTTAAAAAAAAAAAAAAAAAAGAGTGACACTTTGGAATTTCCAAGACAGGGATATTGCTCAGGATAAAGTTTTAAGTCTTGATGCTTTGTTTATTTATTAAATTATATCAATCATCTCCCGTGTAAAACATTTTCATAATTCATGCAGCTACATTGTACTCAAAGAGGTGGAGCATAACTCACTACCACCTAAGTGTGAGCTGTGCATTGTGACTCTCTTCCACTGAATATAGAAAGTGAAAAGTGGGGAAACCCAACAGATACTACTTCAAGCCAGCTCATCAAGTTTAATTAACATCAACAATGATAAGCCATACTGATAGTCTTTACCCTTGGTATGAGAATAGTATTTTACCTCTGTGGTTTTCTCCCTCGAAATAATTACCCTTAACTAATCATGAGAAAAACATTGGATAACTCCCAATAGAGAGGCATTCTACAAAATACCTGACCAGTAATCCTCAACATTGTCAAGATCATCGAACAAGAAGTCCGAGAGACTGTCACTAGTAGGATAAGCCTAAGAAGTCATGATGACTAAATGTAATGTCATATCCTAGATGGGATCCTAGAACAGAAAAAGGACATCAGGGAAAAGACTGAGGACATCTGAATAAGTATGGGCTCTCATTAATAATGTGTCAATACTGGTTCATTAATTATTACAAATATACCATTCTAATGTAAAATGCTAATAATAGGGCTAACTGGGGGAGGAGTTTATGAGAACTCTCTGTACTATCTTCATAATAATTCTGTTAATCTAAGAGCATTTTCAAGTTAAATTTTTATTTAAAAAGGGTAACAGTGGAGGAGCTCAAAGGAGAAATAAGCAAATGCACAATCATACTTGAACATTTTAAGCCACTTCTCTCAATAACTGGTGGAACAAGCAAATAATCAGCAAGAACACACCAAATTTGAACATGATTGAGACACTTGTCCTGGGTGACATATCTGAGCAGTGACCCCACCAACTGAAGAATATACATTCTTTTCAAGAGCATGTGGAACATTTTCAAGGACTGACCTTAGGTCTTCAGGAAAATCGTTGCTTTCCAAATACTTCAGGATTATTCTGTAAGGCCCAGTCAGAATTAGCACAGCTTTCATCTTTTGGGGGCTTGTATTCCTCCTGGGCAACAGTGAGGCCACATGGGAGTCCAAGGCTGAGTTTGGGAAGCAAGCATTGCCCTAGGGTGTCTCTTACAGAGACAAATTCCTTTATGAAAAAGCAGCAGCACATTGGACCATGCTTCTGAAGTGAAGAGGCATGGGGCCAGGCCTCCCTGAAAGTCACAAGACAAACAGGGAGGATTAGTTTGTTCTAGCAGCCATATAAAACTAATACAGGTGGAACAGAGAGGAGAAATGTTTTTATAACAAAGGGATGTATAAATGAGTTTTATAACAAATGAAAAGATAACAGTACAGACTTCATAACTGTTTAAATTAAAATAGGAAATAGGAAAGAAAATTAGTGTCTAAAAGTAACAGTTTTAAAATGATTTTTTTAAAATACCACTTACATTGCTAAAGTATATCAAATTTCTAGGAATAAATGTAATCAAAGATGTGCAAGATCTCCACACTGAAAATTATAAAACATTACTGAGAGAAAATAAAGATGATCTAAGTGAACAGATAAACCATGTTCTTGGATTGAAAGTTTGACAATTTTAAAAATATTTGTTCTCTACAAATTGATCTATAGATTCAGTGCAATTCCAAAAGGAGTTTTTGTGGAACTTGGCAAGATGATTCAAGGCCAGGAAATAACCAGGACACTCTCAAAAGGGAATAAGGCTAGAGGGATTTTTACAGATAACAAAACTTACTATAGAGCCTCAGGAATTAAAGCAAGATGGCATTATGGCACAAGGATAGACAAATAGACAGATGGAACAGAATAAGGAGTCCAGAAAGAGACCTGTGCATATATGGACACTTATTTAAGAAAATTCATGTTTTTAATTCTGGGTAGATTAATTCCAGGTGAATTAATGATCTAAGTATGAAAGGCAGAACAATAAAACCATTAGATGACAGAGAATTTCTTGATGATCTTGAGATTGGCAAAGATTTCTTCAACAGAACACAGAAAACACTAAGCACAAAGTTAGATAAATTGAACTACCTTAAAATAAGAAGTTCTGGTGACAAAATACACCGCAAGACATGCCACACGGGATGTGGAGCCTACTTAAAGAAAGAAAAGGAAACCAGTTTGGTTTTATCGTCTAAAGTTGATGCTATGGGTACCCTAGAACTTAGCAATTCCACTTCTAAGTGTATATGCAGCTGAAATGCATTTCACATGTGCACCAAGAGACATGTGGGTGCAAGTATGTTTATAGCAGCATTTTTCATAATAGTAAAAAAGCTAAAAGGCCAAAAGGTAGAATTAGTACTATACAGCAGAATGGATAGACAGTGGTATTTTCATACAAAGTCAATGAATATAGACAAACTGGTTACGCCCAGTAATGTCACAAACATAATGTTGAGTGCTGTGCACCAGATGTAATACATATTGTATAATTCCAAAAATATATTTTTTTAATAGCCCAAATCATAGTGTTTGGGTATGTCTGCTTAGTGAAAAAAGCATAAAGAAAAGCAAAGACAATAGACGACAGAAGTCAGTAAACTGGTCCACTGCCTACATATATTGGACCCCCTGCTCTAACCCTATGGAAAATTAATTACTGGGATCAGGCTTAGAAATCCGCATTTTAAAATTAATATCCTCTGTTGACTCATCTGCTGCTGTAGGTTGGGAGAAGAAAGAAGCACAATGGGTTAGCAGCCCTTGTCTCAGGGATGATTCGGGCTAGTTTGTTGGCTGAATGCACGTCTAGGAGCATTTTGAGACTCCCTAGGCTGACATCAATTCCGCTCTTCCCCTCACACACACACAGTTCCAGGTCCCTGAGCTTGGAGACCCTCTTGTCCCCCTAATCAGGGGCCAGAAACGATGTGCTACATGCTAGAAATTGAGGACTGTCCATTCCATACAAAATAACTGTGCTTCCCACCCAGACCCTCCTTGCTTTAAGAAAGTATTGTATCTGAGTTTGGGGAAACCAAGACAGAGACCTGTTTCGAAGGACAGACACAGCATCTGTAAGTTCCTGATTTACTCCTCTGCTATTCAGTTCGACACTTTCCTGGGAAATCAACACACTTGCTGTGATATTTCCTGTTCCATTCATAGCACTTTGCTTATTCTGAAAACAACTCCCTGGAGAAAGACTCACAAATCCTGTTAAAACAATTATGAACTTCATGTTGGAGCTTTTCATGTATAAAAGCTGAACATTTTGCCCTTTTATGACAAAATGGAACGAACAAATCACTAAGGATGATGAGAAAGTCCAAGTTGGGTTGATTTAATGGGGTTGGAGGTTATGGTTTGGGAGTGTGGAAAGAGGAGAGGAGAAGAAAAAGTTTATGAAGTCAAATGAAAAGATGAGTGAAAATCCCTCTGAGTCCATACATAGGCTGTGGCTTATAGACCCATGAACTCATAACTTGTTTCTTCTACTTGCTTCAGGATATCATCACCAAATTCTGCCTTCAGTCCCAGGGTCTGCAGGGCTGGCTCCCGAGAAACTACAGATGCGAAGGGTGAGTACATTAGTCAATCGTTTGCCAGGGTTGCTGTCTTTGTAACTTTGTAGTTACAAAAACTTGACTGTAGTCCATTCGTTTGCCTAGTAAAGGCAAGGTGTCTTTAGCAAGAAAATGAGTATGTCGCTTTCTGGATCTGTCACTCTTAAAAATGAGTTATTCCAGGGCTAAAATGTCCTCCTCCATATGAGTCTCACCCAGGATGTTACTTCTGCCAGAGTTTGGAGCTTTAGGTAATGTCATCTGACCTTTACTGGATACATCAAAAAACTAAGATGAGAAACCAAAGCTATAAATTACCAACTAGGAAACTATATTTCCTAATCTATAATCTTCCCCACCCTGTTTGTTAAATTAAAATAACACTAGCTGCTATAATACACATCCCAAATTCTAGTTGCTTAACACAGTAAAAGTTCATTTCTTTCTTCCCACAAAAGCCAAGGTGGGGGTTTTGCAGGCAGACATTCTGCAGGACGATTCAGGGACACAGATGCCCTTTATCTTGGGGTTCCACCATCCCCTGGAGCGCCGGAGTTCTTTGCTTCCATCAGGATAGAGGGGTAGGGAAAGCACACCTGCTTTCTTATGACTTCAGCCTGGAAATGACAGCCAGCTCACATTCCAATGGCACAAGTAGCCACAAGGCTCCACCTAGATTCCAGAGCGCTCAGAAGTGGGTTCCGGGACTGGGCAGCCACTTCCTGGTAACATCAGCATACTATGGAAAGGAACAACTGGTCATCCATCACACATGCTGATTTTGAAGAAGACACACAATAAATTTTTCCCATATAACTTCCACCTCTCAGGGTTCCATCTTTGAAGGTTTAATAAGACTCATGATTGAAATCTCAAATTGGGACTTTTCAGCACTTTACAAAATAAGGAACTTGCCTACGTGTGTAGTGATGTATGTGCTTGTTTACTGGTGCATAAAAATGCTGCCAAAGAGAGAGGCGGGGATTCTCGCCTTAGCACTGCGCTGCATCGTGTGGGCCAGTGGGAGCCCCAGCTAGCTGGAAATAAAACCTCTTGCTGTTGCAAAAAAAATAAATAAATAAAATATTCTGGTCATTTGTTTTGCTGTTGTATTTAAAGGTTTAACATGCATGCATGTGTTAGGGAGGAGAGGGGAGGGTGGACAGTAAAATGAAGTATTCTGCAGCTTTATGGGGTTTTCCTAAAAGATTTTTAATGGGGTTTTCCTAAAAGTTTTTAATGGCTGCCTGGGACAATTACTCTTCTGCTGGCTTTCCTAATAAAATCTGGCTCTATCGGAATAGTACATTTGAGGTGTTTTTTCTGTGTTCTTCTATGGTTTGTTGAGGCAAGAGGACACGGCAGCTAACCATCTGTGCTATTGTTAAAATCAGGAAAGACTTTCTTTTCTCCCCTTCGCAGTAATGAACATAAAGTTAAAACACACTGCAGAGCTGGGAGACAAGTCTGAGCTAGGGCACTGGGAATTAAACAGCCCGATCACGTCCTTCACAGTAAGCTAAGGTGACAGTGCATCTGATCTGTGTGGCACGGAGTCCAGGCCTATTGCATTTATGCTGATATCTGTGCCCTTCAGAATGCTGATTAACCATGCTAATCACCGGTGGCTTGTGAGTGCCGGTAGGGAGCAGTCCCGGAGCTGGATGGGTGGAAGTTCTTGAAGGGTGATAACATGAGCAGCAAAAGCAATCATTTCCTACATGATAGTTTTACTGTATTTTCCTACCTCCTCTCCTATTGGTATGGTACAATACTGATAGGACGAAAGGTAGAGACAACATCAGTGTACATCATGATGATGACTCTTTTTTAAAAGGTTTTATTTATTTATTTATTAGAGAGAGAGATAGCAACAGAGAGCAGAGCAGGAGGGAGAGGCAGAGAGAGAAATGGGCTCCTTGCTCAGCGCTGAGCAAGGAGCCCAACATGCAACTCAATCCCAGGACCCTGGGATCATGACCTGAGCTGAAGGCAGCGCCCAACTGACTGAGCCACCCAGGCAGCACCATGATGATGATTTCTTAAGGGACTTGGCCCATGTTGCCTTTTTCACTCTCCTCCCATGGTCATTTTAACTTAACTGATGACTCCTCTCTTCCTGAAGTGATGACAGTACATCTACAAATTAAGGTAGAATTACTTAATTTGGCCAAATAATAACTTCTTGTGCTTCTTTTCAATTTCCAGGCTTCATTTTTGGATTATCAAGTGTAAGTGTGCTAGAAGCCCCTAACGGCAGGAATTAAAACATCAAGTCCTGTGAACACGGGTCTGCTGATTGTCTCTTTGTAGACACATATCCCTTCGTAGATGTGCAAATCAGATGGGCTCTGTTCTTAAGTGTGATTTATGATCATCATAGGAAATATATTCTCAAATTCTTTTCCACACTGCCTTTCAAAGAGTTCATTCAGGCTTTTTTGTTCTATCTCCACTAAGGTGGTTTTCCTTCTGCATTACTATTAGTTGTCTTTCCAAGTGTTTGATTTGGTTATGGCTTTCCCGCCTATGGTCCATCACATGCTTGTCTCTCATGTTCAAAGAAGAATAAAGCATTAGCTATTGAAAGTTAAAATCTTTTTTTTTCCTTACTGAAGTAAAATTGGCATAAAATTGGTATGTAAGTTTCAGGCGTACATTATAATTTTGTATTTGTATATACTACAATGTGATCACCTCCATATGCCTAGTTATCTCTTACCACCATACAGTTGAGCCCCTTTATTCATTTTGCCCACCCCCACTTCCCTTCCCCTCTGGAAACCACCAATCTATTCTCTGTATCTATGAGTTTGTTTTTGTTTTGCTTTGTCTGTTTTGTTTTTTAGATTCCACACAGAAGTGAAATCATATGGTATTTGGTTTTCTCCATCTGACTTATTTCGCTTAGCATCCATGTTGTCACAAATGGCAAGACTTCACTATCTTTTATGGCTAAGTAGCATCCACTATATAAATACCACATCTTCTTTATCCATTTAACGGATAATCAATCAATGGATACTTAGGTTGTTTCCATGTCTTGACTATTATAAATGCTGCTGCAAGGGACATAGGTGTGCATAAATCTTTTCAAATTTGTGTTTTCATTATTCTTCAGATAAATACCCAGAAGTGGAATAGCCATGTGGGATCATGTGGTAGTGCTATTTTTAATTTTTTGAAGAATATCCATGCTGGTTTCCATAGTGGCTTCACCAATTTAAATTCCCACTACCAGCGCACAAGTGCGCCCTTTTCTCTATAGCCCTGCCAACACTTGTTATACTTGTCTTCTTGATGATGACCATTCTAACAGGTGAGAGGTGATATCTCATTGTAGTTTTGGTCTGCATTTCCCTGATTAGTGATGTTGAGCATCTTTTCATGTACGTGCTGGTTATCTGTATGTCTTCCTTGGAAAATGTTCAGATTCTCTGCCAATTTTCTAATTGGGTTGTTTGGGTTTTGTTGTTTTTAGGTTGTGCGAGTTCTTTGTATATCTTGGATATTGATCGCTTATTGGATATATCATTTGCAAATATCTTCTCCCATTTAGGAGGCTGCCTTTTTGTTTTGTTGGTGGTTTCCTTCACTGTGCAGAAGTTTTTTAATTTTGATGTGGTCCCATTTGTTTATTTTCACTTCTGCTTCTCTTGTCTTTGGAATCAGATCCGAAAAGCATCACTAGGACCAGTGTCAAGGAGATTACCACCTATGCTTTCACCTAGGAGTTTTATGGCTTCATGTTTAACATTCAAGTCTTTAATCCATTTTGAGGTAATTTTTGTGTATAGTGTAAGAGAGTGGTCTAGTTTTATTCTCTTGTGTGTGGTTGTCTAGTTTTCCCAACAATGTTTATTCAAGAGACTGTCCTTTTCCCTCTTGACTTCTTTGTTATAAACTAATCATCTATATATGTATGGGCTCATTTCTGGGCTCAACAAATAAAGAGCAAGCATTATAAAACTGCAGGACAACAAACAGAAATTGTCAAACAATTTAACTTTCTCTCCATTTAAATTCTAAGGCAGATACTAGCAGTTGTTTTTTTTTTTTTTTTTTTTCCCTAATTAAAGCTTCTCTCCAGCAGAAGCAAGTTATTCCATGGTGGAATACAGACTCTAAGGCAGCATTCATCAGCTCTCTCTTTCCCTTCTCTTGTTCTTAGCACCATACCTGTGTCCCACCCCTGCATCCCTCTAGGATGTGCCCAAGTTACTCTTGCAAAAGGGTACACTGGCCTCTCTGATTCTTGCCATTCCGGGAGACATAATGGTATGACCCAGATGTGACATGTGTGAGATCTCCTTGGGATATTCCCTGACCACAGATAACAAATTCCAGGTCCCTGAAGCAGCTCTCTGAACAGGAACTGTTTGTATGGTATATAGCCTCTTATAAGGAGGAGTTTAGGAGAACATTAATATTTTAAGAGGGCACCATGATGACAGTTGGTTGTGTAAGTTCAAGAGTATTTGTGTCCATGTTTAATATCCTTCTTTTACTTCCACTTTTATTCTGTGAAGCCTTCTCCAAACCTTGGAAGATTTCTAAAAGCAGTAAGAACTCACCAGACTACCCTATAAGTCATGTCTTCACACATGGAGAGCTTAAAACATAAATAGGATGATACCACGTCTCTGTTTCTGATCACACTTGTGATAAAATTCCAATTCTTTACCAAAACATGTAAGGTCTTACAGGAATGGGACGCTGCCTATCTTTCTGGCCTCATTGCATGGCTCCTCCCTTTTGCTCACCTGCTGTTCCAGTTACATTGGCTGTGGTTAGTAACTTGAAAGTGCTAAGCCGTTTCCTACCTCAGGGCATTTGCACATATGTTCTCTTTGTTGGAATGCAATTATCCCAGCTGTGCTGAGCTGTATTCTTCAGGTGTGAATTTAAATGTCACCTCTTCAGATGGGTCCTCCCAGCCCACCATATTTATAGTAACTTCTTTACACTCTTTTGCTCTTAATTTCTATCTTGGTGCCTTGCTTGCTTTCTGTGTACCATTGTATTAGTTTGTTTACTTTCTCTTTTCTTTTCTAGAACATAAGCTTCATGAAGTCATAGACTTGTCTGTCTTAATTGCTTCTCTATCTCCAGCACCTGGGCAAGGCTCAACATAAGCCAGATGCCCTATGTTGTGTGCTGAACAGTGGTTTTTATGGACCTCCATTGTAGACTATCCCCCTACCACAACATATTTCTTATATAGGCAGTTTCTTATTTGCAATTTAGTTTACAAAGTGCTTTTAAAAATCAGAATGTAGTTTTTACAGAAGCAACCTTCCAAAAACTTATTTCCAATGGTAGTCTTTAGAATCCTATGTTATACCACATAAAATTGTAATACCTTAAAACTTGAGTAAATAAATAGCATCTGGCAATGTTGCATGTATACATGATTTTATTTATATACACTCCTCCATCCCACACCCCAGATAGGCAGGTGACTGAAGGAGATAGAGCTAGGTAGACCCCAAATCTGAAAATACACGTGCAGTAGTATAAACAGGATATGGCAAGCATGACTGGGGACGGGAGGGAGAGAGGAGAGAGAAGAGTAAGTGGTAGCTGTAGGGCCTAAGGCAGGGAAACAACCAACCTCCTATTTCTTGGTAATGTTGGTGTCTTGTGACTTCCAAGCTTTGCTAATTTTGTTCCCATAATGTCTCAAGGATCTATGTCCCTGGTCCCATTTTGGGGTCATTTCCAACACTTACTGGTCCTGGAGGCTGGGGCCCCAGGATGAAGATGGAAGCAGATGCGTTAGGGCATGCCGGAACAGAATAGGCTTTTCTACAGGTTTTCTAGTCTACCTGAGAAAGGGCCAAGAGGCTGGCCCTGGGATGGAGTAAGAGAGGGGTAAAGAGCAACTCAATCAGGCAATCTGCCTCCTGCTTTCCCAGGAGAGACTCACAGCTCTTCAGTCAAGGCTCCTTCACAGCCAGGCCAGCTTCTCCAAGGTGGAGGCTTCAGGGAGAACCTTCCTCCAAAGCATCCTCGGAAGGCAGAAGCGTGGCCAACAGGAAAGAGTCCCCCCCCCCCCCCCCCCCCCGGAATGAAACCTCCCCCCCGCAAACAGAAACCCGGTTCTCGTCTTTCTTCCACATGGTCCTGTGCCTGTCAGCTGAGCTGCTTCGACCCTGAGATCCCATGCTTTTCACTCCTACCATATGCACAGGCAGTGGCGCTTTTGCCCTTTCTGTACCCATTCCCCCACACCTGTTGCCTGACAGGGACGGATTTTACCGTTGTGCTCCTGGTAGAGCCCTTCCAGATTCACTCTGTTGGGGGAAGGAGACTCCTCAGGCTTAGGTGTGAACGTCTTCATTGTCTTTTCTTAGGGCCATCCGTGTTGGTCTTCCACTGTTGCCAGAGGAAAGCTGCCCCTGCGGGACAGTCGAGGACTCAAGCAGGGCCAGGCCAGCAGCCCGCTCCCTCACCGAATCCCCTAGCGCCCTCATTCCCCTTCCTCCTCCTCTCACTGAGGAGCTCGAGCTCCATGGCCACTGGCTGCGCAGGGTGTGCAACTGAGGGACTGAGGGAACAGGGTCACTCGGAACAAGCCTCACTCACCTCAGGGTTCCCACATTCACTCCTGGTGTGAGCTCTCAGAGCAGAAGGATCTTAGGATATGGGATTTAGTTTGTTTCCTGGCTCATTGGTATGCCTTGCTGGGGGAAGTGCATTTCTTTTAAACTATACAAAGAAAAAAAAAAGTCTCACCTTGGCCACCAATAAATCTAGACAGCCTGAGAAGCAGTTTGCCTGGGACTGACATCCTCACCACACTAAAAATGACAGATATGCTGAGTGATTGCCAGCACACCTAAAGAATCCCAGGAATGGGCCCCCAGACTCAGGAAATACCAGTGTCCCTTTCAGGAGTTGGGAATTTCGTTTTGTTCTCTCTGACCATTTTAAATTAGGAACCAGTCTAATAAATGGTTAAATGAGTTTGCCGGAAAATATTCAAGTGTAAGGCAACAGTGTCCAAATTCCCTGCCGAGACTGGACACAAAGGAACATTGGCAGCCAAGCCTGTTATTAAGAAGGTCACAAGATGCCATCTGTTCCCGTGTGCACTTTACTGTTTAAGCATAACATCAACGAGGAGGTGGCTGCAACAGATTTTGCCTGCGAACGTAAAAGTCAGCACTATAGTGGGGACCACAGTGATTTTAGTATGCTTGTGTGCACAAACCATGTTGTCTGCCCATGGGACGTACAGGGTTGTGTGGGGAGAAGACGGAAAGGCAAAGCACTGTTCTTGGTTATGGCTCCAATGTAATTTGGGATGATATTTGCAGGTCTTCCAAATCTTTTTCTGCCTGGTTTTAGCCATCTAGAAAATACGACCATAGCACTCTTTCTTTACCTACAATTATAAGAGTAAGGTAGATAAAGAATGCCTTATTCTTTTATTTACAACTTCATTTTTTTTTATCTAAAAAGAAGTTGAAGGAATAGCACAACTCTTGCCTAGAATCTTCAGTTGTTAATATTCTGCCACATTTGTTAACATGTAGCTTTAGTCCTTTCTCTCTATATTGATACTTGTATATACTTGTTTGCTGAACTTTTGAGAGTACATTACAGATATCATAACATCTATCCTTAAATACTTCAACATTTACCTCAGTAAGAATGTTCTCTTCTATAATCATCCTACTGTTACCACACTCAAAGAAGCTTAATACTGATAGAATAATTTTTACTTAGTAAGTGGACCGTGACATGCCTTGTTCTTAAAAATCTGTCAGGAAAAGTCTTGTTCTGTCATCTACCCCAATGGTTAGCAACTCTCTCTTCAAGACACTTCATAATTTGAGGGAGTTTGAAAAATCTAGTGAAAGCTATGGGCCCTGTCTTCAGAAAAACACCCAAAAAGACAGTTCTGCAAGCCAACAATGCACGTATCTTGGATCCCTACAGGGTGTCCATGGCCTCTAGGTCAAGTGTTGTTAATCTTTTATCTAAATTCTCCTCTTCTGGGTACATACAAATTAAGACCATAGTTCTCAGAAAAGGTTAAGAACAGTTTGTCTTCCCTTTCTAACATTGTTTTGTATTCAGGAGTCTTCATTTCAAGAAACTCAGAGTTTCAAGGAATTCAGAGATGCGTAGGTAGGAGATCAACTTATACCCAATCTATGGGAAAGGAAACTCAATCAGAAATACAGCTGAGAGTTATATTACGTCAGACACAAGTAGGTGGACGAAATGATTAGAAGACCTAAAAGAATCCTTCTAAACTTGAGGGTCTCTGATCCCGGAAGTACTGATGCTCACAATCCTATACTTGCTTTCTTGACAACATGCTATTGGAAACCAAATACCTGTAGCATTCCATCAGGATTGGCACAACATTTAAGGAACTAATATATAAAGGTGGAAGTTGGTAGATGTTACTAACATTGTTACTTTCATCAACAAAACCGCTCAATTTGGTTACAATTCTAGGACTGGGAAGGGAAAGCAGGGAGGTGGGTAAACACTAAAAAATCAGGGTAATGGTAAATTTGTCCTTATTTAAAAAGCTGGTTAAAGCTACCACTGTCAGGTTGCACTGTGGGCCCTGTTTTGTCAACTATGAATTCACAAAGAAAAAAATCACTAGCTAACCATATGCGAACATATGCTGGTGTTCCTCTCCATGAACAGAGTAAAGAAAATAAGAGACATTTGTAGCTCAGAAAAGTGACCAAGTTTGGGTAAATGATGGACATACAGCTTTAGTTCCCTCACATCTGTTCTAGCACAAATTCTAATGCCTGTTTTTTCCTCCATAATCCACCAAAAATACTTTCTGTAAAATTTTAATATTACAGGATCAAATCATTTACTAATTACTGATTATCTCATATAATTCTTGAAAGGAAGGGTGACATAAAACTAGTTAAAGCCTCTGGCAGTTCTGTGGGATTTATAAAAGTCTAACAGAGCTTTGAAAGGCTGAGGATTCACAACCAATGGAGTAAGCAGAACTCATTATGCAGGATAAACTTCTTATACACTTGCTTTTGCTTCAGGTATGAAAAAGTGGGATTTTCTTGAATTTAACTAAATAATTCCTGGACTCTGTATTTTGACTTTAGCTTGAGATATCTTATTTTTAAAAATTTATCAACATAAAATTGCACGAATAGCAATAAGCATGTGACAGAAACTGTTCCTCTCCCTTCGCTCATTCCTAACGAAGAGACTGCATCATATGATGCCAAGCAAGGCCTGTTTCTTCTTTTAAAATAATAAATTCTTCTTTTAAAATAATAATAACTAATTACATATACATATATAAATATTCATATATATTATTTATTTATTTTTGAGAGAGAGAGGGAGAGAGAGAGAGAACACAAGTGGGAGGGACGGGGGGGAGGGAGAGAGAATCTCAAGCAGATTCTGTGCTGAGCATGGAGCCCAATGTGGGGCATAACATTGAGATTATCACAACCTGAGCCACAACCTGAGATCACAACCTGAGCCAAAACCAAGAGCTGGGTGCTTAACCAACTGTGTCACCCAAGCTCCCCGATCTTTATTCTTAATCAAATTAAATTTTTTTCCCTTATTTTTAAAGATCAAAATATACCAGAGAACTCAACATGATCAGTCATTAGTGAAATGTAAGTTAAAACCAGTGAGATATCACTTCACATCCACGAGAATGGCTATATCCACAAAGACTGACAATAACAAATGTTGGAGAAGATGTAGAGAAGCTAGAACCTTCATTCATTACTAATGGGAATGTAAAATAGTACAGCTACTTTGGAAAACATTTTGACAATTTCTTTTAAGTTAAACATAAACTTACCATAGGATTCAACAATACCACATAGAGGTATATATACCCAAGAGAAATGAAAACATATGTCCACACAAAGATGCACATGAATGTTCACTGCAGCATTATCTATAATACTCAAAATGGGAAATAACCCTTATGTCTATCAACTGGTGAAGGGACAACAAAATTTGGTATATTCATACAATGGAATACTGTTAATCAATAAAAAGGAACAAAATACCAAACAGGGGCAATGTGAATGAACCACAAAAGCATTATGCTAAGAGAAGACAGACATAAAAAACAACCTAGTATATGATTCCATTTATGTGTAATGTCCAATAAAGGCAAATCTATAGAGAAAGTAGGTTAGTGGTTTTCTGGGGCTGAGGACAGAAAAGGAGATTAGCCATAAATGGGCATGAGAAATCTTATTGAGGTAATGAAAATGCTCTAATACTAGATTATGGTATTATGATGATGGTGGTATAATTCAATAAATTTACTTGAAATCATTAACTATATACTTAAAGTGGGTCAATTTTATAATATGTAAGTTATATCTCAATAAATTTTTTTTCAATAAAATTGTTAAAAAATATACCAGAGTCTCTTCAGAGCTTGAGAGAAATTTATAGCCTTAGAACTTCAGCATAGCCTTGGTTCCCTCTGATTCTAAAAGCACAAGCTGTGTATTATAGAATGTTCCAGGCATAAAAATGTTTAACTCAATTTATGGCTTCTGGTTCTGCTTGTAAGGAGCTTAGAAGATGCCCTTCCATTCTAACAACAGGTAAAAATCTGAACAGAATTAAAAATCAACAGCTCTTCTTGGGTTCATAGGAAAGGTGAGGACACAGGGCAAACTGCTGCCCCCAACACAGGAAAGATGGAGAAGTGAATATAGGTAGTCATAGCTTATCAGACTGAGACTCACAAGCAGAAACCACTATAGGAACCAGTAGTTTGAATATCTGAACTGCAACTGAGGAATTGCTAGAGACTCAGTACAGACAAGTCTGGGAGTTGAAAACTCCAGGGGGACCCAGGCATAGGAAATCCCCTATAGCATTGTGAAAGGTTTACCTCCAGGAATTTGGCCAGGTTACCACAGTAAATATCAGAGAAAAATCCCTTAGTGCTTCCAGCAGGATAAGGGAGAAAGTACCATTTTGAAGTACTCCAGAGCACTGTGTTCTTCTGGTCTGCCAGACGGTCTGCCCTCAGGAGAAACTATTTTACCAAAGCCTAATCTGCCAGGATATTATCATAGCCTAACTGAACTGGGGGAAAAGAAATACCAAACTCTGGCCTACCCTAGCCTTCCATGAGGGAGAAGACAAACACTTACTCCAGCCCACTCTAGCCATCCTATTCTACCTACCAGGGGAGGAAAACAAACAAAAAACAACTTAGAAACACTTGTGAAGTCCACTGTCCAGAAGCATAGGCTCACTGAAAGACTGAGACCTAATCATAGGACTGTAGAATCCTTCCCCTCCCTCCACACCCCACACTTCATTATTAAGGGTCTATTTATAGCAATTTTTTTCCTTGGTACGTCATGTCCTGCTATTGAGAAAAAGTTACAAGGCATACTAAAAGGCAAAAACACAATCTGAAGAGAGAGCAAGCTTTAGAACCAGCTGTGACAGGATTTGTTATTATCAGGTAAGGAATGTAAGATAACCATGATTCATATTCTAAGGGCTCTGAAAGAGTATACAGCATACGAGAACAGATGGGCAACGTAAGCAGAGAGATGGAAATCCTAAGAAAAAAAACCAAAAGGAAATGCTAGAGGTCCAAAACACTGAAAAAAAAAAAAAATGAAGAATGCTTTTAATGGATTTATAAGTCACGGCTGAGGAAAGAACTTCTGAGCTTAAGGTTATCTCAGTGGAAACATCTAAAACTGACAAGCAAAGAGAACAAAGATGGAAAAAAACCAGAACAGAATATCCAAGGATATCTGGAACAACTACAAAAGGTGTAACATATGTGTAATGGGAGTACTGGAAGGAGAAGAAGGAACAGAAGAGAAGAAATATTGAACAATAACAACTAAGAATTTCCACAAATCAATGTCACACACCAAACCATAGATCCAGGAATCTCTGGGAACTCTGAGCAGGATGAATGTAAAACGAACAAAATACTTACACCTAGGCATATCATTTTCAAACAACAGAAAATATAAGATAAAGAAAAAAATCCTGGAAGAAGCCATAGGGAAAAAATATCTTACCAATAGAGAAATAAGAATTGTATCCAACTCTCCTTAGAAACTATGGAAGCAAGAAAAGAGCATGAAAAGCCTAAGGTGTTGAGAGGAAAAAAAAAAAAAACACCCACCAACCTAAAATTCTGTACCTCGTGAAATTATATTTCAGAAATGAAGGAGAAATAAATACTTTCTCAGACAAACCAAGTTTGTCTTGTCTCAGACAAACAAAGTTAGGGAATGTGTTACCAACAGATCTGCCTTGCAAGAAATGTTAAAAGTTCTATAAAGAGAAGGAAAATAATAGTTCAGAAACTCAGATCTATAAAAAGAAAGGAAAAGCACTGAAGAAGGTGTAGGTAAAGGTAAAGTAAAAAACTTTTATTTTTCTTATTCTTAATCTAACAGATAATAGTTTGTTCAAAATGATAATAGTAACAATGTATTCAACCATGTAGGCTTATGTATGTGTCTTACATATGTACGGTTGACCTTCGAACAATGTAAGGGTTTGGGTATTAACTCTCCTGCACAGTAGAAAACCCACATATAGCTTTGACTCCCCCAAAACTTATCCACTAATATCCTACTGTTGACTGGAAGCCTTGATGACATAAATAGCTAATTAACACATATTTTGTATGTTTTATGTATTATATACTATTCTTCCAATAAAATAAGCTAGAAAAAGAAAATGTTATTAAGAAAATCATAAAGAAGAGATAATACACTTATAATACTGTACTATAAAAAATTCATGTATAAGTGGGCCTTTGCAGTTCAAAATCAAGCTATAGTTGAAGGGTCAACTATATTTGTACTTATTTATGCTTAAATATAAGAGAAATGAATGACAGCAATGCTACAAGGGATAGGAGAGGGGAATTAGGAATATTTTATTATTATAAGCTACTTGTACCAGTCATGAAGTGGTGTAATGTTATTTGAAGGTGCACTTGGATTAGTTGTAAATGTATACTGCAAACTCAAGGGAAACCATTAAAAAAGTAAAAAAAAAAAAAAAAAAGAAGAAGAAGTATAACTAAAATGCTAAGAAAGGGGAGAAAAAGGAATCATATAAAATGCTCAGTTAAAACCACAAAAGGCTGAAAAAGAGTGAAAGACAAAAATAGGAACAAGGAACAAGGGCAACAAATAGAAAACAGTAACAAATATGGTAGATGCTAATTCCATTCTATCAAAATCACTGTGAACACAGATGGTCTAAATATCCTAATCAGTAGACAGAGATTGTCCGTGGATGAAGAAATGAGAAATTACATGTTGTTTACAAGAAACTAACTTTAAATATAAAGGCACATATAGATTAAAAATAAATGAATGGAGAAAAATAGGCTATGTTAATACTAATAAAAATGAGGCAGGAATAGATATATTAATTTAGATACATATATAATAGGTTATATTATATTATATTATATATTATATTATATAATAGAGACATTAATTTCAGACTTCAAACAAGGGGAGCTTATCAGGAATAAAGAAGGGCACTAAATAATAATAATTATAAAGGTATCAATCCTCCAAGAAGATAAAATAATTTTTAATGTGCATGTGCTTAACAACACAGTGTCCAACTGCGTGAAGCAAAAACATGGAATTGTAAGGAGAAACAGATGAATCCATTATAGTTGGAGACTTCAGCACATCTCTATCAGAAATGGACAGATCCAGTAGGCATAAAATCAGTAAGGACATAGTTGAACTCAACAACATATCAATCAATTAGATAAAATCACCATCTCTTAGATGACTTCATCCAACAACAGCAGAATACACACTCTTCCAAAGCCCACATGGAACATGGACCAAGTTAGATTATGTTCTGGGGCATAAAATACACCTTAAGTTTAAGAGAATAGTAATCATAGAATATTTTCTCTCAGGTCACAATGGAATTAAATTAGAAATCAATAACAGAAGGATAAGTAGAAAATCCCCAAGTAAGTAAACAACACATTTCTAAATAACATGAGTCAAAGAATTAATCTGGAAAAGCTAAAGAAATATTTTGAACTAAATGAAAATGAAAACAAAACTACAGACCCCATGGACATTAAAAGAATAATAAAGATTATATATAACTTTATGCTCCCAAATTTGATAACCAAAATGATGTCTTCCTTGAAGACACAAGCTGCCAAAACTCACACAAGGAAAAATACATAGTCTGAATAGGCTTATATCTATTAAAGAAATTCTATCAATAATTAACAACCTTCCCAAGCAGATAGCACTAAACCTACATGGGCTTACTGGTGAATTTTATCAAATATTTAAGGGAGAAATTATATCAATTCTCCACAATCTCCTTCAGAGGACAGAAGGTGAGGAAATAATTTCGAACTCATTCTGTGAAGCCAGAATTACTGTAATATCAAAGCCAGGCAAAGACTACAAGAAAAGAAAACTACAGACAAATATCTCATGAATATAGATGCAAAACTCTTCAATAAAATATTATCAAATAAATCCAATAATGTATAAAAAGAATTCTATACCATGACCAAGTGGGATTATCCCAGGGATGCAAGGTTGGTTTGACATTTAGAAGTCAATTGATGTAATAATCCATCATATCAAGAGACTAAAAAAGAAAAATCACATGATCATATCAATAGATGCAGAAAAAGCATTTGACAAAATCCAACACCCATTCATGGTAAAAAAAAAAAAAAAAAGTCTCTGTAAACAAGAATTGAGAACTTCCTCAACTTAAGAAAACCTACAAAAAACCCTAAAGGGAACATCATAATTAATGAGAAACATAAAGCTTTCCCACTAAGATCAGATAGTGTTCTCTCACAACTTCTTTCAACATCATACTGAAAGTACTAGCTAATGCAGTAAGACCAGAAAAGAAAATGACAGTTATAGAGATTGGAAAGGAAGAAATAAAATATGACATATTGTCTATGAAGAAAATCCAAAAGAACTGATTAAAAAAAAACCTCTCTTGGAACTAATAAATGATTATAGTAAGGTTGCAAGATACAAGGTTAATATACAAAAGTTGATTGCTTTCCTATATACCAGCAATGGACAAGTGAAATTTAAAATTAAATTCAGTGCAATCACTTAATCCCCACAAGTTATTTTGTGGATATCAACAAAGTGATTCTAAAATTTGTGTAGTGAGGCAAAGAGACAGAATGGCCAATACAATATTGGAGAGCAAGAACAAAGTTGGAGGACTGACATTACCCAACTTCAATACTTAAAGCTACAGTAATTAAGACAATGTGGTATTGGCAAAAGAATAGACATGCAGATCAGTGGAACAGAATATAGGGCTCAGAAACAGACCCACATAAACATGGGCAATGTATCTTTGACAGAGGAACAAAGGCAGGACAATTAAGAAATGGGTTTTTTCAACAAATTTTGTTGGAACAACTGAACATCCACATGCAAAAAAAAAAAAGGAAAAAAAAAAAGAAAGAGAAAAGAAAAAGAAATCTAGACATAGCCCTTATGCCTTCACAAAAATTAACTCAAGATGGATCATGGACCTAAATGTAAATGCAAAAGTGTAAAACTCTAGAATATAACGTAGGAAAAACCTAGATGATCTTGGCTACAGTAATGACTTTTTAGATACAACACCAAAGGCATGATCCATGAAAGAAATCTGAAGTGCACATAACTAAGTGAAAGAAGCCAGTCTGAAAAGGCTACATGCTATATGATTCCAACTACCTGACATTCTGGAAAAGGCAAAACCATGGATACAGTAAAAAGATCAGAGGTGGCCAGGGGCTGGCACGGATGAGGGATGAATAGGCAGAGCATAAAGGATTTTTAGGGCAGTGTAAATACTCTATGATACTCTAATGATGCACACATGTCATTATACATTTGTCCAAATGTATAGATTGTACACCACCACGAGTAAACTGTGTTGGGAATGGTGATTGTGATGAGTCAGTGTAGGCTCCTCAATTGTAATAAATGTCCCACTCTGGTGGGGGCATGTTAATAATGAGAAGCTATGCTTGTGTGGGGGCAGGAGTATATAGGAGGAACTCTTTGTATCTTTTTCTCAGTGTTGCTGTGAACCTAAAACTGCTCTAAAAAACTACAATCTTAAAAAAAAAAAAAAGCAGCATTTGAAAGGTTAACTATTTTTAGATTGGGAAAGGGGACATAGATAATTATTTTTAGCTGAATTAAAACTCAAGAAAATTAACAAGGACTGAAATACAGCCTCTACTTGAAGCTCACTTCAGAAAAACCTCATTGAGAAAGCCAAAGGACATGTAAAACTGAGCTATTTTGATAATATTTTTAAATTATAGACATATAATTTCAATGTCCCCTAGCTCTTATCAGTATGGTTTTCTTTTTAAAATAAAGTTGAAATGTGTAACATAAAAAAAATAAATAAATAAAACCTCCACCCTCAAAAGCTCCAAAGTATTTACTATGAATTAACTTTTTGTCATAGTTTTGTTTTACCTGATTCTTACTTTTCTGTTGGTCAAATTCTAGAGGGAAATAAGGCATGTGTGTACAATTTGTTTGTATGGTACGATTGGGAGTGTAAGAGATTTTATCCTAACACTGGGTTTAATCTTCGTTTTCCCTCTTTATATGTATGCAGGACTATTTCCTCAAATAACCGGTTCTTTTAAAAATTCACCTGATGTCAAACACAGTGTGGTAAGTCCAAAATTCCTCAGCCATCATTTACATGGAGAGAGCTTAAATCATTGTACCTTGCATACTTTATAAAAAACAAAGTTGGAGTTATTGTTTAGAATTATTTATTCATGCAATACTTGTTTATGTGTGCTTATTTATTGTGTGTGTAGCTTTCTTTTAGGTGATGGAGATATAAAGATAAACAACCAAGGTTATAAATTGTTAACTGAAAAAATAAAATAAAATAATACAAAATAAAATAGAATAAAATAAAATAAAGCAGCCATAGACACTACCTAAAAAACAAAACAAAACAGCTTTTCTCAGATTTTAAACTTTCAAATAATACAGAGGAATAGAGACAAAGTAAAAATTATCTGAAATCCTTTCCCTCCCCCTGGGGATAATCATCTTGAACATTTATTGAACTTCCATAGAAATGTCTCCTGTACTTACGTATAGACAAAGATGCACACACACATGTGCACACATGCACATACGTGCACACACACACACACACACACACACACACAGATACACTGATGGGATCTATTGTCCTCTGATCTTCTTTAATCACTAAATATTTTCATGGATATATTCTTTCAGTATTAGCAATAATATTTACCATTTTTATGGATATGTAAGATTCCATGGACTGGATATATCGTAATTTAAAAATACCCCATATTGCCAGGCATTTAGGTTTTTCAAACTGGCAACTGTTACAAACAATACAGTGATGAATAAATTTAAATATAAATTTTTGCAATTGTACAAGTATCTCCTCAGGGTATTTTCTCATAAGTGAACTTATCGGATCAGGAGTTAAGCTTATTTTAAATTTTGATATATGGCCAAACTGCCTTCTAGAAAACTGGCCTCATGCACCAGCAGGCCTCAACAGTGGTTTGTTTTCCTGTATCTTCTCTAACATTGGCTTTAAAGAATAATTTTAATATTTCCTACTTGGATAGATGAAGATATTTTAATTTCCTTTTAACTTTATTGGTGAGTTTGAGCTTCTTCTATTAGTTATTCATAGCTCTTTAGTGACTATAATCAAGTCTCATAATTGGAGGTAGTTATGTTTTCTAAAGTCCCTACTACCACTGAATTACTGGACCATCGCTCCTAGGAGAAATGTAGGGCCAGGTTCCTGTGAGTCCCTGGTCACAACATTTTCATCAACTGTAAATTTGGGTTTATGTATGTTTCTGTTTAAAGATACCTTATTTCCTAAGTTTGGTTGATTCATTAACATTGCACTTACAGCCAGCAGCTCTATAACTTATGCCTAAATGAAGTTTATCTAACAAATGTATTTTCTCCATAAAGCATGTCAAAGTCTTCTTCCACTTAGGAATGTCACACAGCATGTCAGCACTACACTGGGGGCCATTTTAAACAGTGAAATCACCAACAAAACACACAAAAATGCAGAAAATGTGGCACTAAATAGGCCCCCAAAGGATACTGGTTTAAAAATGAGAGCTGAAATAAGACTGAGAAAATGCATGTCAGGTGACTCGAACTGTTTTCTGTTCTCTGAATGTCCTTGAATGCCTCAAAAATGCTGCATATATTGATTTTGGTGTTACAAATAAATTCTATTGGGTAGGAAAACTAAATTCTTTGGGGCATTCGTGGAATCCACAAATAATGAAGATTGATTATATTTATTTTCTTTGCCCATATTTCTATTAGGGCGTCTAGCTTTACTACATTGATTTGTATATGCTATTTCCATATTAGGATAGTACTCTTTTGCCTATCCTATTTTATCAATATTTTCCCCTATTTTGTCTTTCTATTTTACTGTTAGTGTCTGTTATTACAATGGCTTTTGACAGCAGTTATCAAAAACCGCCTTTTGAATGAGGAAGCACAACTCTGGAAAAGCAATTTTATTAAGTTTCTATTGCTGTAAAGGTGGTTGGCATTTATTTTTATCTCTCTTTTTTATAGGTACACCAAATTCTGTTTGGTGATTTTTCTCCAGCACCCCCAAATTATGAAAAATCATGTAAGTCCTGTCCCAAACTATCACTTTATATCGTGTTCTGCCTTCATTTTAATTATGGTCTTCATTTGATAATTTCCTCCCTTCCAGAGTCTGAGGCCATTAAAAGCCTTTTGCATTTCTGCTTCTTTCCTCTTGTTATGCACGTTGTTACTTGGTTGTACCTCTCCTAAATAGTAAGGATGGCAGGATGCAGAAATAAGAGGAGGGGGAAATCCCAGAAAGACATTTGCCATCAACAGCTGGTGAAAAGGTTATGGTTGTAGTAAAAGTCAGTGGGGCTGCAGGTTAGTATGGATGTGAATGTTTGGAACTATTGATTAAAAGTGACTTAGAAGCTACCCTATGACCCAGCAATGGCACTACTGGGTATTTATCCCAAAGATACAGATGTAGTGAATAGAAGGGCCATATGTACCCTGATGTTCATAGCAGCAATGTCCACAAGAGCCAAAATGTGGAAAGAGCCAAGATACCCTTCAACAGATGAATGGATAAAGATGTGATCCATATATACAATGGAATATTACTCAGCCATCAGAAAGGATGAATACCCAACTTTTGTATCTATTGATACAACAGATGGGACTGGAGGAGATCATGCTGAGTGAAGTAAGTTAAGCAGAGAAAGCCAATTATCATATGGTTTCACTTACTTGTGGAACATAAGAAATAACATGGAGGACATTAGGAGGAGGAAAGGAAAAGTGAAGAAGGGGAAATCAGAGGGGGAAATGAATCATGAGAGACTGTGGACTCCAAGAAACAAACTGAGGGTTTTAGAAGGGAGGGAGGTGGGGAAATGGGTGAGCCTGATGGCGGGTACTAAGGAGGGCAGGTATTGCACGGAGCAGTGGGTGTTATACGTAAACAATGAATCTTGGAACACTGCATCAAAAACTGATGATGGACTGTATGGTGACTAACATAACACAATAAAAAAAGTGATTCAGGAATATTAGTAAATTTTATTTATTCATCTCATGGTAGACTCTACCACAAGCACTTACACATTGCCCGTTTCTTTCTACTAGGTATGAGAATTAAAAAGCCAGTATCTAAGTACCTGATCAGCTACAATCAACTAAAGAAAGACTTTCTGAAGCATGTAAGAATCTTTTTGCTTGTCACCCAATAGTGGATCCCTGGGGTGGTGTCTCAGTTAGTGTGCGTAGTGTGGCAGCGAGGATGATGGTATGTGAATGTGCAGAGTTGGTACGAAGGTGATCCCAAATTTACAATCAAGTGACAAATAGAAAAGTAGACTGTTATGATGAGCATTCTTTATCAAAGTATCATGAACATTCTTGTATAGGTTTCTCCATTTGTTGTGGAAATAAGCCTCAAAGAGACTTATGGTAATTGGAAATTTCTCTCGTACTGCCCAAATTTTCATCAGCGATCTCAGTGATTTGCTGGATTCTGCCTCTTGCCAAAAAGGCAATGTGTGCTCAGATTGCCCTTCCTTCCTGGGACCCACCCTGGATGCCCACTGTCCTGGGCTCACTCTCCTCAGATGCTTCTTCTGTCATCCAGTATCTACCATCTCTGCTCCCCCTCACATGGCCCTCCAGGGCAGGGGCTTTGTCTTGCTTGATCAGACTTTCTCAAGATCCAGTAATTTTTTTTTTTAACAGAATGCTAAAATGGAATTCTTTTTATGCCTTAAGAGTTCTGGCAGAGATTCCTAAAGAATTAGTTGAAAAAAAGGAATAAAAATTAGTTTTCTGCAAGCAGTCCACTAACTTCATTTAATATAAAAGTTACAATTATTCTTGCTATCCTCTTACTTTTTTAATTAAGATTTACCTTTAAATTGACTTGAAAAAAAATCCCAGCCTTACCCTAAGTAATTTTAGTATTTGTGACACCATGGATTTGGTATTCTAGTTACGTGTATTAGGAAAAAAAAAAAAAAACCTGACCATTTAAATAAGAAGTGTTACTCAAGTACCACTTAACATTATCCCAAGAACCACTAGGTTATATACACACATCACTTTGGAAAATGCTAGTCTATGGGCACCAACTAGCTAATCGGACAAAGTTAGCTAATGGGGCAGGGTTGGACAGCCCACCTGGGTTCCCAGGAAACTACTCCACTGAATGATGGCCTTCCAGAAATTGTGCACTTTTCTTGACTCTTCTGCTTTAGGAATTGATAACTTTCTCTCAGAGCATGGTAAGCATGAGAAAGCAGGCCTGTGGCAGGCTGTGGAGGGAGTTCTTTGGGGCGTTTGGAGCTGGGCAGTCTACTAAAAGATATATGTGTGGGGGGGTGTTGCAGGGACCTCTCCTCACGGAAGGGTTGCTGCATCCTTCTAGGAAGGATAGATGATTTCCTGAAAGTATATTTACTGCTAGCTGGGCCTCCTGGGAATTGCCTGGGAGAATCATTAACTATTGCTAAATAAATAAATCCCTCTTGCTGCATGGAGCTGTACTGGCGCCAAGCAATTCCACTGCCAGTGGCTGCAGCTGTTGTGGGGAACAGTTGCCTTTCTCTTTGAGGTACTTCTCCGACCCCCTCCCCTAAAATGATTTTCCTAGCCTCACTGTAGCCTCTTTTCAGTCAACAATTCCTGACAAATTAGTGGCACTACATCCTACTCTTGTTTTGAGGGTACAACAGGCTGAAAGTACCCCCCAATCCCTGACTCCCCAGCTCACACAATGAATATGGGGTGCTTGTCTGGGGAACCTTGGGCCTGAAGTTCTAACCACAAAATAAATCATGACCTTTAATTTATTAGACAAGGCAAATTCTTAATTATTTTTAGAGGTGCTATATCTTGGCGGAGAACAGGCACTGAGATGTAAAATGCACTAACTCCCCACATCAGCAACAAGCAGGGATTGAATGAAATTTTCAGCAACCCATAAGGATTACTCTGCCTGGCATCTAATGCCTTGGTAACCATATTCTTAATATGGCTATCTCTGGGTTCTATCCTCAAGAAACTCAACATTTCGAACCTGGAAAGCAGAGAAATCCACACCTGGGAATTCCAGCCTAACGGAACAGCAGGGAAGACAGGGGAAAGAATCTTACCACGAAGGGGGCTGATCAGGCAAGGCCAGAGCTGATTAGGCAAGGCCAGTCGAGAAGCAGTGGTAGTTCCTTTGTGATTCCAGAGTTCCTGCATTTTTTTTTTCTCCCTCCTGCTTATTGACTGGCCTTCCTGACCAGAAACACAATATATGTAATAGGAAGGTTAATAGAGACCGAAGGAAATGCAGGGCAGTCCCAACTCCCGCTCAAGAAACGAGGTCTTGGCAACTTCATTCCCACCCAGTTGCGGGCACAAAGTACCCTCAGAGGATGGACGAGCGCTAACAACCAGGCCATTTTTCTGCAGCTGCAGGGACGGGGTAATTCCGCAAGCAACGCTAGCTTGTCTGAGGATTCAGAAGGTGATCACTACTCCGTTTATAGTCTGGGAGGACCGTTATCGTCACTTCGCTGAGTCGCAAAACCAAGTCCCAAACGTGGAGGCCTGCAGTTTGCTTAATTAACGACTCTGAGGTAGGAGAGGGCCCGCTAATATGTAGACCTTCACAGGCTGGCTTTCTGGCACACTTTCCGGGGCTTCAAACACTCCCAGCCCTCAATTTTTCGTCTCTCTTAAATTGGAAGCGGGAACAAAAGTTATCGTTATAATCGTTACTGATTTTTAAAAAGGGAAATACCTGGCAGTCACACTTCTCCGCAAGAACCACAGAAATGGTGCCGCGGCCCCGCCAGCCGTGGGCTCCAGCGTGGAGGAGCCTGTCCCCTCTGGGAGACCCAGGCGGGGAGGGACGCAGGGGCGTGAGAAAGGCTTTTTTGTATTCAGAGCACTAGCCCAGGAGAGCCGCAGCCTCCCACCCACTGCCGTCCCTCCGCCCGGGGCGCCGCGGGGGAGCAGACGCGCCCGCGCCGTCGGGAGCGCGGGGCGGGGGGGGGGGAAACGTGCGGGGGGCGCGACGCGAAGCGCTGCAGGCCGGGAGCTGGGGGCGGGGAGATCGCGGCCTTTCACGCCCTGGCTCTCCCCGGAGGGGCCTCGCGGCCCCGAAGCCCCGCCCACGGCCCGCCCCTCTGGCCGCCGCGGGCTCCCTCTCCCCCGCCCTCTGCCCCTGCTCCTTCCACGCTCCGCCCCTCCGCCCCCCTCCCACGTCCCGTGCGGAGCGCGCTGGAGGCGGGGCCCGGGCGGGGCTGCCCGACGCGGCGGCGCGGAGACCCGGCGGCGCGCGGGAACCAACCCCCCGCGGTCCCAGGCAGCCAAGGGCCCCAACGGCTGGTGTCCTTTGCGGGCAGGCGGAATTGTGTGGTTACGAAAGTAGCTGCCTCCTACCCCTTCCTCCCCACCTAGTGCCCCGCCCTCTGGCCCCTGCGCCATTTATTTCCATTTACCCAGACCGTCTTCTCATGATTCCTGCTGAATAGAAAAGGTAATTCATTAAAAGTCGTACCACCGCCCCTTCCCCCCCCACACCCCAAACTCTTAGTGGTTATTTTTGTTCTTTAGCCCAGGTTAAGCTAAATACATTCCCGGGAAGCCATCTGGTCCGGTTCCCGGGATCCCTTCGTATGGTTTCCATTATGCTCGCCAAACCGTGCATTGAAAATGCAGCCTTGGAACCACTCAGGAACCTCCAGGATTTTTGCCTTTGCCAGCGGCGTTTAGAGAATCTCAGGCAGGGGGAGGTAAAAGCGTCTGCTCAAGTTCTGAGTCCAGTGCCCTATCTTATGCTGTAATTAATGTTTTACTACTCCAAGGAAATACAGTTCTCCGTGTTAATTTATTCATTCATTGATTCATTCATTCAGTGTTTGCCATATGCGAAGCATCGCTTATTAGGATCCTGTTTTAATTCTAAAATTCTATGTTAACAGCTTTACAGATGAGTTCACGAAATAACCTGGCCACAGAAATTGAGTTTGACCAGCAACATTTGTGTGGTTGGGTCTACACCTTTTCCTCTTGTCTCCCATTCCACTACCCGCCACAGACAAAAAACAAATATTAGCTTGTGGGAAAATATTCCCTTACACATGAATTGGGGGTTGTGGTCCCAGAGAAAAGGAAACAGTCCAGTTCATAAAAATCATAGTGTTATAATTGCGAAGTTCCTTAGAATTCATCAAAAATAAGCCTGTTGGTTTATTGAGAAGACTCAGAAAGTGTAGGGGCTCAGAGGAGGTCACTGGGCTTTCAGTACTGTGGCCTAATTTGGGGAGGAGCCTGAGACATCAAGTGCCTTATCACATACTGCAAAAAGGACTTTGATTCAAACTCAATTCAGTTGTAGTCCGTCCTTTCTCCTGGTCTTCCTTCTGCAGTTTTCCCTCTCTGTTCTGCTCTGGGTCTCGCCTGTGTGTGTGTTGGGGGAGGGCCCCCCCCCCAGGTTTGCAGCCCTTTCCTGCTTCCCCCAACCTAGGCTTCGCTCCCTTCTTGCTCTTTTTCTTCCCTTACTATCTCCCCACCCTACCCGAGCTCTGACCATGAGATTTTATTTGGGTTTTTAAAATGAAACCAGGTGCTGCCTAGAACAAAAGCAAAGTAATAACAAGGAAAGACTATCCAACGCCTAAGGAATGTGCTGAGTTTTATGACTCAGGCTGTCCTGGCAAAGAACTCCGACTTACATGGAGAGGTGGGTGGCACAGAGCTCGGACCATACATGGCAGCCCTAGCCTCCGTAGATAGGCACCGTCAAGGCAGCCTGTGACTCATTTTCATAAAGCCAGAGGCTCCTGTTCCTTGTGGGACGGGACTTCCTGGATGGAGCCTAGAGCCGCAGGTTCTTCACAGTTTCCCTATGGGGCCCGTTCAGCCTGACCTAGCAGGGGCCACCTTGAGGTTTGCAGGGGAAGGGAGCCTGGGCAGAAGGCCCTCCTCGGGAAAGAAACAGGCTTGCTGGACTTGGGCAAGGGTTTTGGTGCACTGAAGTGATGAGTAGTGCGTGTGCTGCAAAGTGACAAGAAAATTAGCTTTATTGTCCTGGAGACAAAGGCTTAGGAGCTTCAGGTGACTGGGGGGGAATGTGACCCAGCTACTGGGAGCCCAAAGGGTTGTTTGCTCTTTGCAGGAATGTGCGGCGAAAAGCACAGGAAAGGCTGGTCCGATTCCAGCGCCATTTGTGGGTGCCGTCACTAATGCAATCAGGAGTAAGAGCATGATTTGGGGGGGGGG
>CM053604.1:103599926-103644826 GCA_028646535.1 Procyon lotor
GCGCTAAGGAGAATGTCTCTCCCAGCAGAGGTGGTGGGAGGGGTCTGAACTTGGGTGACAAGGATGTGTTTGTGCTTCCTTCATTAAACAGGCCTGGGTAGAACGGGACCGATAGTGCTTCTTCTGGTTTCCGCCACCTCAGAGAAGGCTGTCACTTTTGGAATGAGAATGAGTCTTGACTGGCATAAATGAGATCTCCGTGCAGCAGCCTCTTGGATCGGGGCCTTATTTTCCCTTTTCTTCTTTTTTTTTTTTCTTTGCCCTTTCCATGGAATACCCGTCGAAAAGCTACAGTGGCCATTTCATAATTGTTAGGAAAAGCTCAGCTCCGCTTTTTCATTAAAGTCTACTTACCTGGAAGAAGAAAGTCTTTTCAGGGCCATGACTTCATAAATATTTATAGTGTAAACAGGCGTCACTCTGGTTCTGCAGGAGAATGGGCTCATTCAGTTTTATTTATGATGTGACACTCGGGTGAGTGACATCCGTCATCTGGGTCGGTCCTCCGCTCTGTTCCACTGAAGCATGTTTATGGAGTGATTATGCCTGCAAATATTTGCTATATTTAGTCCCTCTCCTCCCCTCACCCCCTCTTAGCCCTTTCAACTCCCCAACCCAGCCAAAGGCCAAGCTTGTGGTCCAGGGAAGATTTGAACCCTAATGACAAGGCACAGGGGCTTGAACAAATGCTGCGGAAGCTGGAAGCTGGGAGGCAATTAGAGCGGGAATGAGAGCCCTTCTTAGAGCTTTCTTCTGCGAAGGTGCTTGTGTTGGGTCTGCGCGCAGCAGGTGAGAGCTCTCAGCTGGGCGTGGAGGGTTTGACGGGTGATGGGCCCAAGCCTGAGTGACGGATGCAGATGCGTCCTTCGGAGACTCTCCTTCCCAGGGAGCTTTCTCTGGACAGGCTCTCACAGCCCTCAGATCTGTCACTGTGCACCCTGGGGCTCTGGGGCAGGGAACGGTGGGAGCTCTGTGACCTCTGCTGGGTCAAGGTTTCTGGTGTAACCCGAGGCTGTCCCCACTCAGCCACACCTGGCCCCTGGCTGGGGGATGGCAGCTGTGCTTCATCAGCTGGGGAGGAGGGAGTGGTGGGAGGGCCACCTTTGGCTTCTCGATTTACAGCTGCACATGGCCCGACCTAGGCATTCCAGGCTGGCCCCGGGCCCGCTCCCGGGCTCAGTGCTCGCCTGTGATCAGCTTGGCCACCTATTGTTTATCCTGGGAAGGGCCAGGTCTTGGCACAGAGGCCTGAAGTGTTGCCAGCGTTTTATTTTTAGAGACAGGAAAATGTTTGCTTTTTGGCAGCTGCTTTTTTTTTTTTTTTTTTTGCATACACCGGGATGCTGTAAAAAAGTTCAAGTGAGAGATTCCAAGCCTCAAACTCATGGCATATGACATAGGCAACAGTCCCATGAACCTCTCAGCAGAAGTCTTTGTGGAGCGAAGACCTTTCATTAGCAGGCCTCTTGCGCAGAGTGAGTCCATAGTCCCCACCGACTGGACATCTAAAGAGTCCCTATGAGGTGCGGTCAGCTGAGATTTTGTAGTTCTTACCCCCATTCATTTCCTTCTCTACCAATTCATAATGTAGTCCAACTCGGTAGACAGAGTGAGGAAAACAATCAGCCTGCTGAATCCAAGGTTTGTCACCCCTCCCCAGACCCACGGTCATTGTCATCATGATGACTGGTGCAAAGCAGCCGGCTTCCACGGCACAAAGTGTATTTCAACACTCAGAGAGGGCATTTCCAAGTTTTATTGGAAATATTATTTGCCCCAACATGGCCTTTCTTAAAACATATTTTCGCTACTTGATTCTAGCTGCTGACAATTTATCTGAAACCATCTTGTAAACTGTAATGACATATGACACAAAGGTGAAATGAAACGGAAGCAAAAAACCAGAAACAGACTCACAAATAAAAAGAATGAACTGGTGGTTTGTTGCCGGAGGGGAGGGAGTGGCGCCACGGTGGGTAAACTAGGTAAGGAGAATTAAGAGGTACAAATTTCCAGATATAAAATAAATAAGTCACGGAGACAAAAAGTACAGCCTAGGGAATATAGTCAATAATATTGTAATAACTTTGTGTGATTGCAGATGGGGAGAACACTTTACCCTGGGGAGCCCTGAGGAACATATAGAAATGCCAAATCACTATGTTCTACACTTGAAACTCATATAACATTGTATGTAAACTATACTTCTGTAATAAAGTTTTTAAAAAGTATTTTGTGTTTTCTACCTTCCTTTCTCCCCAGTCTTTTCAAAAGTTACTTTTTCATCATTGAGGTATAGTTGACACACAAATTTACGTTAGCATCAGGTGTACAACACAGTGATTTGACAAATCTGTATGTTATGCTGTGTTCATTGCCAAGTGTAGTCACCCTCTGTCTCCACTTGTTTCCACTACAGTACCATTGACTATATTCTCTACACTGTATCTTTCATCCCCCTGATGTATTCATTCCATAACCGCAAACCTGTACCTCCCGATCCACTCATTTTGCTCATCTCTCCCCCACCCCACCATGGCAACCACCACAAAAATAACCTTTTAATTACAAAAATAAAACATACGTACATTTGGGGCACCTGGCCGGCTCAGCTGGTAGAGCATGTGACTTTTGATCTTGGGGTCATGAGTTTAAGCCCCATGGTGGGCATAGAGCTTAACCTAAAAAAAAAAAAAATTACATTCTTCTTTGTCACCTGATTACCTTTTATATTCATATTTCATTTTGCTGGAGTATATCCTTCGGTAGGTCACTCTTTTGCTTTCTTTTCTCTGCTAGAAAGTATCTGTGGATAATAAATTTTGGAGGCTTATGTGTCTGAGAATAAGTTTAATCTCTCTCTTGAGTGAGTTTGGCTTGTTATACAACTCTGAGTTTGAATTTATCTTTCCTGAACGTTTCCAAGCTGCTGTTCCATTATTTTCTTGAACATTCTACGGCCGATCTGAATTTCACTCCTTCATGGGTAATCTATCTGTATCCTACTTTACCTTTTAGGGCTTTCTCATTTTGATGTTCTGGAGTCTTATTCTTCACATCTTTTCCACCTTAATGTTCTTCAGTTTTATTATGATATCTGTATGTTTCAGTTTACTTTTAAAGTTTATCTTCCTTGGGACTGATAGGCTCTTTCAGTCAGAGAGCTCCAGTCTTTCTTTAGTTTTAGGATATGGGGCAGTAAGAAAAAAACCAGGAAAGTTCCAGGGATCTATATACTAAAGTGCTAAGGAGGGGAGAAAAGGGGCTGGGTGTCCTGGGTATTAGAGGGGGGATTTTAAGTGGTTCTAGAGAGAGGGAGAAGCATTTAAGATTTGAAGGGATTCAGGGTACCCGGGTGGCTCAGTGAGTTAAGGCCTCTGCCTTCAGCTCAGGTCATGATCTCAGGGTCCTGGGATGGAGCCCAGCATCGAGCTTTCTGCTCAGCAGGGAGCCTGCCTCCCCAACCCCTCCGCCTACTTATGATCTCTCTCTGTCAAATAAATAAATAAAATCTTAAAAAAAAAAAAAAAGATTTGGAGGGATTCATTGCCAGTAAGGTGAAGAAATGTCCTCAGAAGATTTTTAAGATTTTGTATGTACAGCAAGAGTATATCCCCCTCTTTGGTGTTTTATGGAAAGGCTAAGACTCGAATTGCTGTTTCTGCTTTTTCTGTGAGACTATTTTTTCTGTGATTTGATGCTGAGACTGAGCCAGAAGATTGTCTTGGGTTAATTAGTTATAGAAACAATTATTGTTACTAATTATTAAGCAAGTATCTCTCGCTCTCTCTGTCTCCCCTTTCTTAACTTCTACCCACTCCATACCACAGGTTCTTGTTTTATATGATGAGGAAATGGAATTAGATGCTCTGAAGTCCTGCCATTTCTCTGGCTCTCATTCCCTCTCTCTTTCTCATCTTTCATTTACCTACTTAAACATTTTTTTAATGGCTAATAGCTTATAAGAAGCATAGACAGTTTGTTCAGTCATTTTTGTAATCTAGTCACCACATGAGCTGTCATGAATACATTATATATGGGGACAGAGAAGACATTACATGACCAAGCTTATAACAGGTTAGGACTCCTGGATAATGTCTGGAAAGCTCTGCCAACCTCCCCAGAAGCTACTGCTCTAGACCGAGGAATTCAAATGTTCCAGTGATTCTCTTGTTCCATCCATTGGAGTTGATGAGAGGCATAGAGGAGAGAATGGGGAAAGGCTCAACTTGTGACAGCACCTCTGAGCAAACAAAGGCAGAAGGTGCCAAAAAAATTAAAGTTATTCTTCTTGAAGCCTAATCATTGAATCAGTTTGCATTTTGTCACGTGCTTGTCTTACCTCTTCAACAGCACTAAAAATAGTTATTACACTTTTAAAAGTATGAAGAATATAGAAGTCATCATTGAGGACGGCTATTTCTTCCACTTCTAAATATATAAATTAAAGTGTTTGATATGAAGAGACAGTAAACATATGTAGCCTGTATAATATGAATGACTCACTCTCTGAGCCAAACAGTAATTAGGGCTCAAATAGCTGCATCCCTGACACCCCTGACAGATACTGAGCTCCGAGTGGATAGATGTGGCTACTCTCGTTAGAATTTGAGACATGCCTCAGTAGGAATGCAGTGTATCATATTAATACCATTTTGATGTGTGGTGTGGCCCTTTTCAGATGACTCCATACATAGCGATTGAACGTTGGCCGATGGGGACCTGCTGGTCTTGGGTAGGATGGGAGACGACGATGGCAATGAACTCTCAAGTGCTGAAGCTACCGAGGTCAAGCTCCGCTGGCCCTTCCTATTCTAGACTGAGGAATTTGTTCCATTGCTTCTGTATGTGCACCCACTGGAGCTGATGTGGGACGTAGAGGAGAGAGATTTGGAAAAGGGAGATGAACTGATGTTCAACCGACAATAGCATCTCTGAAGGCAGAAGAGGCACACAACATTAAGTTCAGGAATCCTGTGAAAATAGAGGCAGCCAGGTGAAAGCGATTGACTTGGATCCTGAAGGGAAATGGGTGTTTCTTCAAGTTGCCATGAGCATTTCTTCTTTTCTGGAATGCAAGGTTTTCTCTACTTTGTGCATCCCCGGTGCTCTGTCCATCTCCAGAGAGGGTGTACTTTCCAAATTATAGGTATTCCTGCCCTTCTGCAAAAGGTGTGACAGTGTGAGGTTTTTGCTTTTTTTTTTTTTTAATTTATTTTAAGATTTTATTTATTTTTGAGAGAGAGGGAGAGAGAGAGAAGGCATGGGGGAAAGGCGCAGAGGGAGAGGGAGAAGCAGATTCCTCGCTGAGCAGGGAGCCCAATGCGGGATTCGACCCCAGGACCCAGGGATCATGACCTGAGCCAAAGGCAGATTCTTAACCGACTGAGTCACCCAGTCACCCCCAGTGTGTGTGTGTTTTTTTTAAGACTGTATTTTACAAAGAAAGAACCATGTATTTATAATCTTATGGTGCTGTACGATATTTTCAATTTGGGGTTAATCTATAATTGATCGTGTCTCCTAACTCCTTAGATTTCCACATTCTCCTTTGTCTTCTCTCCAGTCTTTATGTCCAACAACTGATTCTCTATACCTTTGTATGTAAAGACGCTTCTGGATTTTGATGCCCGAGGAGAGCATCCATTTTTAAAGGGAGAGATTCTGAAATAATACCCATCTCTTGTTTTGAAAAGGTAGGTTTTCATATAACAACATTTGAAAATGTAGGACCGCCTCTCAAGAAACATGGGACACGCGTCTAGCAGATGTCATTACTGCAGAGCCTTCCCCTCAAAACCCTTGAATTTTCACTTCCTCCAGACTTGCTGCTTTAGTGGAAGAGCCCGCTATGGTGACACAGACCCTCTGCTTCTTGAAGTGTGGTCTGCGAGGCTCTGCCAGATGGTCCCCTTCAGAATAAATGCTTTCAATATGATAATGTTTATATTTGTGTTTCTGGCATGAATTAATAATTTTCTCATGATATTTAATAAGAAACAGATTATTTCACTTCTGTCTCATAAACCCCAGTATCTCATAAACTCCAGTACCTTTCTTCCATTATGTCTGAGGAGGGTGATTTTTCTCCTGTTGGGGGGATGACAGCAAGCGGGGACAGACTAATTGAGCTGTGGCTCTTTTTCCCCAGCTGAAGAAGTGGTGTGCAGCCTGGAAGGATTTGAGATCCATTGCTCTCCACAGAGGTCGGGTTTGCAAAACCTTAGAAAGAGACAGTTAGTCAGGGCTCCAACATAAACAACCTCTCTTAAGCTTCAAGATTTACCCCCTGGGTCTAATATTCTGGAATTTGGTGACTAAGTCTGTGCTCTCTGGCCACATGCATCAGGTTTTTTTTTTTTTTAGAGACCTATCATATTCCCTTCTAAGCCTTCATCTTTCCATGCTGAAATCCTTATTTTCTAATTCTAGCCAAAGTAGAGGGGGGCTGGGGGACTGACTTTCCATCTCTTGACCATCTTTTTTCATTTTTCTAGACTCTCGTATTTAGAAGAAGTGCTACTAAATTTCTATTGGTGCCGTCGCTACCCCGATGTTATCACCCTGTCCGCTGGCTCCACCTCTCATCTTTGTGTCCACAAGTCTGATCATGAGCCTGCTTCTGAGCTCTGGAATAAGTTGTTTACAGTCTTTCCTACGCAACAATGTCCCATTCAGACAGGAAGCTATTGTAAGACACCTGGAAGGGATGCTAAGGACCTGCTCCAGGATGTTAAGCATGGAAAGACAGGACTGATTTGTGAAATCCTTGGCAGATAAAACACACATCTGATGGATTGGCTGGCCAAAGAAAGGGAGGAAGAGAAAGAAGGAGGAGAGAGAAAAGGGGGCAAAGTTGAGTCCAGGTGTTATAGTTTGGGTCATTTGGAGGATTATGTGTCCTTATCAAGCTAAGGAATGCATGGTTAAGGGACAGGGGCAGGTCTGGGGGAGAGGATGATGGCTTCCCTTTAGGATATTCTGAACAGAGCACATCTCTCTGCCTTTTTTGTCATTCAAGTCTCCCTTGGGTAGTGCTGCTAGAATTAGCTTCCTAAAACAAAGGTCAGATCACGCCATTCTCCTCCTCAAATTTTTTCCTTAGCGCTTATTAACCACGGAGTAGTTTAGACATTCAGTCTCCTTATCAAGGGGTTTGAAGCTCCGTGCAAGCTGGCTTTGTTTGGTTTCATTATAGTCTTCTAGCACAACAGAACCCACCATGCAATTTCTCACCTTCTTGCCTTTTCTCAAGCTGTTCTCTCAGTATGGAAGGCCCTCCCCGCTTTTTCTGCCTAGAAAATTCCTCGTCGTTTAGATTGCAGTTTGCACGGGAATACATCCCTCATAAAGCCTCCTCTCACCTTGGCTGGAATCAGTACCTCTTTATTCAGTTTTTCCACACCAATGTACGTGTATTTTTCCTGGTATTAGAATGCATTTGCTCAAACATGCATTTCTTCTGTTGGTTGATAAACTCCTCAAAGCTGGGAAATGTATCTTCTATGTCTCTGTTTCATGCCAGCTGCTTGCACATGACTTCCTACATATTTGTTGCTCATTAAATAATGAATGGGAAGCAGAGAAATTGGTCAAGGTTAGAATGCAGGGGAGTTTGAATGCAGGGAGTAGGATAGACTTGGACTTGCTTTAGAATTATGGTTAACGGGATGGAGACTCTGTGTGTGAGGAATAGGTGTGGGGAGTAATAATGAGGGAGGCAGTGGCTTCTGGGTAACGTGAGGGGCTCATATTTAAAGACAGGATCTTGTGACACAAAGTCATGCATGCATACAATTTAGCCTTCCTCCCAGGCAGACAGGCCAAATTGTAAAGTCCTTCACCAGCAGGAAATTATTATTCTGCCCATTTAGAAAGATATGTGGTCTCTTTGTGTAACCAAGACTCCCACATATTTAGCTCTTGCTGCTGCTAGGTCTATTGTCTGATGCCATAAAGAGATGGGACCTTGACTGATAGTATGGTGATGACCCATTGCTGTGCCCATTTATTTAATTGTAGAAAAGATGGGCAGGGGGATATTCTGATTAATGGGATTTCTTTGACCCTTAATTATTCTGTTCATATGTTACTCTTTCATCAACCTGTATTTATTTTCAGCAGCACAAAGGAAAAGTGAAAAAAAATTATCTTTTAATGATGTGAATCCAGGATAATAAAATCCATGGCCTTCCTTCTGGATGCTGTCACACAAATACATATCTGTTATGTTTATAGCTATGTTATGTATATACTGTATGCATTCTTTATATATATTTTCTATGTATCTATGTAACCATCCATTGGTCCATGCTTAGCCCATCATCCACTAGCAAAAGGACTGCTGGTTGTGGGTTAGAGATAGAAAGAAACAGAGAGGACCCATACCCTATTTCTACTTTCAATCAGCTGTTTTCCATGAGGACAGAAACTTCCCTGTTGAGTGCCAGATGCCTAGGAGATATGTGTACAAAAGATACATGTATGAAAACAACACCAGGCAAACCAAATGTAACCATTTTATTCCTCTTTGAGGTCTGGCTGCTGACCCCCTTGTTGGATCCCCATTCATGGTAAGTTGGTACCATTGAGAGATACCAGGATGCCTTTTGCTTGAGCTTAAGGCTGGCCTTGGAAGACTGGGGGATGCCTCCTCTCTTCTGGACTCTTTTGGACTTTCCTGTGGCTTCCCCATGCCAAGGAGGTTCTCTGAGGTGGGAGGCAGCCGTTGTGTCTGTCAAGTGACTTCCCCCTAATGGAGTCTTAGAAGAGCTCAATTGCATCACAGAAATCAAAAAGCGAGCCCCAGAGGGCAGACTGTATCATATAGAGCCTTCACCTGCTTCTCCTGTGCCACCTTTTCCATTCCGTAGCATCATGACCCAACACTGTCCTTGGCTCTGCCCAACTCCAAGCAGCAGGGAGAGAGCTTTGAGCTAACTCAGTAGGTTGGATATATAGCCAACATTAGTTTAGAGGTCAAAATGATGGCAACATTCTTGCCAAATATGATAATTTCGTTGGATATCTATTGTTCCCAATCTCACAAACTCCCCTTCTAAAACCAATCCATAGTAACCAGCTATGATCAGGTATAATTGACAGCACTTGACCTTAGTTTCACCAGGTGCCCCTCAAGTTCCGAACCATTGGCTTCTTTGTCACCTTTGTGGCTGCCCATGGGAACCTACTCAGCCATTCTAAATTATGGCCAAACCTGGAAGTGCAAGGCAGTTAACACTCTGGGGCTACTCTAACCCCTCTTTCTTCATCCCTTGGGCTGTCAATTCTGAGATACATTTACACAGCTTCTCATGAGAGTTTCTGGAGGGATTGCATCCCATTGGATCACAGCAATGACCAGCTGGCCAGTACACCTGGCGTTGGCTTTCCCTTCTTACTTGCTTCACTCTTTCTAGTGCCCCAGAGTGGGCACTTTGTTCCTGGAATTGCTCCCCAAAATAAATCTCAAAGTTCTGCTTTTTAGGGGGACCTAGAAAATCAGTTGGTGGGGGGAGACTACAAATGCTGATCAAACCCGTTTCATGGAGAATGTTGTAGCAGGCATTCTGTTTGAAGTGGGACATAAGAGAACAAGGGCTTGTTGGTCCTTTATAATACACACTGCAAAGTCTGTGGACCACTAACTAGGAATTTCATTTAAAATTAAAATAAAAGCACACTGAAGCCAAATGATCCCCTAGATCCCCATATCTAGATCCCCTATCTAGAAATCTTTAAGATCAGAAACACATGGGTCATTCTGGGGTGGTTTGGGTGGACCCCTACATTTGGGCCAGAGGATGGCTAGATAAATTTCCCTGGTGCTAGACCAGTGTTTTCTCTTGTCTTTAAATGTCTGCTGATGGGGATAGGTCAGTTATTTCCCTCTGTCTCTGGAAATACACAGAGCCTTTCCATCCAATGGAAGTCCCTGGGAGCTTTCATAATGTGTTTAAGAGTTTGGGGGCCAAGAGTTTCTTGGTTTTTGTTGTTGTTGTTGTTTTGTTTTTAGAAAGAGAGAGAGGCAGAGGGAGAGGGAGAGAGAGAATCTCCAGCAGGCTTCATGCCTAGCACAGAGCCCCATGTGGGGCTCCATAGCACAACCCCGAGATCATGACCTGAGCTGAGATCAAGACACTTAACGGACTGAGCCACCCAGGCGCCCCCGGGGCTGAGAGTCTTTTTAAACAAGTAGCAGAGTAAGCATATTTAGTATATTCTTTCATTTTATTAAAACTAAAATATCTTTTTACTTGCCGCAAGCGACTATTCGCTGTTCTATGGAAAACATTTGAAACGTGGCGCCAGAGAGCTCAGCAGTCACCGTCTTGCTGGTTACCCGGAGGAGGCGGGAAGCAGCCAGTGGGCAGCAGGAGGAATGGGCGAGGTTAGAGGAATGCAGGCCAACCCTTTCTAGCCCCATCTGGTTACCTCTAACTCATCTAACCAGATCAAGTACCCACAGTTGGGTAAAATATGTTGAGGCCACCCTCCAGATGTCTGCAGGCGATCCAAGCATGATGATTTAGTGTTTAATCCAAAGAGAAACATTTTAGACCTCCCAAACTCTGAAGTGGGCAGCAAAATATTTTTAGCCATCCCCCCCCCCCCCCCCCCCCCCCCCCCCGGACCGAGTCTGCTGTGGTTTGAAAACGTTGAGACATCATTTTTGCTTCTAACTGCCTTGCAAGGATTCTGCTTTGTGACCGCTTTTGTTCCCAGGGGCTGATTTTTGCTTGCTCAGAATGACAGAATCATCGTTTATTATATGTTTTCTGTTGGGGGGCGGAAGGGATCTTACAGATCACTTAGTTCAACCTACAGCTTCTGAATCAGGCCTCAAACTCAGGTGATCTGATTCTGTGGTCTTGGTGCTCAGGGCTGGGAGAGACTATCAGTAACCCAGATAATCTTGAACTAACGAGGGTAGAAAACCACCTGTTAGGGGGCGGCACAGGGGAAAGTAAGTTTGAAGTGTGAGTCGAGGTGGACTCTGCTCCGGGTGGATAATTCTCTTGAAAACTAAGAACTCATTAACGAATACTTACCCTAGCTCTTGTCGAAACAGAATTCCAAGGGGATACAGCAGTTGACTTTCTTTTTCCCCTTTGCAGCCTGACCAATGTGAGCACCATTTGCATTTCCTGTTTCAGAGACCCAGCTTTCAAGAAAGAATTATGAATAGGAGCTTCGCTACCTCATAAAGAAGAGGTCTTTTTTTTCTTTTCCCCAAAGATTTTATTTATTTATTTGACAGAGAGAGCCACACTGAGAGAGGGAACTCAAGTAGGGGGGAGTAGGAGAGGGAGAAGCAGGCTTCCCGCTGAGCAGGGAGCCCGATGCGGGGCTCGATGCGGGGCTCGATCCCAGGACCCTGGGATCACGACCTGAGCCATGGCAGCCACTTAACGACTGAGCCACCCAGGTGCCCCAAGAAGAGGTCTTGACTGATAACTTGAGACCATTCAGACCTCGGGCAGGGGAAGAATGGGCCCCACAGGACCCACAGTCACCACACTTTATTTACTCCAGGGACTGTTTTACCGATACCTGCTTTGTTAGTTAATGGTAGTCCTTTGCACAACAAACCTCATTTTGTGTAGCACTTCTCTGTTTTGAGACAGTGATGTAAGTACGACTGGGGTCTCTGGAATATTTGTGGTTGGTGGCTCTTTAGAATGGAGTCCAAATCCCCAAGGGCATTCTTTTATCCTGTGATTTTGCTTGTAGGTTCTAAGGCACTGTTGGGAAGGATTCCAGTCTTCTGCAAGGACTGGTCACCCAGCGGCTATCCCCGTTTCTTGCCTTCCACCCCTTTTGTATGCCCAGAGCTTCTCTTGGGTCTCCTTCCTCCCTGAAGACTGACAGCCGTGGGGGGCACTTGAGTTCTGTTTCAGAAATTAATGAGATGTGCCTTCCTCTCCTTCAAACCACTCCCAAGCCCCACATCACCTTCAGCAGGCAGGAGTTCTAAAATGGGGCTTCTGTGGGTAAGGAGGTACCTGTGCTCACCAAACCCTGGTATTTCTCCCCGTGCCCCTGTCTGTGACCAGGACTGGGCCCTTGTTAAATCCTCAGGGAGTTTTTGGTGGCCAAGAAAAGGAGCCAATCAGCCATAGACACACTATAGAAAACGTGGCTTTGAATCTTAACTTCAGGTATATTAATCTACCATGATAGTAGGAAAAGTCTGTCGGATTTCAGATTAAATTCAAGTCGGGGCCACTTGACTGGCTTGGAGCCGCCCCCGTGCACCTGCTGCAATGCAGGTGAGCAGAGAGGTTGGCGGCCACGGTCCGTCCATCATGGATGGCTCCCACCTCAGTCAGTCACCGGAAGCCCATTAGTGGGAGAACGCTATGAAACTGACGATTTCACTTTCTTTGTATTTCTGGCTTTTCTCAATCACAGGGTGATTGAGATGTGATGTAGGTGTGGGATCCAAGAAAAAACAGTGTGTATACAAAATGAAAAGCCATGCCGGCCTGTGGTGCTAGCAAAAAGCAAGGAAAGCTGACTTATTTTAATATTTTCAGTAAATATCAGCCGCCCCCATACAAAACTGGCATTGAATCAACTTGATTCGTTCACCTAAAAATAGCTATTGGATGAAAAAGTGAAGGGGAAAATCGGGTCTGATTAGCGGACTGGTCATTTTCAAAGTGACTTTTCCTAAATCATGTCATTTTATAAAAAGTAAATTTGATCTTTTTCAGTGTTAGAGTGAAGCAGTTTGTAATTTCTTACAAGGAGCAAAGGACACATTTATAACCATGCAAGCTGTGAACTAGATAGAACATTCTCTTTTGCTGCTTTATATTTTTTATCAACCATTGCAGATTCGTAGGGAAGCTCTCTATGAAACCGAACTTTAAAATGGACTTAAAAAAATCATTGTTTGAACTTCGTGTGCTTGTCATCTTTTGTTTTGGCCTCAGTTTCTTCCTCTGGTACCTTCCTTTGAATGGCAAATCATTACTTGCATTTGGGTAGATTATTATTTAGCTTGCAAAATAGACCATTTTCCCCCTCATTAAAATCTCATAGTTGCCAAACTTCATTAAGATAAATGGAATTATTCATTTGTTTCCCCCCACCTGCCCTTTGGCTATGGGGTCAGTAAAATGATGTTAAGCAGGAGAGGGGAAGGCTGGTGAACACTTCAAAATGTCACTAAGTAATTTCAGGAAGAAGCCTGTCTACAACTGTACTGAATGATGGATATGCTCTCAGCCTTAATGGCTATTAATGACTTACATAATGACATTATAGTTTGCATTATAACCATGGCTGTTCAAAACTTGCATTTTGCAATGGCTATAACTAGTAGTGGACATTTCCTAAGCTCATTTAAAATAATGCTGAGAAGTTAAAATGGGACCAAAGCAAGGCAAATAAAACCCCGAGACTTAACAAGTAGTCAAGGATGGCAACCAAGGGGGGAAAAAAAAAGAAATAAAAGAAACGAAGAGTATAGCCAACCTTTTTTTTTGTTTTAATTAGAGTATATTATACTTCCAAACTGGATACACTAGAAATTGGCAATGCAACATAAGATGCAAAGAAATATACCAGTTACTGTCAAAATGACCCTGTACAGCCTTGTAATGCAAAAAGCTTTATACAATACAAATTTTCAGTAATGTACACAAACCTTGACAGTATGATCATCTGAACATAATATGAGGAGTTAAAAAAAGGATAGAAGCAAGAAAGTGCTGAGAACTTTAACTGCAGTACTATATGGACAGATAAGCTAGCTTCCATTGAAGAATGCATAGTGAAAACAGAATTGAAGTTAGTTGGCAGGTGAATTTCTCAAAGACGTTAGTGTTTTACACGGAAAGGATATCTATGGAATAATCCTTCCCTGAGTATCGAACTGCAAACCAAATTCGGGGGTATATATTATCTCGGTGGAGTCTGAAAAAATGCTGTAGATTTTTCTTTATTAATAACAATAATAATAATATAAAAAGTCAAACAAACTCCAAACACACCTTTTCTCACTCAGAAAACTTTTATAATTTACCAGAAAGATTGATGACTCTTTCCAAAGTGCTAAAAAAGTTGCCCAATTACATTAAGCATAACTAAGTCATTCAAATACAAGTTCAGTGGCAAGCAGTGAAATGCATGGCATTTGAGCAGTAAACATCTCCTCCCGACACCCCTCTCGCTCTTGCAAGTCTCAGCCGAGGACCTCCTATTCCACACGTGGCATGCTGTAAAACCTGCAGTCCTAACTGTCAGGGCCACCCTTTCAGGTTTTCAACCTGCTGGTGCTGCCGTGCCATTCGCCTGTTCTGCCAGCCTCCGTGGGATCCCCGTGGCCCTCTTCTGTCATCACTGAACTTGTAATTTTGAAAGCGCATTATTAGCCAAGTGGCACATTCTCCATTATATGGGGATAAAGACAGGACTTTTTAAAAAACCAACCCACCCATACGCCCAGTATTCTTGGAGTGTATTGTCCGTAACTGTCTATAGTGTCTTTTACCGAGACATTGACATGGCGAGGTTGAACGACGCTTCTAACGTAGCCAAGAGCAAATGTCTCTGCCGGAGGATGACCCAGGGTTCGGGAGCTTCCAGCCCTAGCTGGCTCAGCCTCCCTGCCCCTGGGGACATCTCCTTAGTGTAAACAGGTTTGCCAGGGCTGGAGGACTGGCAAAGGGAAGTGTAGCACACCTGCTAGGTCTGGGGGAAGAAAGGTGGGTATGGGGGAGGGGGAGTCCATGGTGTGGACCGAAGGTACAGTCTTCTGGCTTCCTGTAGGACTGTACCAAGTTCGAGGGGGCTTTCAGTGACGGAAACTGACTAGAGGAAGAAAATTAGGGATGCTTTTATTTTCCCCTGGTGAAACAGATGAAAAGAAAAATCCCAACTCTAGGATAACACATGATGGAAAACAGCAATGCAGTAAGAAAGCATTCCTCTTGTACACCAGTTCTTCAACAGATAAATAATAGATAAACTTTTATATTCCAAACTTTCCATTATTATACAAAGCACATTTCTTCCTGCCCTTTCGGCCTGTTTCATGATGGAAATTCTGTTGTCTTACAAATATAAGCAATTAAGATACTCGGCCAAAGACTTCTTTTCCTTTTCTTTTGAAATCACCCATTACTTTTTGAAGATTCGCAAAGGGCTATGCAACCAATCCACATCTGCTTCTTGCTGCAATAAAGTGCTGCACATAAGTTGCCATTTTAATGACCACAAAATAAAAGCTTTAAATAAGTATAAAGTTAGCCTCCTAGCAGGTTATAGCTACCAGGCGTTAACAACATGGAATACAGAATTATTAATAACATGGAGAATACCGCCATAGCCAGACGATCTGCAAACACAAGGGAAACTTCTCAGGGGCATGAGTTGAACCGTAGGACTAAACAGCACCTTTTGGTTGGGTCGTTATGTGTCAAAGAGGTTGTGACAAAATTTTCAAGCATACAGTCTACTCATTCCGTAGAAAAGGTACATTTGTCTTCCTTTTATTTTACTTTTTTTTTTTGCAGATGAGAAACAAAAACTAGTGCAAGACCAAAGCACTGTGCAAAACTGCTGTTTCTTTTTTTTTTTTTTAGTCTGAGCATTTATACCCAGAATTTATCCAAACCCCTTTAATCTCCTTGGCTGGATTTATCAACCATAAAATTTTTCACTCATACAATTTTTTTTTCCTGCAAATGAATGGTAACCACTGAATTAATACATCATATATATATATATAAAATCATATATATATATATAATCTGCCCTTAAAAAATGATGCACTGTGTGTGTGCAGCATACACATTGTATACGTATGGACACACACACACACACACACACACACACACAAAACACACTTAAGTTTTGTGATATTGGCTGCAGGGCTGCAAGCTATTTCTTCCGGAGTGGACTCTCAGTTCTCGCATCTTCAGAACCAAGAAGATGTGAGCACGAGGTCGCTGGCACCCGGTCAGAAATCTCCAGCAGCACTGTGGGTGTCTACCAGTCCTTCATCGACTTAAGCACCAGGCCCTACCACTCTGTAGCCGTAAAATAGAGAGGGAAAGGTGATGAAGGAGCTCGGGGAGAGACTGTCGCAGATGAACAACCCGGGAGGGAAAAGAACGTTCATCGCTGTTAAAGAAGCCAGTACGAAGAGATGTGCAACAGAAATGGCATGGCACACGACACGCGGCTTTCTCTTTCGGAATCCGCCACACCCACGCACCCCATTCACCCAACGGAAAACCAAATGCACCAGTCCATAAGCGTACAAGTGCTGATTGCTAGTAAGGGCACTCTCTTTAGGGCTTAACAAGACAAAATTCCTTCCAGAGCAAAGTACGGAGAAGGGCTGCGAGTGGGAGTGGGTAGCTGGGGAGGCATGCCTCTGAAGGTGGAAGTATGCAGTAGGTCACCTCTCTGAAGATTGGATAAAGCAGCTTTCAGGTCAATGCAACAGGTATACACACAGAGCCAATTTTCTATTCCTTACTAAAGATATACAGTACACGTGGTTCAGACCTGGGGGCCCGTAGGTTTTGCAGCAACATACACCTGCTGGGGTTGTGTTTAAGTTTTGTGGGTTTTTGTTTTTTGTTTTGTCTTTGTCTCTCTGTTTTTGGTACAGAACACGGCTGCCTTCAGACAGTCTCTGCTCGTTCTCTCAGTCCGAGATAGGCGAGGAAGGAGTGTTTGGGCGAGGGGACGCTGGGCGGCGCAGTCTGAGGCCGGGGAGGGTGGAATGTGAGATCCAAGTGGTTCTTGGGGTACAACATCGTCAAGGGAATGAGATGGGCAAAATCCGAGTTCCGGTACTTGTCAAAGCGCAAAGGGGAGCCGTTGAAGGCCAGAGCCTTGAGTGCCAGGTTGGGCTCGGAGCTGCTGCCGTGCGCGGCCGACAGGGCCACGGTCTGCAGAGCCTGGGAGGCAGACATGACCGACAGCGGGGACAGGAGATTCCGGGGGCTCCCGACCACGAGCAGCGGGGCCCCGGGGCCGGCCGGTTCCTTGGGGGCGGGGCCCAGGCCCTTCTTGTCCTCCTCGGGGCAGTCCCCGCTCTGGTGCTTCTTGACGTGGCGGCTGAAGACGAAAGGGTGTGTGGTCTTGAAGAGGCACTCTTCGCAGCTGAAGGTCTGGCGGGGGGCGTGCTTCAGCTTCTTGTGCAGGTTGAGATTGTCCTTGCGCTTGCAGCTGTAGCTGCACTGGTCACAGTGGAAGGGCCGCTCCCCGGTGTGGACGCGCACGTGCTCGATGAGCTTGTTGGCGGTCTTGGACAGGTAGCCGCACTGGTCGCACTTGTAGTGGTTGCCCAGGCGGTGCTCCCGGGTGTGCGTCTCCAGCTCCAGCTGGTTGGCCTTCACCGTCTGGCAGATCCGGCACTTGTACTCCATCTTGTAGTGGGTCTTGAGGTGGCACTCCATGGCAGCGGGGCGGTTGGTGGAATAAATGCAGAATGGGCACCTGCCGGGGGGTGGGCGGAAGCAACGGCAGGGAGGGTCAGCCGGACGGGCTCGGCGGCGGCCCCGCTTCTCTCCTCCCCAGCCTCCCCTCACCGCCCTCCGCCCCCACCCACTCCAACCTCGGAAGGCCTCGCCTGCCCCTGCCCTGCCCAGCCCAGCCCAGCCCTGCCGCCTCTTGGGGGGGGGGGGAGGGGGTTAAGAGGACCCTCTTGGCTCTCTGCCGACAGAGCCGGCCCCCTAAGGAGGAGCTCCGGCAACGGCAACGTACGCTCGGCCTACTGTGGGGGCTCTCCTGGCTGGATGAGTGAGCCCCAGCCCACAGGAAGGGGAGCAGAGAAAGGGCGAGGAATAAATAAGCGGTGGCTCCCCTCCATCCTCCCCGCCCGCTCCCCTCGGAGCCCTCCCCGCTCCCCGCCCAGACATAGCAGAGGTCTAAACTTCACGACCTCCCCTCTAGAAGGGAGCAACACAAAGAATCGACTTTTCATGCACCACACCAAGCACACGCAGAAAGGCTAAGAGTTTTGAAGAACAGCTTATAGGGGGAGAGCTACCTCCAGCAAACAGAAAGTCGTAGGGGTCAGAATCGTGCTTATTAAAGGGTGGTTAGGATGAGAAGGCGTGTGTGTGTGTGTGTGTGTGTGTGTGTGTGTGTGTGTGTGTGTACATAGGTCTGTACTCCTAAGTCCTGTCTCCTACAGCCCTGCTTCTCCATCAGGGGAGGCAGATGAGGACCAGCACCAGGCTCGGGAGAGGGAGGCCCACCCACCAGCCCATCACTAAGGAGGGATAAGGAAGGAGGGAGGCAACTGCTATCTGGAATTCGAAGACGTTATGAAAACATTATTCCATCGTGGAAATAATAGTAATCCAACTGGATCATAAATTCTCAGCGGGCAGGACCATATCTTATATTTCTTCTGAGTTCTTTGCAGTGCTTGGTAGGCACTGATTGATTCATTACTGGGTTGGTCTCTACACAGAATTTTGGCAGATTCTGGTCCCAGCTCCGTCAGCTCTACCGGGCCATAGCTGGATATGCCCTGGGCCAAAGCCTGGGCCTCTCCGTGGCTCGGTTTCTCCATCCTGTGCAGGGAGGCTACGCCACCCCCCAGCCTCCTGGCTGTCCAGAGGGGCTAGGAGGAGCAGTGAGGGCATGTTTACAAATTCTGCTGAGCTTCTCTGTTGGAAGCTGCAAGGCTCGAGTTGGCTGAAATGATAGCTGTAGCGTGTTTGCTTTCTTTCCCAAAAGAATGCAAATGCAAAAGTGGCTGCCTTGGCTCCCGCCTGGCCCCTGCAGGGCAGGGCCCGGGAGTGACTTGTCCTCTGAGGGTTTGGAGAGGTGTTCAGCAGAGCCCAACACAACCAAGTGCACCGTGCACTGCTCCTCAGCGCCAAGCTCGCCGTTAGCCTTTGAACCTCAGCTCACAGAAGAGTGCACACGAGAGAAATATAAAGCCCATTCCCAGGTCAGGTGCACACACAACCCCTACGCCAAGCTGGGCCTTACCTAGAGGAGTCTGAAACTCACCACTGTCCTGAGCTACGGCAAAAGAAAAATAATAGTATAATCTTATTTGATCTGCATTATGAACAGGATATAGAGTACAAGCAGTTCCATCACAGAAAAGCAATTTAGACATCGGCAGTCTGTTTCATTTTAAGAACATTTCTGTGACCCACAGCTCAATCTTTCTTTCGCTGCTCAGGCAAAGTGCTAAGGGTTTTCCGTGCTCCCGTTATTTATCATAAAGACACTCTCTCAGGCAAATTAATTCTCTGATATGGCAAAGGGAAAACAAAACAAAACAAAACAAAGACTCACTGTATAGCCAGAAGGCATTATCAATTTTTTCAAAGTATTCTTCTACTTGGTCATCCTAGAACATAAACTATTACACAGGGGACCGTTAGCACCACACCGGAAGTGTCTGGACCGGCAAAAAAGCATCAGCATTCACTGTGCATTCTCCCCAATGGGTCGGAGGCTTGGGACTCCGTAGGTCCCCAAGGCAAGGCTAACTGACAAAGCCACAACTGGCAGAGGGGGGCCGCGGAGTTGATGGCCGTGACCGGGCTACTGAGACGGGCACTGGGCGCTAGTCCAACCACAGAGCTACGTGGCTTTTTTTTTTTTTTTTTCCTTTTTTCTTTCTATTTTTTAAGTAAGAGAATACAAGTACTTAGAATGGGACAGTGGGAACAAACCAAATCCAATTCCCAAAGAAGCTCTTGCTGGGCATTTCCCATTTACTGGTTGTCTTGAATTATAATCTCCCCTCCCCCCTCCCTGCAGACATCCCCTCCCCCTCCCACTTAAGTGCCCCAAGAGTGAAACTAAATGGAATTTCACAGTAGGTGCTGCTCCCTGACTCCTCTGTTTGGGAGCGTTTTTGAGGAGGGTGACTCTGACCAGGCAGGAGCCTGCAGGCGGGTCAACCCTGGCCTGCCCCCAACGCTTGATCCCCAGGGTCCTTTTGGGTCTCTCCATCCCTCGCCCATTCAGGAGAGCCATGCCAACCCCTCTGGCAATTTGTGAGTTTCAAAGATACAAATGCTTAAAAACAAGAAAGTTTTTTCTTTTTTCTTGTGTTAAGTAAAATATAAATTTTCATCCTTTTAATGACATGATTATTTCCGCTAAACATGAATACTTATGCCTTGAAACTTGTGTGTCTTCCTGTACTCAACGACATATGCTTCTTTCTCGGCTAGAGCCTAAGTGCCTGGTGAACAGGGGCTGATTTCAGAACCACCGGGAAGATTAAATTCTGGTAGTGCTAGGACATACATTTCCTGAGGGTAGAAATGATGTTTTGTTCCTCGTTTGCCCTTCAGCGCCTATTATCAAGCCAGACACACCGTGCGCTTGGTAAGAACTGACAGGTCTCACTTCAGACCAGAGGGCTTCTTGCAAATATTGGTTAATGACGATGCTTGTTGTCTAGGTCTTTGGGGATCTGTGAGTAACGTGTGACTGGAAATGTCAGATCTCATGAAGGCTAGCCGGGGAGATCCCAATCGCAGTTCCTGGGAAGGAATGAGGCATGTGTGCAGGAAGACCCGAGGCACGTGATCTCTGCCTGAAACACACTGCCTCCTGCCTGTTCAAAAAGGCAAGGATCCCAGATTTGGGGGCGGGGCGCGGATGGGGTGGTCGTGACGCTGGTTTAAAAGATCACGTTAAAAGATGACGGCAAATCATCTACAAAAAATAGAGACAGGGAGGGGCTGTGAGAGTGTAATGATTTGCACTCGGAGACACTAACCCCCAAGTGCATACACTCCAGTCCGAACCCAACTCAAGCAGTGGAGGATGAGCCTAGCCCTGCGGGCCGAGTGGCTCCCGCGCGTCGTCTCGCTCGCCAGGAACCTGGGAAATTTGTGACGTGGATTCTCCTGCTGCGTCCACTGACCCCTTGGGGAACAGGTCTGGTTCATAGCCGGCTAAAGGTAGCAGAGGTGCCTGACTGACTAGCCCCATGCCAAGCTCTCCCTCTCCATGACCCCAAAACCTTCGGGGGGAGGGGGTGGGGGAGGGCCGGGGAAGGGTGTTTAATAACAACACAGTAAAAGGTTCTGTACTTGCTTTCCTTACTTGAGCCCACCGGTGGGGACAGTGTGGCATTTCTTATGCTCCAGCAGCTGTTCGGGTGTCTTCATGAACTTGTGGCACACGTCGCACTCAAACATCCGGGTGATGAGGTGTATCTGCAGGTGGCGCTCAAACATGTTCTTCGTCTTGCAGACAAAGTTGCAAAAAACGCATTCGAACCCTGAAAGGATGGGAGCTGGGTGTACGGGTGCAAGGGGCACGGGGACAGGAGGACGGGAGCGGGGCAGACAGCCCCCCGTTTCTCCTCTTCCTTAGCTATACCCTCTCGGGCTCCATTCCCTGCATCTCTGTGGCAAAAGGGGTTAAACGTACGGCTCCAGAATCCATGTCACACGGCCCATCCAGCCACCCCGTATCTGGATGCAGATCAAGCCAAAAGAAATACACATTTTAGGTGACGATAGCATTTTTCTGTTCCCAGGCCTACTGTCTGTTTTCCGACATCACTCCCCTCCAGGGCTTATTTTCAAGCAGGTCAGCCTACCTCCTCCCTTACCTTTCTCTGGCTTTTCCTCACTATTCACTGAGGGCTGGCTCCCAGGCACAACAGAGATGACCAAAAGGTTGTTCCCACTCTTATTTTTCTGAGAGCTGTCTGAATCATCTTTACTGTTGGCTGAATCACTCAGAGCCGAGAGGGAGGAGGAAGAGGGGCTGTTTGATTCACTGGGGGTCTTCTGGTCTTCTCCTGAAGACAAACAAACAAACAAACAAACCCCCAAAACCCAGATCTGTTATTTAGGAGATGGTAACGCTCAAATAACAGCAATTAGGGGTGGGGATGAGGGGGGGTGTCTCGCGGCTACCTCATCATTCAGGGAACACAGGGTAAGGTTCTCAGCTCTCCCGGGGCACCTACTGGGATCCCAGGTCCCTATCATCTATGGTGATGACATTTGTGGCTCTTGGGAACTCTGTCATGCTTTAAACACATTATCTCATTTTCTTTTCTCAAAAATCCAATGAGACGCAACCGTGATCATTCCTGTTTTACAGATGAGGGAAGGGAGGCACAGTCAGGGTAACTTGGTGTAAGTCACACGCCGGGAAGTGGTGGAACAGAGATTTCAGTTGGTCTGACTCCAGGATCCATGCAGTCCACTCATGGACTGCACTCTCCCTCAAAATCCCGAGTATACCAGTCATTAAAATCCAGTGTCAGGAGACTAATGCTTCTACTCAAGATGAAGTGTTAGAGACTGGGTTTATCATTGCTACTGAAACAACTAAAACAAAACCAGACAAAATATATCCAACAATAGTTGTTTGTTTGTTTGTTTCCCTGCAAAATAGTTTTTAGATCATCAGACATCAGGCACGAAAGAGTGATCCTTGAGAAACAAGAAAGAAAAGAGGTGGCCCACGTTCTGCCTTGAGAGTTTACTTTTCAGGCTGCAGTGCAGGGGTGGGGGAACTGCCCATCAGACTCACTGAGTTGAGGAGATAGTGCTAAGGGTCTGGGGAGATCTGCATGGCTGGACTTGGGGGGGCAGGGTGCCAGAGGTGGGAGAGCAGTAGAGATGAAGAACTCAAAGACCTGCAAGGGGTCCCCCATGGGTATTCAGCAGAGTAGGGATCAGAACACATGTGTGAGAAAACCCCCCAAGGCTGGAGGAGGAAAAGCCACACGAAAGGCTTAGAAAACACTGCTGTTTCCACTACACAGATTAGAAAGACTCACAATTCCCAGGGCATTGGGTAGTAAACCGAAGATCTCTTAGGAATGGGTAATGATCGGTCCTAGTTGGACCTCTGCTCCAGACCAGCCTGACAAGTCACAAAAACAAGACCCAAAGGAGTCAAATTTTCCAAGTAATTAACTGCATCCTAAAACAAAGGTCAAGAATTTTTATGGGAATATAAAATATCCAGCACCCAGCAAGGCTAATCACAATGTCTGACATCCAAACAAAGATTAGCAGGCATGCCAAGACACAAGAAAACACAACCTAAAATGGGGAGAATAATTAACCAGTCAAAACTGACCCAGAACTCACCCAGCTGTTAGAATTTTCAGATAAGGACTAAATGTTATTAAAACTATAGTCCATATACTGAAAAAGTTAAATAGAGATGTGAAAGATAGAAAAGAGATCCAGACAGAATTTCTAGAGATGAAAATTATAGAATCTGAGATGAAAAATACACTGGTTCGGATTAACAGCAATTTATACATTGCAGAATATTAGTGAACCTTGAAGATTACAGTAATAGAAGTTATCTGCAATGAAACAGAGGGAAAAAAGAATCATAAAAATGAAAAGAGCATCAGTGGATTGTGGGATGTCTTCAAATAGCTTAATATAAGTTTAACTGGAGTCCCTGATGGGGTGGGAAGGGCAGAAAAATCTGATAAGGCCAAAACTTTTCCAAACTGGGGAAAACCATAAACCCACAGATCCAAGAAGCAAAATGAACCCCATTCATAAGAAACATGAAGAAATCTATACCAAGGGATATCATAATCCAATTGCTCAAAACCAGTGATGGATATTAAGGAGGGCACGTATTACATGGAGCATTGAGTGTTCCATGCAAACAATGAATCATGGAACACTATATCAAGAACTAATAATGTACTGTATGGTGACTAATATAACATGATAAAAAAATAATAAAGTTGGTTGCAATGTAGGGGGGAAAAAGTGATAAAAAAATCCCTAAAGGCAGCCTGAAGAAAAAGGATATATTCTGTGTAGAGGAACAAAAATAAGGATGACAGCAGATTTCTCACTGGAAACAATGCAAGCGAGAAGTAGTGGAGCGCCCTCTTTAACGTGCTGAAAGGAACAGCTGTCAATCTGAGATCTCATACTCCGTGAACATGATTTCAAAAATGAAGCTTCCCTCCCCACCCAAAAAGTGGAAAGAATTCATCGCCAGCAGACTAGAATTATAAAAAATATTAAAAGAAATTCTTGAGGCAGAAGGAAAATGACAGCAAATGTAAAAATGGATCTAGACAAAAGAGTGAAGAGCACAAGAAATGGCAACTCTATGGATAAATACCTGAGTTTTCTTATTTAAATTTCCATAAAAGAGAATCAAAGTAATTTTGTTAAAAAGGAATAATGTCATAAAGGGTTTATAACATAAATAAGTAAATCTGTGACAGTGATAGCAGAAAGGCTAGAAGAGGAGACAGGGAAGTATGCTATCGGGAGGCTCTTACACTGCCCACGAAATGGTAGAATATTATTTGAAAGTGTGCTGTAATAAATTAACGATGTACATTACGCATCCCAAATAACTGGAGGGTTCTATATTGTTCATGGTCTGGGAGACTTGATACTGTTAAGATGTCAGTTCTCCCCAAATGAGACTGAAGTAACCCCATCATTTTAGGTTAGGGTAGGAGATACGGGGAGACAGTTCCCTTCAAATAAATCAATTAAGTAATCTAGTGGTTGTAAACTCTAGAAATGAATGTTCTTTATCAGGAGATTAAAAAACAAATCATGTATTATATACCTGCATAAAAAAGTCCAGAAGTAAACAAAGCTGCGATGGTGGGGACAGGTAGTGCGTGAAGTTATCAGCGGTATGTTTGTTTTCTTTTATTCGGTTTTCAGAATTTGCTAGAGTGACCATAAATTACCTCGTCCAATTTAAAAAAGTTTTTAAAAAGAGGAAGGAAAAAGTTATTTACCCTCTTGCAATGTTTCCAAGTCTTGTTCCTGGCAGAACTGCACTTCTGTCCAAGGAAGACAATGCTTTACTTCAGTTTACCATTTTTAAAAACCTTGTTCCTAGCAGAATCGAACTTGGTTCATGAAAAGACACTATGTGACCTCACTCATTGACCCGCAAGGAGGGAGGGAATATGCTTTTAAAGTATAGACCCCTCCTTGGTACAAGGAAGCTAGTGAAAGTTAGCACCATCATTGCCAATCTCTTTCTAAATATTTAACCAGGTTAGTCACATTTTGTAGACAAACAGAGTATGTTCAGTAGGGGCCCTGGGTCTACTGCTTCACCAAATCTATCCTCTAAGGTGGGTCTTATCCATAGACTCTTGTAAGTGATTATTTTAAATTAGATTTTAGAGTTAAAACTTGTAATTTTAATTACCATCTTTAACAATAGCTTCCAGTGCCCTCAGGCTTAAGGGAGAGCTGGGGAGAGCTGCCTAAATTAATAAATGTATAAATATACAGGTGCCATGGCAGCTGCTCTGCGATTCGGTGTGGGGAAATAGCCCAGTCTGCCCATGTTGTAATCCCTATCCCACATTGCTTCCTCTGCTCTCAGTCCTCATCTCTCTTTGCTCTGTAGGGAGTGAGCCAGGGAGCCCTTGTCAACTCAGTCCATGGCTCACTGCGATCCAGGGGGTCATTTACTTTCAGCAGCACAAAGATTCTTGGTGAAGGACATCTGTGCACAGGTGAAGGACATCTGTGCACACTACTGCAACCTCATACATTAGGGCAGCCAACTCAAGAGAACTTGAAAAATATCTCAATATTTCATAATCTAAAATGACACAAAATAGGGGCGCCTGGGTGGCTCAGTGGGTTAAAGCCTCTGCCTTCAGCTCAGGTCATGATCTCAGGGTCCTGGGATCGAGCCCCGCATGGGGCTCTCTGCTCAGCAGGGAGCCTGCTACCCCCCCCCCCCGCCTGCCTCTCTGCCCACTTGTGATCTCTCTCTCTGTCAAATAAATAAATAAAATCTTTAAAAAAAAGACACAAAATAATAAATTCAGACCAAAAAAATTACCGGTTGTCTAGCCGCCTCAGTATAAACATTACATTTTTGATGTACTTCTTATTTTTTTTTTTAAAAGTAAGCATAGCTATTTTAAAATTGTTGCCATTAATTGCATCGTAGTTAAGAATAAGACCTTTGGATCCAGAATACCTGAGTTTGATTTTTTTTTTAAGATTTTATTTATTTGAGAGAGAGAGACAGTGAGCAAGAGAGCACAAGCCAGGGGGAGGGGCTGAGAGAGGGAGAAGCAGACTCCCCACTGAGCAGGGATCCCAACTCAGGGCTTGATCCTAAGACCCTGGGATCATGGCCTGAGCCAAAGGCAGATACTTAACGGACTGAGCCACCCAGGCGCCCCCAGAATACCTGAGTTTGAATGCCACCTGTATCATTTAATGGCTGAATGACTTAAGACAAGTGATTTAATTTAGTGCCTCAATGATCTCATCTTAAAAATGGGCATAATATCAGCAGGCTCAAATGTTTGTTATGGGGGTTAAATGGGTTTTTATATATAAAGCACCAAGAACAATGCCTGGCTCATTGCAAACATTATAGAATATATTCTACATAATATAATCTTATTATTATAAAATATAACATAATATTTATAATAACAATCATCGACATTTTGTCTTCTCCCATGCTTTTTTATATACGAAGCACATAGTTGGTTCTTAGAAAATTTATGAAAATAACTATGAATTAATGGTTTTAAATGACAGTATTAGGGGCGCCTGGGTGGCTCAGTAGGTTAAGCATCTGATTCTTGGTTTTGACTAGTTCATGATCTCAGAATCATGAGATTGAGCCCCGAATCAGGCTCCCAGCTCAGTGGGGAGTCTGCCTCCCTCCCTCTCCCACTGCCCCTCTTCCTGCTCTTGTGTACATGCTCTCTCTCTCTCTAATAAATAAATAAATCTTCAAAAAAATGGTATTATATCCATGGGGTAGACTTATCCTACACTACCTAAATATTCCTTAAAATTAAATTTTAAGTGAAAATTAGTATTTCTGGGGCTCCTGGGTGCCCCAGTTGGTTGAGTGCTGACTCTTGATTTCAGCTCAGGTCATGGTCTTAGGGTGCTGGGTTTGAGCCCTGAGTCAGGCTCTCTGCTCAGCAGGGAGTCGCTTCAGGATTTTCTCTCCCTCAGACCCGCCCCCTACTCACTCTCACACGTGCTCTCTCTAAAATAAATAAATGACTCTTAAAAAAAGAAAGTCACAAATCATATATAACTCTTAAAAAAAAGAAAAAAAGAAAATTAATATTCTATTGGTTAATTTTTTTTCCTTTGGCTAGACCCCCAGAAGAAGGATTACCGAATTATAGGCATTTTCAAGCCCCTTGGTCTATACTACCTAGTTTTCAAAAGTTCTCCCACTCTGTAGGGTCATGGCCATAAAAATATCAGCAGCATCCAGTGACCATGGGTAACACTGTAAACCACACTCCGAATGCAATGTGTGAAATATAAGCCACTCTTTGAGTTTTAATCTGATGGCTAGAGAGGTCGAATATTTTTCCTTATGTCGAGTGGTTAGCTTTTATTTCTCTTACTGTGTATTGACTGTTTATGTCCTTTGTAAATTCTTCATTTAGAGACCTAAAGGGTTTCTTTCCAGCTTATGTGAATTTTCCATGCAGTAAATATATCAGCCTTTGTTATTTTTACAAACACATTTTCAGACTGGTTTTTTGGTTTTGTTTTCCTTCTTTTCCTTCTCTTCCCCTTTTCTTTTGCAAAGAGAAGAAGATATTCTTATGCATCAAATCTCTCTCGATTCTCTTCTTTTGCCATTTCTTGAATCACTTAAGCTTTCACAAATCCTCCTCACTCTGGAAGTTTGATAAACATTCTATTTTCTTCAAGCGTTTCTAGGGCTGATTTGTTAACGGGAATTATGTAAGCTGTCTGATATTTATTTTGGTGTCGGTGTGAGGTAAAAAAACTGATGGCTACTCAGACTCCTCAGTGCTGTTATTGCAACATTTAAATACTGCAGCAAAATTTGCATTGAGGAAGTCGGGAGCACCAGAGGGATTATTTTCCCCTTGCCGAAGTCCTCTGCCGACACAAGGAGCCAGGGAGTGGGAGGAAGAGGGGAAGGAGGGGTCACTGGGATGAAACTACCTGAACAGGGGGCAGTTCCTCAGATATTCACTCAGCACCCTGCTCACAAGTACGTCCGGGGTAAGAGTAGCCAGAAAGGAAGTATAGAGACTATATGAGTTCTGTGGGAGACAATGCTCATCCTATAGATCACAACTTCACATCCATCACAAGAAAGCACTGCAGATTTCCTGGGGACTGAAATAAAAGGTGCCCGATCCTATGACAGGTAAATCCATTCAGAGAACAAGGTCCACAGAATTTAAGAATCTTCTGCCTGTTGGGCATCTCCTGCACACTGAAAAAGTCAAGGAATGGATGAAGGCCCAGGGAACTTACCCTAGTTTCTACATCTGCACAGCTATTTATGGTAACATGGGGTCCAGAACTAGGATCTAGAATTCAAAGTGTGTTTCCCTCCATCCTAAGTAACTTCTTCTATGTAGAGTAGATTATATGCATAAGTCAGTGGACTCTCAGTAAGGGCATTCAGTAAGGGCCATGTTGGAATAATTTTCTTGCTTAGCACACACAGATGTGTGTAAATGTGATTGCCCACATGAATGGATATTCACCAGATGAACATTTACTCCCCACTTACACCGCCCAGGCACTGGCCCAGGTGCTCAAGAGACAATGGCAACTTAGACAAGCTTCCTATTCTCAGGGATATAGTAAAATATGTATCACCTAGCATATATACTGCTTTATAGCATAACTTTGTAACTATACAGCTTATTAATTAACAGATTTAGATCGACATATCTTGTGTCAAATTCAAATGCTTCAGACCAGCAACAACATGCAAGAAACCCTCGCTGTGAAGGCCACGAGCTTCTAAAAGGAGTCCTTTGGCCAAATCTAGCCTCCTGTTTTTGTAAATAAAGTTTTATTGTAACACTGCCACGCCCACTTTTTTGTGTATTGTCTACATAACTTTCAAGTTCCAATTCATTCCAATGAATGTAGTGACAGAAACTGTATGGCCTGAAAGCCTAGAATATTCACTATCTGGCCTTTAAAAAAAAAAAAAAAAAAAAAAAAAGACAAACTTTGTTAGTTTCCCTGGCTAAAAAAAGCCTATAAAAAAGGTTATAACCTTATTCCCTAATAGCAGCGGTGTTAAAGGCTTCTACTGTATTAAAAAAGCAACTTCTTTAATGCATTTCACTCTGGCTGTCTGTGCTAATAAACGGGAATATTCTTCCCAGGTAGACAAGGAGCCCCACCACCTCGGAGGGAACAAGATCTCTGTGTTCCCTGTGGCCGTGTGTGTGTTTGCACTGGTTATTTGTGAATGTGAAGTTTCCATCGATGACAATTAAGTGATTCTAAATCCAACTGCTTTCCAGCCACTATGGTTTCTATGGTTTCCTTGAGGGGGGCGGTGGTAGAGGGGCTGTGGCCTGGGGAGAAGGTTCTTGACTGGGCTTAGGCATACTTGGGGTGGAGAGGGTTAGAAGAATGGGAGAGTCACAAAAAAGAGGAAAAAAAAAAAAGAATATCAGAAAAGCCAGTGGGAATGGAAGAGAGGCTGGCCTTTCCTTTCATTAGCCACTCCAGAAATGCTGAATTTAGTTTGTCTTTGACCTGGGTTTCCCAGCTCACTGGCTGCCCACGGAGCTGATGTGGTTAGAGCCAGATAACTGACTGTAAAAATGGCACCTTCTCACCCAGCATAAGGGCTCTCTGTAGACCCCCAAGTCATAGCTGCTCAACTTATAACAAAAGCAAGCTTTTATTGCTGTTGGCACCAACGGAACCGGGGGGGCTGGTTAAAGCACACAGAGATCCTTCTGGGCCGAGCACAACTGTCCGGGAAATTCCCCTTACCCAGAACCTTCAAGTACCGATGACCCGAGGGGCTGACCCAACCCCTAGGGCTGGCAGTGAGCAACATCAGCTCGCAATCTGTAAGCACCAGCAAATGCGGGGGGTCGAGAGGGGTAGTGGAGGGGCTCCTCCTCATTCTCACTTAATGACTACACCCTGGTGTCATCTGTAACCACACTTGCGAGAGGATAATTGCATGGTGAAGTCACAGTGTTAACATCGTGAAAAAGAAGACGCTAACCAGAACACCTAGAGTCTTAAATGAAAGGCGAACCCTGGGCAATGTGGCTCTGCTTCCCTGGGAAAGCCCTTCCCTCAGAGGAAGGAGAGGTCCATGTCACCTGGTGATAAGGACGTGTCTGCTGGGTGGGCAGGCGCTCTGGGGTGGTTGGGGGGATGGAGGAGAGAAGGACCGACGGCAACGGTCACCTGTGTGCTTGGTGCCAATGTGAGCCTTTATCTCCGCTTCCTCCATGGTGACAAAGTCACAGGCCGTGCAGCAGATGGAAAACATCCACTGCTCCTTGTCCACGTGGAGTGACATGTGGCTGACAAACTGGACATTGAGCTCGGTCTCAAATCCACACACGTGACAGCTATATGAGGGGATGACAAAAAAAAAACAAAAAGGAAGAAAGAAGGGGAGAGAGAAGAGTGATACTTTGTAGTCCACTCAGACTCTTACGCATGTTTTTCCTCCCGCCAAAAAAGGTTTTGCATTAGAAAATTCTTTAGCTTTCTGGGATGCCTCTGTGGTGGTCACCGTGCCAGATGGATTAAGTGCCGGCATAATGTAACAATCCCATACATGCTGTAACGATGCTAAATCATCATACAGTTAATTAAAAATTACAGATTCCAGATGCCACACATCACCTCACTGATTCCTTTGGACAAAGAGATGCGGTGCAGCTTTTCCGAGGTTATCAGAGGTGGTGATACACTGGTAAGTTTGGAGCACCCAGCACACCCAGTGAGCCTCTGGCTCTGGAAACCTTCGGTGTAGCCATGAAGGCACATGCGGGTCCTCGGATGGCACTGCAGACGGGACCAAGTCCTGTCTGTGACAGTTCCTGATAGAAGCCACCCAACCACGGAGACATCTCACACAAAAGCAAGTTTCCACCGGTCTGTACGGTCTGCCCCTTGGGCGAGATGCTGACCCGTGGGATTTTACGGCAACCAAACCAAATACGGATTCTTGGTCGAATGTGGAAGGGAAACATAAAATTCCAGGTACTGAAGATAGTGCGACCACAGGAAAATACGCTATGTTTCAGGGCGACTTCCTCAGAGTTTTCAGATTTATTTTTCCTCCGTAGGACAATTCTCAGGTAGCAGCAAGGTGCCCTATTACAAAGCTGGACACTTCCCAGCTGCACAAACCGAAAAGCTAATAATCCCAGAGCCCTGTCGCTCTCCAGAGCTCCACCCCAGAGGACCACCTCCCCGACCACTTCCCTTTCAATGAATTCTATGAGGGCCACCCAGGCCAAGAGAGGAGCCAGTGCAGCTTCTGGGCTCAGTCTAAGCAAAGCCAATGTTCAAACGAAGGTTGGCGCCGTGTCAGAAGAGGCACATCATCACACGTGCCCTAGCACCCGGGCGGGGAGTGTTCGAGAAAGCTGGGCACAGTTCCGTTCGCCGCTCACCTGTAATAATAAGGGTGCTTCTTCCCATCACTGCCTTCAGAGGTGACGGCGCTGACGATGTCCTCCGTGTCTGTGCTCACCAGCTTCACCGAGTGCACGGTCAGGTGCTGGTTCAGGTTTGCCCGGCACTTAGCAGCATAGGGGCACAGGTGACATTTGTATTTTCTTTCCTCTGTGGAGGGGAAGCGACAGAAAAAAACCCAAACTGCTTTTAAAAATGAACGCCCAACACCTTGCAAGCGATCATTTAAAGCTCTCCAGGACAGGAGGGCTCAGATCTCACTTCAAATGGGGACCAGGGGAACCCCGAGGAATTATAAGTATCTAAAAGTCTTTATCCAGCAGATCACTGTTGTATTTGTGAGCATTTTCAAAGATTAAGGAAAGTCCCAAGGCAACTGGACTATCTACTTTCTCTTAGACACCCACAGTTCCCTTTTCCTGACAGAGGAGGCCCACAGGGGCTAAAAGAATATTGCGTGTGTGTGTGTGTGTGTGTGTGTGTGTGTGTACATGTGTGTGTGCACATGCTTTCCACATGCCAGCCGAAGGTGGGAGCTTAGCTGGGGAGAGGTGAGTGGAACTCACAGCCTTCCTGGGTCTGGTGTATGAGAAGCCCCATCATTTTCCCTAAGCTCCAGGCCTAGTTCAGCCAAGACATCAAAAACTAATGAAATTAAAGGGGAAAAAAAAAAATGACTTGGGTGAAATAATTTAATGGGAAGTTTTCATTTTACATAAGTAAAATTAAAAATTGCAATTAATTTCTTAATGAGAACTGTCTCAGAAAACTGACGTTTCAGGACTCTTTGCAGAGTGGCATTCTGAATTCATTCAATTCATCAAGCAAATTATAGTAAAAGGAGCAGGCTTTGCTTTCAGTGGTGCAGATAAAGGTGGCCGATGGTGGCAGAAAAAAATCAAAGAACAACTTCATTTTCTGTCCCTGATCTTCCTCTGCATTACTTGGCATGGCTTTAAAAAATACCAGTCTTATCTACGAGACAGCAAAGAATGAGGAATGAGGTTTTCCTCCCACATAATGTAAGGCATCAATATTCTTACAATAGATGCTCCCCAACATTTGAAGCGCTGGTGGCCTGGGGCTTGGGGGGCTTAGGGAAGGAGCCCCACGGTGCAGATAAAACACAGTTCTTTCTTCCGGGGGAGAAGGAACTGATTTTTGTTGCATTAATTAAGTTACTATTTATTCCTCCTTTAGCCTTTCCTAATTTGGTTGCCTTCCCTTTCACAACACGCAGAATCAAGCACATTTCTACTATTACGTGAAGGTAAAGATAGCAACTGTTTCCCACCAGCTGCTCTGTCCCTCTGCTGCTCCCATTTACCACGCCAAGATGAAACCAATGAGATGGGGTGCAGCCCCATCCCCTGCACCCTGAAGATGAGAGTGGTATATTTCTTAGAGTTCCAGAATTTTACGTGGACACACCTATATGTGTCTCTTTTCTCATCAATCCTCCTTTCAATATAAATGAAAATCTTTTCCAGGGCCTTCTCTGAACGTGCCAGGTAAAGTGGTCTGAAAGGTCAGGAGAGAAGTATTTCCACCACTTCCTGTTACAATTCTCTTAGAGAAACTCAGCTTCTTGGGAAGACAGAAGCCGGTGATCCAGAGCCCCGAAGGCATCCGCATGGGCTCCTGACTCACCTGTGTGCAGTGAGAGATGTCGAGACAATGTCTGCTGTCGGCCAAACACTTTCCCACACACATCACAAGGGAAGAGCTGGTCACTGAATTTCCAGGATGGCAAACCATTTCCTGCCTCGAGAACTATCTTTTCTGTGTCTGGGCCAAAAGAGCAAAGCAAAACGAGGGGTAAACAAGACATGGTGAACAAATTTCATTATTGTCAATATTCATCAGGACTTTAGCAGAGGCTTCCTTCTGAAGCGTGTGCCTGGAAACGGCCAGAAGTCCCAGTAACCTCTGGTCTTCGTGTTCGTTTCCTGATTCTAAGAAGGCTGTTCTTGAAAGCTGTGGTGGCAAATGGATTCCAGTTCGAGATGAGTGTCCAGGGTGTCTCTCTCTGTCACTAAAGGTCAGCCAACCAAAGCCTCCAGCAGGTTGGTAGCACAGTTTAGCCCTGTGCTCAGTGTATACTTGCTAAGTGGCGAATGGTCGAGTGGCACGTTAAAACCGCAGACATGCGCACTCTTGCCACGAGATGGTAAATGAAAAGTGCCAAATCGGATTCTGACGGGGAAAACAACAGTTCGATCCCTTGAAGGGAATACACTTCCACTGCCCTTTATGAAGAAAAGTTTTGCCCTACGATCTGGGTTGTGCCAAATCCTTAATGAGGAACCTAACGTCACACAGACTCGGTGACGACAGCTGCAACCTACTTGCTACGACTATGTCCCTCCGCCCCCAATTCATATGTGAGACCCTACTGCCCAAGCTGAGGGTAGTAGGAGGTCACGCCCTGGGAGCTGACTGGGTGGTGAGGGCGAGCCTTATGAATGGGCTTAGTGCTCTTACAGAGGAGACCCCCAGAGAACTTTCTTGCCCCTTTCGCCGTGTGGAGACACGGTGAGCAGTAGGCAGTCTGGGACCCGGGGGGAGGGCCGTTACTCAGCCACACTGACACCCTGATTTTGGACTTCTGGTCTCCAGAACTTCGAACAATAGATTTCTACCCTTACTATAAGCTAGCCTGTCTGTCCTCCGCGGACGCAGACACAACTCCACATAAAACTCCCGAAGGCAGGAAGGCAAACCAGAATTTCCCCGAAAGGTCTCATCCTATTAGGGAAAGTAATGACCGCTGCTGATGATCTGTACATAATTCACAGCCATGACTGAGATGCATGGACATTAATACGTCCCTTTGTCACCTTAGATAAAAGCTCTTATTTTCCCACTATCATCCACAGGATTCCCTCTGATTTTCTCATCTGTATTTCTTCTCGCTGAGCTGTAACAGGCTGTACCAACGTAACTTTTACAGTAATGTGAGGAGATGGGTGACAGAATGCTGATGAGGACCCTTGTCTGGGCCCCTAAGAGGCCTCTGAAGGTCTCACTCTGAACAAGACAATTTACTGAGTTAATAGCTTGCTTGTCCTTAACCTCGGTAAATGATCCCGAATCTTCTTAAAGCGCACTAAATGTTCCTTTATAGAACCTGATGCCAAGTGGTGATAATTAAATGGTAGAAAGAACTTTTCATAAGGTCCACGTGGATGAAAATGCTCAGACCACCGGACAGAGACCTCAGCAGAGAGAACTTTATCTCCCCCAGTTTGGTTAAAACTGCTTCCCAGATACAGGCTTCCGCCGGTGTTTGGGTGAGGAGGCGGGACCAGTTTTTGTTTGAATGCAGATTTGCCAGAGAGTGTAATCTAAGGACGAGTAGAAACCAATACCAGTGTGTCTGGGAGGGGGAAGGAGGATGACGATAGAATCCCCCGGTCCTGTTTGCTCTGAGGCACCTGCCAACAATCCCAAAGCTGATAAGGCACATTTATTGATTTATCTGTGTTTGTTAAAACACAGCTCTTTGGGCCTCAGGGAGAACAGTCTTATTAAAGCAGGACTATGTGACTAAAACCCTCCAGGGAGGGTGGGGCGGGTGGGAAGAGGCAGAATGGTAGGGGGGGAGGCAAAAAGGGAGGTCCTGGCCACTGAGCTGTTGAGGACACAAGAACCACTCTCAGATGACTGTCCTTGAGCCCAAGCAAGCGGGGGCCATTTCAGCCACGCAGCAATGAGAGGATCCTTTAGTGGTTCCTTTTAAGTGTGTCGTCAAAAATGGTGCTTCAAAGGAGGGCACGAGTCATAATCACAAGGAGAGGTCAAGAGGGCACAGGGTTTCCTCCAATAACATTCACAACAAGAATGAATTAATTGGGTCACATACCAAACAAGTCGATGCAATTAAAAATAAAGAAGTCTCCTAATAATTCTTTCAAGTATTAGTCACACACTTGAGAAGTTGAAGCATCACAAGAAGGCCAATTCTCTCCACGGGCCTTAGGAAACTATTAAAATTATGCGTATTTGCTGCAGCCAGAGCAGGAAGAACACCCTGCAGTCACGGTGAAGCAGCCAGAGGCGTCAGGATCAGGCCGGGGCTGGGACCGGAGCCTCGTCTACACCGGCTCCTCTCCCCGCTTGTTGTCTGCATTTCTAGCGGCCGCCCGTTTTCACTTCACAGGCCGGAACCAGGAGCCACGGCCCCTTTGCAGCGGGCCCACAACAGGACTTGGAAAGCACAGCCTCGTGAGGCTCCAGGGAGTGTTGGGCAGTGCGAGGCAGGGGCGTTATTTGGATAAAACAAGCACCAAGGTAAGGGGCCTGCTCCTCTCCTCTCGGAACTGCAAGGAAGCTGCCAGGGAGCTCAGCGGAGGTGGCACTCCTCCACGCGTCCTGGAAACGGGGCCCCTCAAATGCCACACGAGAAGCTGCAGAATCTTTTTGGATTCCTCCCTCCCTCCCTCTCTTTTGCCACGTCCAGGCAGTCCCCGGAAGCTGTCTGTCCGGTTCCAGGTGCAGATCTGAATGGGATGGGCACCCAGCAAGGACAAGCTTGGGAATGTGTGTGGTCTGCCTTTCCGAAGCAGGACTGGTCTGCATTACCCCTGAGGACTGTCAGCTGCCGCCGGCCACAGGCTCTGGAAGGGCATGCCTGAAAAGAGCAGCACGTTCTGTCTCTTGTTCCTGATGATTGGCCATTACCAGAAATATTTCACTCTGCTGGGGTGCCTGGGTGGGTCAGATGGTTGGGCATCTGCCTTCGGCTCAGGTCGTGATCTCAGGGTCCTGGGATGGAGCCCCGCATCAGGCTCCCTGCTCAGAGGGGAGCCTGCTTCTCCCTCTCTCTCTCTCTCTGCCCCTGTCCCCTGTCCCTGCTCTCACTCGCACACACGCTCTCAAATGAATAAAAAAAAATCTTTTAAAAAGTAATATTTTATGATATTTAAATTGTGAGCCTATTGATAAAGAAATATTTATAAAAACTGATACGTACGTCTGTACTAGTCTCTGTGAATGAGCGATAGTGACTGTAGCCCTACATTAGGCAGACACTGGTGGGGACAGCCCCAGCGAGTATCCTGATTCCTAGACGCAGACACCCAGCTCCGTCGCTGTCCTGGGACCCGAATGAATTGGCCTGCCTCTCCCCGTGATCACAGGCTACAAGTTTAACACAAAGACTTCAGGTTCTGATGGGTGTGGGTGTGTGTGTGCCTGCACGTGCGTGTGAATAACACTGTGGAAGCTAAGACATACTTTTATGTGAAGTTTTTCTATTATTTGATTTTTTAAAAACTTTGGAAACGAACAAACAAAAGATCTCAAAGATCTTTCTGGGCTCTCAGTTCTGCCTGAACTGAGTCATCATCACCTCTCACCACCGTTGCTGCTTAAACCCTCCCGAACAGGCCCTCTCCATTCCAGCAGGAATGCTCCCTGGTTCCAGAATGGTCTTTCGGAGGCACAAAGTGGATGTGTCTTGTCCTATATTCCAATGGACCCTCCAGACCAGGCTCCTTCGAATGCCTTCTGAAGAGGGTCACAATCCTTCTCCAAACACCTCCCACCTTTAGCTCCCCCACTTCACCCCAACCACCCAAATGCTCAGCAGAGCGAGCCAGTTGCCCTTTGGGAAAACACACCCTCTGAGGCCCTCAGTGCTTCTGAATCACTTGTACCTGCACCAGAGGCTCCTCCCCTTCCCCGCACTTCTGCACAACCAAGTCTGGCTCCTTGGCAAGCCCTGTCCAGACTTCGTCTCCTCGGTAAAGCCTTCCCCAGTTCCCCAGGCAGAATGACTCATTTCCCCTCCTCTGTCTCAAAGCACTTTTATGAATACCTTCCTTGCACCACTTTCCCTGTTCTATTATTTGCTGACGTATCTTCTATACCACATCTGTCGTTTTCACGTACAGCAGCAGTGAGTCCGACGGGCAGCGGCGCTGATAAATGTTCTCCGGCCGCCCTCCCCTATTAGAACGCGAGCCGTCGGGCGGACGGGGTTCTCTGTGATTGGCTTCTGTGTCGTCACCGTTAGCACAGTGCCTAATACATAACAAGGGTGTAGTATAGATGTGCTGACTATATGAATGACTGAATGAAAGCATCTCGGGAGGCAGGGGCTAAACACTACTCTTCTTTTATAGTGGGGAAGACTGAGGCCTGGAGACAGCATTTGTTAAGGTTTATGGCCAATTCAGGGTGAAAATAAGGCTACTTGCCTTTTGAAAGGTGTTTTAACTCGCCCCAAGAACTGTGATTTAAGGATGTTATTAGTGAACATATCTGTGGGTCTGAGCCATGCCCCCAAGGTTCGACAGCCTTACTGCCTCCCAAAAACAAGGCAGAAGATTATTTTTTTCGCTGGTGGACTTTGTTGATCGGTTAACCCAGAACCCCAGCACCCTCTGAAGAACTCTTCACATTCATTGTTAGAGTAATAAGTACACAGCTAGCTGAGCACACTTCCACCCCAATTATCTTCTCTTCTGCTAAAAAACAAACACAACTTAGTTTCTTTTAGACTCATAAGGAATTTGCTTTATAAAACTTTTTTAAAAAATATTTTATTTATTTATTTGACAGAGACAGAAAGAGATCACAAGTAGGCAGAGAGGCAGGCAGAGAGAGAGAGGGGGAAGCAGGCTCCCTGCTGAGCAGAGAGTGCAATGCGGGGCTCGATCCCAGGACCCTGAGATCATGACCTGAGCCGAAGGCAGAGGCTTTAACCCACTGAGCCACCCAGGCGCCCCTAAAACCTTTTATTGAAGTATAACATTTAGCAGAAAATTCCACATACTAGTAACTGCTTTTAAACTGTTCATAGTCATGAAACAGTTTGGAATATAGGTATTATTTTAAGACATTTTTGCTCTTTTTCATCTTTATTCTCATATCCTTTAGCATTTGTTTCATTATCTTAAATAGCTGTGGAATAATAATTTTCTTCATTTCTTTTAGAGCAAAATACTCCCCTAATGATATGTGGTTTATAGAGAATCTCAGAGGATTTTGTCTCCTACAAAGCATTTTATTTATCTTCATCGTCTCAGGCTCTGATTCCTAGGATATCCATTGTTTCCCCAAATTCCCGACTATTCAGTTTTATCTGATCAGTTGTTTTTCTCTCTACTTTCCCACCTGTGGCTTCTGTCTTGAATGTCATTCGGGACTTGCCCTCTTTCTTAAACTGGTTTCTCTTTTACCTGAAGTAAATAACATAAATAGGAGCAAGCATTTTTATCCCCCTGGTATAGTTGGAAAAACAGGAGCCAAGTGAAAGGAGAGTCACCATCTTAGTGGTCCTAATATGAGGCTCTCAGCTTTTCCCATTTGCAGGATTCCTTCATAATGATGAGGCCTAACAACCAAGAGGTGGTATGCCAAACTGTGCGTCTTATGACCTAGTGATCCAAGGGGACACGTTTCATTTCGTGCACGGGTCCTGGGATGATGAACCCCAGCAAGTGTTTCTCGAAAAACTTCCATGAAATAAATCTAGCTGCTAGAACCTGGGAAGGAGTCTGAAAGACTGGAAGGAACATTAGATCCAGTATAGGACTCAGATTCCTTTGAATTCATCTCTTCCATTTCCATGATGAAGAAACCAAGGCATAAATCCTAGGCCCTCTCCCACCCCAGGGTACCCCCCAACTTGTACGAGGTTGAGTACCAGAATCAAGGTTTTCATAGTAAGGAAGGCTCCATCCTGCCCCAAATGTTAGTTCAGGGAGGAACCTTAAGGATCTTCTCCTTCAATGTTTTCTTTTTACTTCTAAGGAAACTGAGGCCTAGAGAAATGAATTAATTACCCCAGGTAACCCGGCTCATGACTCTGGGAGAGCAGAGACTTCAGACCCACGGGCTCACTGAAGCTCCTCCAAGGCTTATGGGATCAATGCCAAAGTCTACAACAAACAAGGAAGGGGTTTTTCTTCTCCTCCTGTTCTTTGGCTCTGAGTTTAATATTCTTGGTTACAAGTGGACATGTGTAGATTTAGCAACAATTCACAGACACTAGGATTTCTTTCCGTTTTTCTTCTTGAAAGTGTCAGCCTAGATTATTTCCAGCCACAGAGAAGTTAGAAACGGTAGTATGTCGAGAGTCAGAATAAAGAAGGAACAAGAGGAAGATCAGATGGGAAAATCCTAAAAGCCATTTCCGCCTGAGGTAAACTAGTTATTCCTGATGAAAATTCCCTTGGGCCTTTCACCGACACTTGGGGGCATTTTTTTTTTTTAAAGATTTTTTTTTTTTTTTTTTATTTGACAGAGAGAAACATAGCGAGAGAGGGAACACAAGCAGAGGGAATGGTAGTGGGAGAAGCAGGCTTCCTGCAGAGCAGAGAGCCCGATGCGGGGCTCGATCCCAGGCCCCTGGGATCTGACCTGGGCCGAAGGCAGACGCTTAATGACTGAGCCACCCAGGCGCCCCACTTGGGGGAATTTTTGGTAAAAAAATCAAACAATCCACCCCACCATCTCACCACCCCCTGCAAACCCTACTAAAAAAAGAACAAGCAGGGCAAAGGAAAGGACTTGAGTTTGCATCTTTTCCATTTGAACACCGTTTAGTCCCTGATTGGTGAACTGTTAGGCTTTGTTGGTGCATTTTGCTATGTGAGAGGATCTCTGTATCTCCTGCCAAAACAATCTTCTCAAAGAACCATCTCTCAACCTGACTTTGGCAAGAGAAATGCGGAGAGGAAAAGGCTTTATTTGGTTAAAGCTGTAAGCAAAAGATTGGCCAAAATGTGACCTCAACACATAAAGAACTGTCCAGATTGACTAAATCCACATTGGCTGCTGCAAGAGGAAGAGGCTCTGGGCCGTCTGCATTTTCCATTATGACAGATGGTATTTTGATCATTTCTTTCTTTCATTGTCAAGCCTGGAGTTTCAAGGCCGATCTCAACTGAAATTCTGAAATCCTGTGTATTTAGAGTCAGAATCCTGGAAAGGTGATTCTCTGGTGAGATCCTGGCCCTATGGGGTTCCTCCTTCGGTTTCATGGGCTCTGCCACCTTCTGAGGGCTGCTTGTGAACCGAGGGGTCAGTTGTGGTGAAGGACTCTCTGGGGGAGCTGACATCTTTGCTCTAGTCCTTGCAATGCTTCTATAGCCTTAATTTTTTCCCCCCTTCTTAAAAGTCACTCCAACTTACAGTAACTTGGCAGGTCCTCTCTGATCTATTATATTCCCTAGCGTCACCTCTCTGCAGGTCTTGGTGCAACCAAATCCCCTTTAAGGACCATGTCAAACACTCTCCCAAAGTGTGGGATTTTCTACTGGTGAAGATGTCAACAAACAGCTAGGACAGCAGAACTGGTGATCGTTTTGGTCAATCTGTGACCAACTGAAAACACTGGGTGGTGCTTCTTAGGCATAAGAGTTCACAGGCTTGATCTTCCGTAGGCTCATCTCCAACTTCACTGCTTAACACAATTAGGAAGAGTCCATGCACAGGCCCTGGGAAGATGAAACCCACCAAGCATTTCTCCAAAACTTCCCAAGAAATAAATGCAGCTAGTAGAATTTGGGAGGGAATTCTATCAAACTCCACTCAACAGAACATTAGATCAAGTAGAGGACTCAGGTTCCTTCAAATCCAACTCTTATATTTCCAAGAGGTAGAAACCAAGGCATAAATTCCAGGTCCTCTCCCACCCCAAGGCATCCCCCAACTTGTATCAGAATCAAGGCTGAGAACCAGAATCAGGATTTGCACAGTTATGAAGGCTCCATCCTGCCCCAAACCTTAGGTCATGGAAGGACCTTAAGGATCCTCTTCTCCAAAGTTCTCTTCTTACATTTAAGGAAACTGAAGCCCAAAGTATTTAAGCAATTGCCCCACACTCTCATTCAGGCTCCTTTCAGCCTTGAGAAATCAATGCCGAAGTCTACAACCATGAACGGTTTGTGAAACTGGTTTTTAGTAAACATTCTGGGATCAACCCAGAAAAGTTAGATGACATTTTTTGCTTAATACTGCAACAGTTAGCCTCAATGAAATTCTTACTGGTTGACTTGTAATCTCTTCAGCTGGTAAAGAATCATAAATGCTTCCTATATCTGGGTTTTTTTGTTTGTTTTTGTTTTTTTGAGTCTTTTTTGTTGTTTTGTTGTTATTTTTGTGCAGGGTGTTCTAAGTCAATAGCAGAAAACTGAACCTCAAATCCTCTGGTGATCAAAAACAGCTAGGACTTGGTACTCCTAATTCCAGCGGGGCTGAACACATAGAACTTGAGCACTTCAGGGAACTTCTCTAAGCATCCAAACATGGAGCATCACTGCCCGCCTCTCTCAACTCTAACTTAACCTTAAAAAAAAAATCCATTGGGAATTTGGATGTTTCTCGTACGTGTTTCTTGTACATTTCCCCCTTACTTGTATTTCCAAGATCAGTGGTGCTTACTGAATAAATGAGACACAGTCACATCACCAAGATCATGATCGTTGAACTAAATGGCAAACTGATTCTACATTGCAATGTAAAAGCAAACTGACAATATTGATTCAAGAGTCACATCTAAAGGACTTTGGTTATTATCTTGCCAAATACATAGATCAGTGATCATCTCTCTTCTTAATGATGGTAGTAGGACTTAAAGTCTCAGCAGATGTCCTCAGAGCATCCCAACGTTGAGGACATTTATAAATCTTTGTTAGAAAACCATCAGGCCTGGGAGCTATGTCCTTCTGGTGGCTTTGTAACAGACACAGCTGACTGCTTATGTAATATCTAATAGAGCTACAATTATTTTATTTTTAAGGTGCTTATGTGCCCAATTAAAAACATGCCTCCCCAGCCTCCATTGCAGGGAGGGGCTAGCCATGAAACAGTTTGAGCCAATGAGATATAGGCAGGAGTTCCTGTGGAGAGAGTCTCTGACATTCTCCCACTCCCTGAAAAAATGACAGTCTTGTAAAAAGGCCATTCACCCTGGGCTCTTCTTCCTTAGATATATGGAGGTAGAGCAGCCCCCTTTCAACCATGAACATGAAAACCATCTAATAAGGGTTGGTAGAGCAAAAAATTAGAAGGAGGCTGGGACTCAAACAGCCGTACCAGCCCTATCCTGTCTATTTCTGAATTCCTTGTTATGTGAACAAACAAACAAACAAAAAACACTGCCCATTTGGTTAAGTCACTGTAGTTAAGCTGAACATAATTGTAACAGATAAAGGCTTAAACTGCATACCTAGTTTCACCCCATTTTGGCAGTTTAATCTTCATTTTGCAAAACAGTATCAGAGTTTGTTAAAAGTGTATCAAGGAGATAATGCATAAGTAACACAATAGCTTATGTTTATGGAGGATTTACCATTGTGTGAGCTACTGTATCGCACACTTTACACATGTTATATTGAACCTTACAGTAGCACTATGCATTGGTTACTGATATTACCATCCCCATTAAAAAAAAAAAAAAAAGAGAACCCAGGTAGTAAGGGACAGTCTACTGCAAACCCAAGTCTGTCTGACTCCAAAGCCCATATCCCTGATCATTCATTACATTATACTATTCTTTACTGTAAGATCAAAGAAGTAAATGCAAGTGTTCTGGTTTCTTTTATCAGAGACAAATCTGTTGCAGTTTTGGTTTGTTCTACTTTAAATTTTCCTGTGTTCACCAACCATCAAGAATAAGCATCTGTGATCACATAAATTTAAAGAGGGCTTTATTGGGCAACCCAAACGCTTCCCCCAGGACCTAAATGGACAGATTGGTAAACTCAGAGCTTCCGCCTCATTTCTCTTGCCTACTTCCTCCTGCTCCTTCCTAGCTCTTGACTGCTGGCGGCTTGCTGCATATCAAAACTCTGAGCACCTATTACGTAAATTTTAATTACCAAATTCCTTTTAGGTCAGCATTCACTTGCTTGAGAATAAGACCCTATAATGACTATTCTTTCAACTTTTCCCAGGAAAGGAAAAAACAGGCACTCAAGTGTGGAGCTAACCTACCGAGTATTTGATGGCAAATCTTTAACTCTGAAAGAGTTTCCTTCTACAAATTATTAGAAAGTATGGGGCCATATGAGAACATCTTGGGAAAAAGACATTATAGTTGTCTGGGCAAACAGAATTGGGCAAAAAGAGAGATTCTTTTTCTCTTGTTTGGTGTTGAATGAGGTGCTCAATATGTACTTATTGAGTGGATGGGATGAATAAACTACCGCAGAATTCTTACCGCAGAATACGGTGAGATACGAAAATTGAGACTTTCAAAAATATCTCCGAAGGTATGAAGATTTTAATGTCCACTTACTCCTAAAATTATATGATGCACTGTGCGTCACACCTCTGGAGTACTTTAGAAATATTTAGTATGTTTCTTTTAAAATTCAAGTCATAGCCACTTCCAAATAGTATTCAAGTAAGCCTCTAGGGATTCTGCACCTCTCCTAAGACTGGAATCCACTGGCATTCTCAATTATTCTAGTCCTCTTTTCTTATGGACAAGCCTTGATCATATCATCCATTCCTTTAAAGATTTCTAAATTTCCTTAAAGCCCTTATCAGCTCCCAGACACTGCAATATTCTTGTGTGACTACATCCAGTTTCAAATTTTCAGTCTTCTTCTCTCTCTGCTCTTAATCTATTCAATTCTGTATTAGTAGAAAATATAACTCTTCTATTTTTGCCTTTCTCTCGACCTTGGGCTTTAGCACATTATAAAATTTATGTTAGTCGATGTCAGCTTTAACATCTTAAGGCAACACTGATCACAAATAGTTTTCTCCTTGACCCAGAAATCCTATCTATTTGATTAAACGGTTATGTGTTTTCATATGGTAGAGATTTCTGTTTGTTGGTTTATTTAATGATTCTCCCCACCCACCCCCACCCCCAGGTAGGGATCACAGACAGGATCGAGAAATACTTTGTTAGCTAGGAGAGAAGGGAAAGGAGTGTTAATATTTTCCTATGGAAGTATGCCATAGTGATTGGCAGCAATGCCAATTTGTTACTAAGAATAATAAGTAACACAGTTGGCAAATATTTTATTTTTAAAATAAATATATCAGGCCATCTCCATAATAATATCATTGTCAACAGTTCAAATATCTCTGGCTAAGGTCTACTTAGCACTTAACTTTGTTCCAGGCAAGGTGCTAAGGCTAAGTCCTTTGCTTGCATTATTTCATTTAATCTTCACAACAATACATCAAGATTGGTCTCATTATTATCTTCATTTTATAGATGAGAGAAATTAAAGCTCAGAACCAGTAAGGAATCGGCCTGTTCTCACAGAGCTGTTCAGAGGAAGAGCCAGGGTCTGGACCCAGGATACTCAACCTAGAGGAACATGTAATCTCTGGCTTCCCTTACCCTACAGTCACCCTCTGGGTGTGTCCATGGGGTGTGTCACTCCTTCTTGTGAAGGATTTTTACTCTTAGTATCAAAGTAGAAAAAGGCTGACAGAAGGGATGGGGAGGGAGACAAACCATAAGAGACTCCTAGACTCAAGAAACAAACTAAGGGTGGCCGGGGAGGGGGG
>CM053604.1:103645326-103668829 GCA_028646535.1 Procyon lotor
TTTATTTAATGATTTCAGGATTGAAAGAATAAAAAATGAATTTTTGACTCAAAACCCAAACATGTAAATATCTATTGGCCTGAAAATATGTGAAGAAACAGATAATACTCAATGATACAACTTCAAAGTAGTTCAGCAAAAGGAGAAATCCAAAAAAGAAAAAAAAAGGTATCTTCCATTTCACTTTGGAAATTGAATGGAAATCAAATAAATTAAATACAGAAATATCAATTGGAATATTTATATTCCAATATATCAAATATCAATCTGAATATTTCAGTTACGAATATTTATATATCCAATATATCAAATATCAATCTGAATATTTCAGCTATGAATTAAACTACTAAAAAAAAATCAAATAATAGATTTGGACAAACAGTGGCACTTCCTTCCACTGTCCTGAAAATGCAATACCTTCCGGCTATGTGTCCCGTATTACTATAGATGTACTTTACCAACATACTCTGATTTGGTCATCTTTGAAAGCATCTCTACTTCTCCTCTATCTTTATACGGATCTGAAATATAGTAGACAATAAATATTTGTTGATTTGGTTAAGATTTCACTAATTATAGGCAAAGGAGGGAACATATGCACTGACGCACGATAGATGTAAATTCATATAAATCACGTGCCAATAGACAAAACTGCGAAGTCCCCATCTCTGTGGTGCCTCTTCCCACCCCACAACAGAAAGCCACAACCTCTAACTTTGATGATGAAAGTTCAACATTCTTTGGAGACTTGCCCTCAGCAGAATCTCTGTCTCACCTTCTGTGAACTAGGGAGAACTACAAAGAGGGCACATTATTCCTTCCAGTTTCGAGAGAGCCTGGGGTGTGGGTCAGTTAATTGCCTAACGTCATACAGTAGAATCCTGACTGGCAGTGAACCAGTCTTAGCTTAGTGCCCTCTTCACCTCCTCCCCCTTGCTTCCCTCACATGCGGAAGTTCAGGTTCCCAATCTCACCACAGACCGAGGGCTTTGCATAACTAAACATTCTCCAAACTGAACACCGTATTAAAGAACATGTACTATAGTGGAGAACAGATGTCACCATGAGAATCTTATTTTATGCTGTTTCCCACTTCTGGCATGTGCACATTTGTAACCCTAATGTTGCATGAACAAAGATTCTTGCATTTAATATTAATACGGGGACTCACAAATGCTCCTCGAATTGGAATGCTGCCACATTCTGATGAACAGCGTATGGCTCTTTTTTCAGTGTAGGAATTTGCCTCAAGGTCCTGTTGGTGTGTTCAGAGCCGAAAATGTGGTCACATTCTAATCTTATAGGAGATAATGTCAGATGGAACTCCTAGAGATATCTCCATTTCTCATTTAAAAAGCATACACACACCCGACACCATAAAGGCCAATGGAAAAGCTCTTATCAAGACCAAATGGGGGCGCCTGGGTGGCTCAGTGGGTTAAAGCCTCTGCCCTCAGCTCAGGTCATGATCTCAGAGTCCTGGGATGGAGCCCCACGTCGGGCTCCCTGCTCAGCGGGGAGCCTGCTTCCCTCTCTCTCTCTGCCGGCCTCTCTGCCTGCTTGTAATCTCTCTTTGTCAAATAAATAAATAAAATCTTTAAAAAATTAAAAAAAAAAAAAGACCAAATGCACTGAGCTATTTCTACAGTTAAGGAGACCGATCACATCCTCAGCAGAACAGAGCACTGAATAATCCCAAACTGAAAAATACCAAATACTTGCCTGGCAGGCAATCCCGTATAAAATGTGAGTTTCCAAAGGGAAGGTTTTCAAACAGACAGGTACACCTATTCTTCCAAACTGAAGGTTTAACCCAAATGGCAAACCATGATACCTAGACTAGGGCTGTTAACCACATGTGTGTGCCTGCCGCGTGACATCAGTTACCATCAGCTGCTTATGGGGAGTGACTGCGTCTGCTTCTTCTTGCCTCACTGTATTATTTATAGATAATATCACCACATTTATAGATAATATCACCACATTACTAAGGCACCGTGATAATCGTAAGTATGCTCTTCTAAGCCATTTTTGTCCTCAGGGACAGAATGTGGAAGTGCTGAATCACGAGTTGATTAGGCTCATGTGTGTGGGGCAATGGGCATGTTTAAAAGAAGAGAAGTAGAAGCAGCTGGCATTTTCCCGAAATTCTTTGGTGTACCTGTTCATACCAGTAGCGCCTCAACTGAGGCTTCCGACTTCCTTCCAATTTGAAGCCAGTCAACCAACACATCATATAAAAATGTGGGAAAGAGAACTGGTTGTCAATTCTGGGCACCCATATATTTGGCCTATTCGTTAAATAATCTTGTCTCTATATGGAGAGAAAATGGCCTACTGAAGGCAGTAACCCGCTCCCACGTGACTCCATTGAACCACTTCTTTGCGCCTCGATGTGCACCCTGTCAAAAGGATGCTAACATCCTCTATATCCTGTTAAGTGGGGAAGGATGGAACCATTTGATTCCACAGGGTAGAAAAACTTGCCATTTGCAACCACAGAGGGAAGAGACTTACTTCATTTCCCATTTAAATTATCAGCTTGAACGGAGGATTTTTACTCTTTCAAGTGGATCGCTGCTTAAGAATACATGTTCCAAAAATAAATATCAATATACACAGATATGTTTTCACTTGTCTGTATATACAGTATCTCTGGAAGGATGCCATGAAAACTGGTAACACTGGCTGAGTGGCAGAGAAGGGGGAGGATGGGAGACGAAGGATGGAGGGGGAGGGCGGTGGGAGCCAGGAGCAGTGAAATGGTGGTGGGAAGAAGGGTGGGAGGAATGCTTTGTTTCATCACTTGCAAACTGAATTTCTAACCAACCCTAAAGACTTGGTATCATCTCTCCATTTACCCTCTAAACACCTGTGCAGGAAATACGGTAATAGCACCAATAATAAGATCTACTGAGAGTTCATGATGTACCAGGCACTCTGGTACAAGTGCCTGTGGTAAGTTATATCATTGCTTCCCCCAACAACCTGTATGGTAGGTGCTGTTCCCTAGTCATAGATCCTGAACCAAACCACATGCGCTGATTAGAAGTGGACACGCTGGGGGTGCCCTTCCAAGGACAGTTCTGGGACTACATTTGCAATGATGATTAATCAGTGGAATCCTAGTATGACCTCATATTCCAAAACAAACACTGAGGTGTTGAAGAGTCTCCCACAAACAAATAGCATACTTGGTTCAAGTCAGAGCAGGAGTCTCTGTGTTGGAGAAAAGAGACTCTAGAGAACAGAGTAAGTACAGATTTTGCTCTCAAAGGCAAACTCTCCGGCTTTCCGTAAAATTATTTTCAAAAGCTTCATATTGACCTTTACAGACACTCCCTCTACTGCTCTTATATAGTAATAGCCAGAGGATTATCTTTCTATCAAGTTACAACTATTTACCTGGTCATTCACACGAGTCTTATGCTTTGTTCAAGTTGGCTAAGGAAAGATTTGTGAAGTCCCTAAACTTTTTTTTTTTAAAAGATTATTTACTTATTTATCTGCAGAGAGAGAGAGAGAGAGAGAGATCCCAAGCAGGCAGAGAGGCAGGCAGAGAGAGAGGGGGAAGCAGGCTCTCCGCTGAGAGAGAGCCCGATGTGGGACCTGATCCCAGGACCCTGAGAACATGACCCGAGCCGAAGGCAGAGGCTTTAACCCACTGAGCCACCCAGGTGCCCCAAGTCCCTAAACTTTTCAGACATTATTCCTTGTAGCCCCCCTCCTCACAAATACTGCCTTACAGGAAACGGACTTTGTCCCCTTTTCACTGGAGCTTGTTCACCGATATAAGGCAACTAGTCTCCATTCTCATCAGCAACTTCTATGCTTTTGTTTCCTGTATTCACTTATTTTAAAAAGCAAGAGGGAAGGACTGGAAGCCTTCTTTTTCTGTTTGGAGGAATTAACAGTGTAAGACCTGTTTCTTCAAGTCATGAATAATTTTTCAGCTGATATGATAATACGTTGGGTTTTAAGAGATCAAAGCTTCAATGGTAGACATGGAAATTAGTTCTCTGAAAATTCCCATTGTACTGTTGTTATACACACACGACTTCTGAGTGCTTACTAGCCAGCCTACTAAATATTTTGGCACAGGTCAGTCTAAATAATTTTCATTTCCATATGAGTGTATGAAGTTGTTTTCTTGATCATTTTCTGTTGCTAAAATAATAATAATTGCTATAGAGTCACCATCATCCTTCTTCCCTGAATTTAAGATGAAATGGATAGAGAATCATCCTGTTAAGTTTTATGTTGTGAGGATCAAAGGGACTTTGAGAGGAAAATCGAGGCAAAGGTTTGTGTAGTGGAGTTTGACTGTTCACACTAATTTCCCATTCACCCCAGAGCATTTTAGCGCCTGTGGAAAATTCATCCTGCCCTCAGTGCAGCAATATGCATTATTTGCCCATTTCTATCACTTCACATAGCAGTAAGACAATAACCTGCTCTCAAAATTTACACTAGGAAAAAGTATGTAATGGCCTAACAACGAACAGGGGTGTTTTAGGGGCCAAACTATACTATCATCAATATAGGATTTTCTTTGATATACACACACACACACACACACACACACACACACGCATATTTGCAGCTTTAAAGATATTCTAACCTTATTTTTAGTCATTTGCTTATTAGAGCTGAAGAGACAATGTCAGGGAAGGACATCTGCTACAAGATGTTGAAATATAAAATAGTGTATAAAATAAGACAACTACAGCCATTTGTAGATCTTCTGAGTTTCCACGTTGTTACTGTGAGTTCTTGAATTCCTTTACTGAGGAGTAAAGAAAATTACCAAGTTTAGTGAACTCTGTTGGATCAAACCAGGAATCTCTGACAACTGCTGAGAAATTAGCAAATGTGAGGCAAGGTTATGTATTGACAAAGCAGTTGGAGCATTAGTTGTCTACACTGACTAGCTTGTCCACTGATGTGGCTTCATTGTAAGACGCTGGCAATCCACTGGTTCATGAGTTAGCTCAAGTCTACATCAATCCCAGCTTAGCCTTTTCTTCATTTCAGATCCAATCCTACTTCCTTTTTTATTGAAGTATGGTGGGCATACAATGTTACATTAGTTTCAGGTGTACAACGTATAGATTGCACAACTCTAAGCCATGTCGTGAGGACCAAAGGGAGCTCACAAGCATAGCTCCCATCTGTCACCATGCAAGGCTGTTACAATACCACCGATTATATTCTCTATGCTGGGCCTTTTGTCCCCATGACTTATTCATTCCATAACTGGAAGCCTGTATCTCCCACTCCTCTTCACCCACTTTGCCCACCCCCTCCCTCCTTCCCCTCTGGCAACCAACTATTTGTTCCCCATATTTACAGGTCTGATACTGCTTTTTGAGTGTTTGTTTATTCATTTGTTTTGTCAAATCCCACATTTTGATACTTTATTGGGGGTGAGGGTTACAACTCAAAATTAGATCAAATCAACCCAGATTTATTGAGATTTTAAAACCAAATGAAATACATATTTATGTGCTTAATAAGATAAGGCCCCCCAAAATAAATTAAGGCTCAAATCAGCTGATATGAAATCAGGTGCAGGAGCCCCACAATAATATCAACGTTTAGCGCTCTTAGTCTAAGGTGCTACATTAAGGACTGTTCTGAGTGATTTATATGTATTCCTTCGGTCGTCCTTATTATAAGCTACGAGTATGATATTATCATTATTAGCAATTTACAAAAGGAGGAAGTCCAGGCACAGGGAGTAGAAGAAAACTTGCTTAAAATCAACTCAGCGAGCAAGTGGCAAAGCTAAGATCTGAGTCCCGGTGGTTTAGCTCCTGCCCTCATACTGCGTCTTATGATTTAGGATTAATGTAACGGAATGAAAAAACAGACCATGGTAGACACCATCATAGTCTCTGACCTCTATTCTCACCAAAGGCCATCTGGGATTATGAAGCCGTCTTTGGGTTCCTTGACCTTGAATTAACCTAATACAAGATATTTGAGGCAGAGACAGCAAGCTGTCCTCCAACACCCATGGGTTTTTTCTTCTTTCTTTAATAAAGGGGCTTCTGAGTTTTAGCTGGACACCGGGCACCATAACAAAACATTGTCAGTTTCCCTGATAGCCGTAGCCACGAGACCACGTTCTGGACAAGAGGGTGAGCGCAAGCGATGGGCACAGCCTCCCGATCTTGCCCTCAGAGGGGGTCATGCCCCCTCAACTTCCTTCTCGCTTCCCAGCAGTTTAGGATGTAGATGGGATAGTGGGCACTGGTTCTGTTGTATTAGACCATAAGATGGAAACGGCATGTCAAGGACAGCAGAGCAAGACATAAGGAGCCTGAGCAGCCTGAAGCTGCCACAGGAACCCTGCACAGCTCATACTTCAGCTGCTCTATAAGAGAAAGAGAAACTTCCACTGATTTGAAGCCACTGTTATTCTGGCCTCTTTTTATAGCTAAAACTTTATCCTAACGAATGCATGTAATTTCTTGCATCATTTAAAGGATGTTCAGTTAGTTTATGGGGTGAAGGACTCTCACTCTATCAGGTATGTTCTCTGTTTCCTGAGATTTTAATGATAATTCACGAGCAAGACTCTGTCGTGCTTAATGCTTGTTTTTCAGACCACTGTTCTACCGAAATAGTGTCAAAATTGGCCCGTTGTTTACTATGGAAACAAACTCAAGTGTTAATAGAGCTATTAAGTAACCAAACTGTTGCTTAGAAACTTGAAAAACCTTCTAGAAATACATGTTTACACACAGTTGAGGTGGTATCATTTAATTCGTGTATTTGGTCTATGCGTTTCAGCTTTCAACGTGCCCTTGGTATACATTTGCCAACACCTAAGACAGAGTTTCTACTCCAGCACTGTCGACATTTTGGACCAGATAATTCTTTGCTGTAGAGTCTGTTCCACGCATTGTAGGATATTGGGGAGCATTGCTGGCTTTTACCAACTAGAGGCCAGTGGATCTGTCCCCTTAGTCATGACAATGAAAAATATCACAGACCCTGCTAAATGTCCCCTAGGAGGCAAAATCATACACCCCCTCCCCCAAGTTGAGAACCCGACATTTCATGTATCCCTGGCGGCAGCTTTTGGGAGACTAGAGGTTGGGACTATTTAAATTCTAGCAGGGATACAGACAGGTAGATTCTTAATATACTTTTCCATGATAGTGGTGCCCTGGTGATTACCAGGGGCAAGGAGAATGAGCTGATTCTTATTTTTTAAATTAAGAAGTTCACCAAGCTTTCAATAAGAAAATTCATAGGGTAGTAAAAAAGTCATAGGCATAATTCCAAGCACATTTAACTATTAGTCCAACTTCCTCTATCCAAGGTTAAGATGGAAATAATTGTCTGTGTGAAGTAAAAAAATAAAAAAAATAACCCTCTGCGTATGAATAGAATTCTTTTATAGAAACTCTAATGATAGTAGAAAATCTGACCCTTCAGAATTGAGAGCATTGCCCTATTCAACCTCCAGTTCCTTTTAGCCTTTATATGTTGCCAACACCGTGTTTTCAGACATTTAGATATTATATATGTGTAATAAGTGAGAATGAGTGGCAGGTATTTTCAAACATGTAAGATTTTTAGCCCCACCAGTCAAGTTCTTCTACCCCGATACCTCTCACAATACTTAGTGTTGAAACTATTTTGGTGAATGGAAGTGTTCTATGTTCCACGGGATCTGCTCATTCAAAGCGAACAGTATCTTCGAAATCTCTCTCCTGGTACCAAGAGTGGGGGAAGAAGTGTTCTCTGAAATGGTACATCAGGCCTGTCGCCTGACCTGAGATGGAACTCTGGGGGTGAGGTGAGGGAAAAGCTCTCACCCTCCATTTCTTTTGGATCACTACACTCATCAGGAAGGTCCCCAGCACCTTTGGCACAATTACTGATTGTCAGGGTGTGGGAAGCCAATCAATTTGATGTTCATTTTCATCAACAAAGCAGAAGTAATGCCCCCAGGGTGGGATGAAAATGACTTTATGTTTTAATTGAGAGAATTCTCTCTTTGCTGATTTCGGGAGTGGGTGGAATCCAAGACATATCTGCTTTTCCCTTGGAGTGTTACATACGCTTTTAAAAGCTTAGCTCCTTGCTGTGATCCATCATTTCCAGCAACCAAAAACCTCCATTATTTCAATCTGTGCATTTCAGCCTTCATGGAGGTGGGGGAGGGGGCGGATGGCAGGAAGGGTGAGCTATTCAGTGGGAGAGGTTATTTCCAAAAACGGAAGTTAAAGGCAACACACTGGGGAGAGAGAGTTATTTATCCCTTATCTAACACAGTGAATAAGAATGAAGGCTGGGCATTGTCATAGCCACCTATATTCAAGAAGGTGCAAAACCAAAGACTAGTTTCAGGTATTAAGGATCCTAATAGTTCAATTACAGGCAGAACTGTAAAAATTTCTTCTCTTTTTCCTCTCACTTAAGTTCACTTTGCCATTACTTTAAGATTTTGAAAAGCCATTCAAAGACATTTGTTCAATGAAAACTCAAATGTAAAACATCATTACTTTCTCTTTCTTATCTAGATACAAAGTCAAGTGTTACCAGACCACCCTGGGAAAGGATTTGTTTTATTTTGTTTTTAGCACAGTAAGGCACAGCTTCAAAGGTCTGGTTCTGGAGTGATCCAATTATTTCAATACAAATGAAATAAATGGGAATTTGGATCCATAAGGTGCCTGGCACAAACCAGCCTGCGAAGTCAAAACCAAAAATGGTAGCTCTTGGATTTGCCAGAAGGGAACTCAGAGGTGAGAAAAGACTCCAGGTATCCTATCCATTAGCCCAGTGATGTCCAAATGTCCAGTTGTGAACAACTGGCAGATCATGACATGAACTTAGGGTGTCTCAACCAGCATAAAAAAAAAGGTAAAATAAAATTGGATAGATTAGAAAATATCAGATATAGTACATGTGTGAAGATTATTTCATTCATCTGTCTTTATGAATCAATCAACCAACCTCTCTGTATATTTTACATTGTCATTTAGTACACACAAACACATACTCATATATAAACATGACATTTACTCTAGGTTTTTGTCAAAAAAGCTTGAAAGATATACCAACTCAGTACATCATCCCACTTACTTTATTATGATAAAGTCTCTTAAGAGTCCAACTCTATCAAAACAAATACATAAAACAACAAATATGCTTTGCCTAGTGTAGACTTACAACTCTTCCAGAAATTTCTTTAATCCCACATACTTCAGCAAATAAAAAAAAAGAGCCCAAGCTTGTTACCACCTGCAAGAGAGTAAGAAAATCACTTCTTTGCTAGCAAACAGTGTATCAGAATCACTTCCTAGTTCTTCATTGGCACAAACCAAGAGTCATGTGGGAATCCAGTTGTTTGCAGAAGGATTTGCAAAGTGTTATGGATGTAATCTGGGAGGAGTTAATATCATTGTCTCTAGAATATCAGCAACATAATCTGACTTGTGGGGCATCTTCTCTGCCTTCATTCTGAGCAGAGAAGTTTTTCCAATTGATCAAAAGATTCCTTATGAATCAGTGTATATGACTCCCCAAGACTCTAAGAACGTAATAGATTCAGCAATATCATTTAGCTTGAGCCAGTAATGATTTCCCAAAGGTCTAACTGCAGGTTTATCCCAGTTCCCCGATAAAACAAAAATGACTTCAATGCATTCAGTGTGCTAAGCACACAGGAACATCCTGGTTGGGTTATTTATGCATACAAAAAAAAAATCCACTTTCTCAAACTGGATGTAGTTTTCCTTAAATTCATTTCTTTTTGTTATAACTTGTTCTAATATATGGTTTGCCTGAAGAACGGCCACCATTGCTAGGGAACAATTAGTTGACTTAAGAACTTCTTTTTTTTAACTATAAAATCTCTTAAGTGGAAACTGCTGTTTAAAATTGCAAAGCCTTTTTAGAGATTTTTGACCAGCATGCTTTCACATGCAACAAGAAAATGAACACACACCCACACAAGTGAAAATGGGTATCACTGGACCACTGATAAAGGTTTGTCTCTCCACCTTCGCCCCTTACCCCAGTGAATTTTGAAGCTTGCATCATCCTGGAGGAAACTGTAATTCACACTCCCTCTCTATCTCAATATTAAGTAGTCAACCTCACAACTTGCCAACAAGGAGTGGGCTATTCATTTTATCACTGAAACATATTATCTCACTCCCTATCTCAGCAAACTGCCTCTGAATGGCTTGGCTGAAAAATGGTATGGTAACAGGTCTACAGAAGACTTAAAAATGTAGCAGCTGAAAAATACATTTGGATAATCTAAGTCTTGAAAAGTCTATCAGAAGCTACATTTCCTCAAGATATTATGGAAACAAAAAAAATTTTGAAGGGATTTCAACATCTGGGGATTACTGGTGACAAGTGGGATGTGGTATTATGCCCGAAGGTTGCGTTGAACCTGAATCCATTAGTTATAATGTCGATCTTGACTTAGCAACTAGGTTTTGGATAATTTAGTACTTGGTGCTCTTTCTCAGTATGGAAGGCAAAGAAATTCCTCATTCAGTACTATTCCCACGAATGGGGCAAAGGCGAATCCCCCACTCCAAAAGATTCATAGTATGTGCTGGGAAATGAGGCTTTCTGATTGTCAGTAATGCATGTATGTAACAAATATTTAGGAATTCCGTTGTAAATAATGAATTTTATTGTTGTACACAATATAATTGGGTATAACATTTGTAAAATGCCATCATTAGTGGTTTTAGGATTGTAAATCACCTCTTCATTGCCAGTACTGGCAAAACACACATATACAATAGCCTCTAGGCACACTTTGTAAGCATCTGTTAGAGTAATTTGCTGTTTTATTGGCGAATTCATAGTTCCCTGACATAGCTCTTTACAAATAATATTGGAGCAATTCTTGTGTGAGGCTAAAGTCACTTTTCTTATGAAGGCATTCTCTTTTCTACAATGAATTCTAAATAATGAATTTGTCGTATTGTTTCAAAAAATTTCTGATCTCAAATTCTGTAACTTCTGAGCCTTTTTATGAGGTTGAATTTTGTACACTTTTCCCATAAATATTCAGTTAAATATCTCGATAGCCATGTATAAATAGCTGAGAAAGAAAAATCAAAATTTCAACTAAACATAGTTAAAATATAATCTCTTTTTAAAATAACTTAACGGGAAGAAAAATTAAATGAGACAAATATTGGGCAACACTGATCATCCATAATTAATCATTAAAAGGATATGTGCAGATTCCATCCTCTATAAAATAATACTCAGCAAATTAAATTAACTTTCTTTGCCTCTCTTATCTTTATGCAGGGCCTCTCTGTTTCCATTAAGCCTTTCAGAGACTTTATTCGGGCTTTAAAGATTAAACAAGAAAGAGTCGGATTAACTTTTTAAACTGGAAGTGAGATTATGCCATTTCTCTGCTCAAAACATTTCGCTGGTTTCCGGCAGTGTCGCAGTAAAACTGAAGCCCTACAAGCTATTCTTTATTTCCCTCCATCACTTCCTCAAACACCTCAGGCCTTATAGTTACTCTTCCCTTTGCCCAGAACACTCTACCCCTCATGGTGTATGGTGGGACAACACTGGCTCGATACCTTCTCTCTCTCTTAGCTTTCTCCACCCCCTACCTCAGTCACTGCCACCTCCCACCTGAAACCCTGTCCCCACTTGCTTAGTTTTCCCACGACATAATTATACATTACATATAAATACATATAACATGTTTTCAGGATGCTATTATATATATGTGAATACATATTATACACAGTCTGTATAATTAGTTGTTTATTGTCTGCCTCTCTCCCTCCAGTGGAAACCCCATAAGGACAGAGACTTCGATGAGCTCACTGCTGTTCACCAGGACCTAAAAAGTACCTGGTATATAATAGCCGCTCAGTAAGTATTTGTTGGGTGAGTGAATGACTTTTCTTTTCATCCCAGCGGTACATACACCTCATCACGGCTTCTCACACTGTTCATCAGATATTTAATGATACTGAGATTCTTTTACTTTTATTTTTATTATTATTATTTTTTAAGTAGGCTCCATGCAGGGGATTGAACTCATGACCCTAAGATCAAGACCTGAGCTGAGATCAAGAGTCAGATGCTTAACTGACTGACCCCCGGGTGCCCCCCTAACTCAAATGCTTTTATACTTAATTCTCATCTCATAACATCTCAGTGTCCCCCAGCCCAAAGGAGCAGAATGCAAACAATCGAAGGGGAGAGTCAGTGAACCTGTCTGCAGCCGCTGAGAGCATCCTTGTAATTGACCTCTTCTATTAGGAAGCTAAGAAGATGCAACAGAAATGTGAATGCTCATTATTTTTTTGGATAGAACTACTGAAAATATCCTCCAGAGCAGTCATCATTTTATTAATTATACCTAAATGAATGACATTTATGAGACCAGGGGTGAAATGCAATCGTACAGCAGAGTGTTCCCCGAAACACTATTTCCACGACCAAGTTAAATAAGATGATGTTCAGTCCTTCTCTAACGGCGGGAGCCCTCAGGTAAATTTAATTCATTAATCTCCCTTGTAAGGTTCAAAATTCACCCTGAAGCTTCAATCGTCCCCCAAGTGAGCTGAGTAAGGACCCAAACTGAAATATTTATTTAAATGACTGTAGTCTTATTTGTATTTCATATGAGAGTTTCACAGCTCTTTGTTAGTGACTTGCAGGATATTTAATAGAAAATTTTGGAAATGACCCTGCCAACACTTGTTCATGGTAACAAAAGAAGTTTAGGAGCCCTGGATAAAAGACCCATCTTGCGTGTGACTGCACTAATTATTATTGTGTAACTTAAAAGCATGGCGAAACGTATCTCTGCTTCTTAACACCTCACTCCCTCTAATAAACTAGTTTTCTTTCTTTATAAAAGTATTCTGTGGTCATGATAGAAAACAAGAAGAACAGAGACAAATGGGGGGAAAAAGAAAAAGAAACGCAACCACAGATCCATCACCACTCAGAGACAACTGCTATGAACATTTTGGTGAACTTTCATTTTTATTCCCTTTTCATGTCCAAATGCCTTTTTAAAAAAACATTAATTACTATGAAAGGCATGTAATTCAAGGCAAGTCTTAGTATGACACCAGTGATGATATTTTTAAAATACCACATTTTCGAGTGATAAAAGTAACAGTTGGGAGATAGACCGGAGTGCTTTAAAAATTAACATTTTTCATAAAAATGAAAACCAATTTGGCCAAAAATAGTGTCAAAAATAACTTTCACATACCGAAAGCATGCCTACATGTTAAAAGCATTTGCAAAAGTACACATTTCTTTTTTTTTTTTTTTTCCTGAGTAAAATTTTCCCCTGCTTTCCTTTTGGCAAGTACCTACACAGTACATACAAAATTAGTGAGCAAGAAAGTAATTGGTATGAGTCATTTTGCCTGAAAGACAAAATAGTTACTTAAAATCCATACAACCAATTAATTCCTGCTGCCATACTCTAGCAAAGACTGACAGCCAGAGTTTGGACCTAATCTTTTTTTGTAAATAGTTCTCCCTTTGGGCCATCTGACTCCCTAATTACTGTTTCCCCAGCCTTCTTCTCATTTCTGTAATACGGCTGATTTCCCAGATAACCTCACCACCGCCTTTCCCGGGACCCACCCATTCATGAATCTTTAAATCGAACGTCCCTGAGCTTAATTCCATTCAAGTTAAAAGAGAAGCAACCGATTGAGTGACTCATTCCTGGATACTTAAGACAGGAACTAGATTCTGCAGATGGATGAGTCATTTTGACTGGGAAGCCTGGATGGGAAGAAGTACCCGAGGGTGCGTGTAACAGAGGATGGAGAAATCATGAAGGTAGTAGGTGCCAATGAACACAAGGCATGAAAACAGTATGCCTTAGACTGAGGTATTTTGATAGCTTAAGTTGGGTTCTTCTTTCCAAACACCTCTTACAAGGTTTTTTTCCCTGACATTTTCATCCCTTGTAGCTGAAAATATTTCCATTCATGTTTGTTGCTTTTAGCTAAGTCTACCATTTTTTTCTGGGCTCACATTTAAATGTGGTTCTGTGGACGTTGATCTCCTTGTTCAAAGCTCCAGGCATATCCTCATGACAGAAGCTTCCAGAAAGATTGGTGTCAAGCGTTCAGCACCAGAATATACAAGATAATTTCTCCTTTGTTCAAAACGAAGGGAGTTTATTGATGTTTTCTGATCATAAAAATTAGTATGTGCTTATTGTGAAATGGAGATCCATAAAATACAAATAAAAATCACTTGAAATCCTAAGTAAATGGAGACAGCAGTTAATATTTCTACATCTATCCTTCCTGATTTTTTCCTGTATGCACACATTTTATAAACGAAGGGATCATACCATTCAAGGGGAGTCATAACCTGCTTTCTATTCCCATGAACTGTACGAAACAGTTACTTAACTGGCTGGCTGGGGTTGCTCACTGAAGGAAGATGGCTAAGAATCACTGCTTTGTCTTTATTTTTAGGAGTTCACTTAATTTACAGATTATTCATTAAGCTCCCAGTCATCATATGTGTAAATGACAGAAGCTAAAAAAGAAAAGTGATTTAACACATACTTTACTTTTTTTTTAATTTTGAGAAGTTATAAAGGTAATGCAAATTAATGGTAAAAAAAATGGAACAAAGGATATGAACTGAAAAATAAAAGAATACCTCTTCCTTACTATCCCTCTCCTCTCAGTCCAAGTCCTTTTCACTCTTAGGTGGTAATCACTGTTAACAGTTTATCTGTTAAGAAATTATCTATGCACACGCAAGCATATTAGGTGCACATAAATGCATCGCCTTTTTCTTTTTTTAACACAAAGGGGATTATGTTACACATGCTGTCTGTAGCCAGTTTTTGTGTGTGTTTGTTTTGTAAATCTAACATTATCTCTTGGACATCTTTTTAAATATATTCCTACAGATTTCCTTCATCCTTTCTTAATTGCATGGAGTTTTCCATGCAATGTCCCATGGCTCATTTCATCCACTCGTTACCTATGGACATTGAATTTGTTGCCAATCTCCATGCAGCAAAGCACATCTCTGTCCATATACCTTATGTCCTTGTCCCTATACTTTAGTATTACTTGTTCAAGTCTATTTGTAGATTAAGTTCCTAGAATGGGACATCAGGTTCAAAGCTCACAAAATAACATGGAGCATCGTATTTCTCTGTAACTTAGAGAACTTGATTCTTATTTACGTGTTTAATACAGTATTTAGGGGAAGTCTTGCCATATGTAAGCCCCACAATGGCTCGCAATAGGAAAAAAAGACGGAAAAGATTGAGATGAGATAGAATGCAGAGGCACAAAGAGCACGGGTAGTTGAGGGCAAGAACGGCTAGGCATGTGAGTTCATTTCCAGCTCTAGTAGGGCCAATTCTGTTGTCTCCTGTATAGGCGAAGACAGAGGTATAAGACGAGGGAGCTGTGTAGCCTGAGAGCTTTAGAAAAAGGCTTCTCTTTCGCGCATAAGAAGCGATTGACGAAGTGTCAGAAGATCTGTGGAACCTGTTTCCCAAGCAAGAGGAAAAGCCATGTATAATTTCTTAATGATTTGAAAGGGAAAAAAAAAAAGATGTTTTCATTTCCAGGAAGATTCAGGCCTGAATTCAAATTTCTCTCACACAAAGTTTCTCTTTAGTATTTTTTTTTTCAAGATTTTACTTATTTATTTGAGAGAGAGAGAGTGTGTGTGCATGAGCCCGGGGGTGGGGGCGGAGGGCAGGAGCAGAGGGAAAGGGAGAAGCAGATTCCCCATTGAGTGGAGAGCCCGACGCGGGGCTCAATGCAGGGACTCCGGGATCATGACCTGAGCCGAAGGCAGTTGCCTAACTGACTCAGCCATCCAAGCACCCCCTCCTCTGTATTTACAAGACTCCTGTGTGAACTTTTGCCCTATTTGGATGAAAATATAACACTGCCCTTTAATAAAATAATTTACATTAAAAGAGAATCTCGTTTGATAAAGCAGTTGGCTAACAGGGATGGGAAAAAATTCTGTATGAAATAATTCCAAGCTTTATAACATGAGATTAATGACCTAGGGGATTTCGTGCCTGGGAAGTTTATTATTACACGTGAAAATCAGTGTAATAATAACAGTAATTCAACTACTGGCCTTTCACATCAAACCATCTAAACTTTTCTTGTACTTCCACTTTCTACTCTTTGCCTTTGGAAGTGCTGCCCTGGAGTTTCTTTAGTGGTTGGCAGTTAGATCTATATCTAAGGTGAAAAAAAAAAATGAACACAACAGCCCAGCAATCTTTCTCTTGTCCAGCTAAACCATTTAATTCTAAAACAGTGAGTTACATCACGGTGGTGTGCTACTCACATTAGATTGAGAGACCAACTATATTTGGAAAGGGTTTTACTGCGCATCTTATATTTATAAAGGGATCCATTTTTATCTGTAGTCAAAAACAAATCTGTGTTATAATCAAAGCCTTATCAGATCTCCCGTTAGAACGTCTAACACTAGTTCTTACAAACAACATGGTTTTCAACAATACACTTTTGGCCCAAGATTTGATGAGCAACTGTATTAGATGCTAGCTTCTGGGAGATAGAATGATTAATAAGACTGCTTATGCCCACCAAAGAGCTTCCAGTTAATCAAGAAGGTGATGAGTAAACAGAGAATTCTGAATATCCAAGGACCTCAAAGAAAGTGATGGCTAATCTAGTTTTGGAGTGGCAGGGAATGATTCCCAAAGAAAACACAGAGTATTAAAAATAAAACAAAACAAAAGAAACACCCCAAACCAACAGGTAGTGTATAGGAGAGTGCGGGTGCCAAGTTTAGACTTTATCTAGAGGGCAATGGGAAGCCAAGGATGACCTGATGAGATCTGCTTTCTAGAAAGGTCATGACCGCAGGATGGAGAGAAGGGCCTGGTGGGAGTGACCTCGGACCTGGGGAGACCTGCCAGGGCCTGTTGTTTAATCCAGGGGACCAACCACGGGCTTGAATGAAGTTACCAGCAGTTGGAATTGAAAAAAAAATGCATTTAGGAGAGAGCTGGGGAGGGCTGGAGAATCAGCGCAGGAGGAAAGGTAACTGAGCGGAAGTGGAGGGGGAAGAAGAGGGAATCATGAAAGACAAGCAGTGAATGCATCACCCTCACTGATCTTCAGTGGTCACCTGGCCTTTACTACTTCAATGCCTGCCTTGCCACCGCCAGCACCTGCATATGGGTCCCAAGGGCTCTCTCTGGCCACTGAAACTTGCTTTGCCCACCTGTGGAGGAGACCAGAGTATTGGGGAATTGACTCTTGAGAGCAGGTTTGACGGATCGATGGCTGACCACATAAACCTCCCAGCTCTCTGACCTCTTGGGTCGGAAAATCTGAGGTGTGCACCCTCCACTGCCTCCCAGAAGTCTCCAGTGAAATTAACCTCCAGCTGCTTGCAGCAAGTGACCTGTTTGATGACATTCCCTTTGCCGGCTGCCTTCTTTTCCTTGGCTTGCTTCCCCACAGCTCTCCCGGTGTTTCCTGGGTCACTTCCTAAAAAAACTACATGCACTCAAATCTTTGTCTCAGGATCTGCTTCTCAGGGAATCCAAACAAATCATATCTAACCTTAAGATTTGTGTCAGGTGGCTGACAATGATGATGCTATCCACTGAGATAGAAAACACCGGAAGAGAGAGAGGAGGGCTTTAATCAGTTAATCAATCAATTAACTAATTAATTAGTTTCGGAAGAGATAGGGGATGGTGGGGGAAATATTATGCTTAGTTTGGGACCCGCTGAATTGGAAGAGCTTGAGGGACTTCTGCACAGGATACCTCAATAGAACTCCAGCAGACGGTTCAGGGAGCCCAATATCATTACACAAATTCAGACTGCCCATACTTTTGTGCTTCTAGTTAACTTTTCTTTTCTGGATGATACACTGAGAACAGAAATGATAAGTATGCTGAGAAGGAAAGATGATGCATGAGGAAGAGTGGCCAAAAAATCAAGCCCCTGACCGTCCTTCCTATTACGACATCAAGAAAGGGCTGTGGCGTGATGTGGGGCTATCTTTCTCACCACGGGAAAAGCACTCATTTGGCCTACAGATGGGAATCCAGAATGAGTTTGTTTAAATGAAAATAGATGGTCTAGTTTGCAATGACTTTTCTTTTTTTCTACCCTGGTTACTGGAGGGCAGTTGCTGCCCTGAAAGGGAATAAACACAAAGAAGAAATTGCATGAAATGAGAATATGTATTTTTGATGGCAAAGGAATGGAAGAACATATTGTATATACAGAAAAGGCCTTGTAGATTGAATTAGCCAGTCCCAAACTGAAGCCAGAGGTTACCACATTCCAATTTTCAAACAAATACTCTTCATCATCCATTACCTGTACTTGAGAATTTGGCCTTTTATTCATTCTCGAGGCACCTCAATAGTCTTTGCAAAAGTGAAATCACGGCCACAGGCACTGCTGAGACCTTGTAAATGGTGTGCAGAAAACTCTATGTGAGCACGTACACATTCGCTGTGCTCACAGGAAGACACTGGGCTGGGGCCAAAGTGGACTCAGCCCCCTGGGCTTTTAGATGTTACATTCCCCACAAAGAACAAACATGAAAGTGTTGATGATTATCTTCAGTACCAAGCGATTCAACCCCTGTGCCATCTAGGCAGAGATAAAGAGGCTTAGCCAAACAACCGCAGTTGGGTTTTTTTGTGTCCCCCCCTTGGATCCCCCATTACTCCCCCCCACCACCACCCCCATCTTTATGGCTTTTTACAGAGAGCTCAAGGGAGGCATCCTAACAGGATACAAGTTCCTCCTTGGCAAAGCTTTCACCCTTAAAAAATGTGTGTCTGCACTTCACTGTGTGAACCCCACAATTCTGGGTCTGCAGAGACCCCCAGTAGTGACAGTTTTGAGAAGGGCAGTTTCCAGAAGGGACATCAAGCTGACTGTGCCTGATGCAAGCACTTTCTCTACAAGGAGTTCCGAACGGAGTCAACAGCTCTCTTCTGGAACTCGCCCATGCTCTAAGACCAAAGTGGGCTAGTGAGGGACAGATGGGGCCAGTTGTGAGCACATTTTTTTGAGTCTCGAATCACATTATCTAGATCAGGAAGATCCAGCACAATGAAAACGTGCCCCCTCTGGTAAACAACTGGACTGACCACAGCTCATCTACAGCGAGGACATCAAAGAAATGCTATAAGCCGTACAGAATAGCTTCCCAATTTGAAACACAACAGGAATCAGATCTATCAGCCTACATGTCATTGAGTTCAGGGCAATAAGTTCGTGCTACAAATGGAAATGTTCCTGCAGACGAAAAGGTGGATAATTGAAAGACTGCTGTCCTCATCACCACTGTCGTAGTCTCTGAAGTGAACATGCACTCAGATTAATGGCTTGGCATCTAGATGCCCCCGTTTGTGAATAAGCCAATTAGCCCTAACGAACGCAGAAACACTATCATGGTACAAGGCTTGGTGAATTTTCACAAAATTACATATGCATGCAATTAGCAGCTGGACAGACGAGCAGATCTCTGTCTGCTTCCTAGAAACCCTTCTTAAGCCCCTTCCTAGCCGCTGCCACCCCCTGTACTCAATTACTTATGGTGACTGTCTTTCCTCAACTCTTACTGGGGATGATGGAATTTTAAGGGTAGAGACTCTGTTTTCCCTCCCGGTTCCGGCATTCTAGTTTGGGCCCTACAAGGAAAATAAAGGCATCTAGGCTGAAGTTCCAAATGGCAGAGTTTTTGAAAAAAAAGGGGATATGGAAGAAGTCTTGGAGGCCTTCCTATCTCTTTCTACTGGAAACTGAGCTAGAATTACACCTGGGTTCTCCTGATTCCCAGTCTAGAAGTTTTTCTGCATTGCTGATCAGATTCCCACTACCTTCAGTGTTCCACAGTTTATTTCATCAGGAGGTTTTTAGAGTTTCCTGAAACAATGTCTATGGCTCAGATGATCTATTAAAAATTACTGAAAACAATCACGAACTCTTTCCTCAATTTTCTTAACTGAAAGAAACATTTTAAGGGTGGATGAGTACCCGATATCTAAGTATTAAAGGAAGAAAGAAAGAGAGAAATGGAAGAGAAGAGGACAAAATTAGAATTACATGAATAAACAGTATATTCTTAACTTGTAACTTCTTTGAAATATCTTACTGAGAGGACTACTTTTTATTCCTGGCTAAAAGAGGGCAATCCATCAGGGAGACTTCAAATGCCAAGTGTGGGTATGTGGGAGCAAACACTGCAGAGACGCATTCCTTTGGCTCACTGCCAGTAACACCACACCTGACTTAGTGGGTGGCAATGACGGGGCAGGAAGAGAATGAATTGTGCAGTTCTGGGTTTGAATTCCAGCACTGCCTGCCTCTCACCAACGGCATGACTTTGTATAAGCTATTAACTCTCTCTGCGAAAGATACAAACTTCTAGCGACAAGACAAATAAGTCATGGGGATGTAATGTAAGGCATGGTGACTATAGTTAATGATATACTAATTTTTAGGTTGCTATGAGGAGATCTTAAAAAGGTCTCATCATGAGAAAAAAAACTTTTAACTATGTATGGTGATTGGTATTACCTAAACTTAGTGTGGTAATCATTTTACAATATGTATATATCAAATCATTATGTTGTATGCTTTTAATGGAATCTTACGTCAATCATATATCAATAAAACAAGGAAAGAATTATTAAATCTCTCTGAACCTCCAGTCACTCATTCGTAAAGGAAGCATAGTTCCAATGTCTCAACAAGTTGTCTTCAGAATTAAATGGGATGACATAGGTCCTGTGCCCTGATAACTACATTTGACCCTTCGAACAACATGGGAGTCTTAAGGGGTACTGATCTTATGCAGTTGAAAATCTGCATAGAACTTCTGACTCCCCCAAAACTGAACTACTAATATCATACTGTTGACTGGTAGCCTCAGCAATAATATAAAGAGTCAACTAGCACGTATTTTGTAGCACTGTATTCTTTTTTTTAAGATTTTATTTATTTATTTGACACACAGACAGAGAGAGAGAGAGAGCACAAGAAGGGAGAGTAGCAGGGAGCAGGATAGGGAACAGCAGGCTCCCCTCTGAGCAGGGAGCCCAATGCGGGACTCAATCCCAGGACCCCAGGATCATGACCTGTGCTGAAGGCAGACACTTAACTGACTGAGCCACCCAGGCACCCCTGTATACTGTATTCTTACAATAAAGTGAGCTAGAGAGAAGAAAATGTTACTAAGAAAATCATAAGGAAGAAAAAATACATTTACGGTACTATACTGTATTTATCGAAGAAAAAAAAGATGCATGTAACTGGACCATATTAGCTTCCTTCCCCTTACACAAGGAATTTGTAGAATCAAAAAGGAGCTTCAGCTACAAAATGATACACACCAACAACACTTAATGTTCTATTGTTTATCCGTGACTTAGTCTGAATTTAAAAAGAATGTGCTGTATTTGAAAAGGGATTAAAGAAAACACTTTGCTATAATCCAGGACCCCTCTGTCTGTTTGTCTCTCTGAGCTGGTAAGGGTTAACGTAATGGAAGGTGACCTGCACACCTTCTAAGCCAGCAGTCTGAAAGAGGTCATCCCTATCTGGCCAGTAGCAGGGCTGGCTAACAGTTGGCTCTGGGGGCGGTGGTGGGGTGGGGGGCACTCAACGCCAGACGTGCGTTATCTAGATCTCAGCCAAGTATATGAGATGGGACCCCTTGTATTAGATCGATGGGCAGAACAGAGGGAGGAAAATAAATCGAGAATTGGCCTGGTGACAAGGCCGGCCACTCCAAACCAGTCAGTCTCTTTACGTTAACAGCAGATCCTGATGGGCAGAACAAGTTCTACAAGGGACTCGACTTTCCCCACGTTCTTTACATCTTGTTTCCCTGTTCTAAACCACGATGATGACGACAAAAGGCGCTGTTTTCTTTCTCGGGGGTGCTGGCAAATAATGAGGGTGGGGGTGGACAAATGGGACAAATGGGATTGTTGGTACATTTTGCATTGTGAAGCTAAGCTCCCTCTGAAACATCAAACAGAAGCATGCGTGGCTACACACTCCAAGAGAGAATTCCACAGAGACCCACATTTCCCTTCACACCCGCTCTGCTTGTGTTTTTGTTTTTTGGCTTAATACGGAGCAAACATACTGTGCCTTCAAAATCATAATAAAACAGAATGGAAGCCCCAAAGTGTCCGATAGGGGTACTGAGACAGAAGCTCTCCTCTTCGGAGTCTTTGCTTCCGGAAGGACGCCAGGCCAGTGGTGAATGGCAGCAGGTCGCACGGTCCTACGTCCAGTCCTCACACACAGCAGCCCCTGGTGCCCTGAGAGACACTTGACCCCACACTCTCTCCTTTGTGAATGCAAATCTTCTACAAAGCGAGACCACTACAAATTAGACAAAGTACCTCAGATTATACACGGCCCGTAACTGCTATCTCCCATCGTAACGGGAAAGTGCTTTTCTTTTGTAAAATCACCATCAGCACCACCACCCGGGGTACACTCTGTTGTCTATTCACGACTTCCAGGATATTTGGTCCCCCCCAACCCTCCAGCAGAAGGGGACAGCAGCTTTGAGCTCATCACTTTATTAAGGATCCCTGGTGTCACCTCTGTCTCAGACATTCACAGCAAGTAAAAATGTTAGGTCTTGGCACGTGAACGTTCTCTGGTTCTCAGGAAAGTCAGTCTAGAAATAGTGGCAGTAAGGAAGGCCAGGACACCGTGAAGCTCTGTGTTTATTCTGTTTCTCTGGGATGGTGGCAGCTGTGTGTCTCAGATACCATCTGCCGAAGGCAAATGCCTAGTTAACTGTGCTATTCTCGATTTCTTCACAGTCCGCAGTCCTACCCACCTCTCCCCACTTTGCTATCCCCCATACTGCTTGCTTCATTCTCCACAGGCCTGAGACACAATTGCAACGTGCTGGAGGGATCCCTTCGGTCTGGAGCTGTGGCGCCTTACAGGGTGCCCTCTTGAGGTGCACCTCCCCTGCCCCACGGTCTGACTCCACAGGTGTTTAGAAGAGAGTTTCATCCCATTGATAGAAAGGTCTATGAACACATACCAATATATACTGCTGAATTAATGCTATGGGACTTCAGCATTTGCAAGGGACTTCTTCAATTGGAACCAGGCATATTAAACCTCATTACTTATGGTAATGGGAATCTGAGATAATTGGGAATCTGAGATAATTCTTTGGGCTGATATTTATCTTTACATTATCTCTTAAAAGAAGAAGTTTGCTAACTAAATAGAGAATAGAAATAATATTTTGTTTTATTTTTTTTTAAAGATTTTATTTATTTGACAGAGATAGAGCATTAGCAGTTAGAGAGGCAGGCAGAGAGAGAGAGAGAGGGAAGCAGGCTCCCCGCTGAGCAGAGAGCCTGATGTGGGGCTCGATCCTAGGACCCTGAGATCATGACCTGAGCCGAAGGCAGAGGCTTTAACCCACTAAGCCACCCAGGTGCCCT
>CM053604.1:103671829-103780448 GCA_028646535.1 Procyon lotor
GGACAAGGCAATGCAGTATGATGGCTAATGGCACGTGCTCAAAGGTGGGCGGCTCTGAGTTCAAATTCCAGCTCTACCACGTTTGGCTGTGTGACCTTACATATATGGCTTAGCTTCTGAGCTTCCGTTTCTTGTCTATAAAGTGGGATGATCACAGCGTTCACAGCTCACAGAGATGCTGTCAGCACTGAATAAGATGGTCCGTAGAATATGCTTTTCTACTGCCTGGCAAACACGAAGTGTTCAATAAATGTGAGCTATTTTTTATTTGTACCTCTAACTCAAAGAGGAGCAAAAATGAACCAACTTTTCCTTACAAGTTGACTGAAAGTGTAGTTTTCTTGTATGAAATGAATGAAGAAAAAGTCACTCTGATGTCGAAGAGTCTCTGACTTCTGGGTGATGAGGTTAATTTCCAACTCTTCCAGTAACAAAACTGTTTATGATCAAAGGACTTTTAAGGACGTAGACCATGGAGGATTGTGGGTCAAACCCAGGGTGCAAGGTTTCTCGATCCCCACCTCATTAGCTCAGGAGCTTCTAGACAAGGGGGTGGAACTATCCTTGTGTCTGAGTGGACCATTCACAGGGGAACATCAGGAGGAGCTGGTCCCTGGGCACTGGGCAATGGGACTGCATATTACTGTGACCTTGGCTATAGAAAGCACTGGAAATCTGAGAGTTCAGGGAAGCCCACGACCTCTTTGGTCTGAAATGTGGAGACTTCCCTCTGAGGGCATCATGAATTCCACGAGGGGTCCCCTGACGGGCATCTCAAAATATTGCCTATCTTGCCATAGAGAAATGTATATACTTCCCTCATTCCCTCGGTCTGACAGTAGCCATCTAGCGGGTGCCTATGACGTGCCAGGCCCTGGGAACATAATGGTCGGCCAAACTGGCTATGGCTGCAAATCTCAGGGAGTGCGAAGACCTGTGTGGGGACATGAAAGGGAGCTGCATGGAGACTAACGCTGTGGAGGAGAGGGTACAAGGGGACAGTGGAGTTCTAACCTGGCCTGGAAGGCCAGCCACAGCTTTTCTGCAAAAGCCGCAACTGAGCCGAGACCTGAAGGGAGGGTAGGGTGGTCGGGTTCCAAGAGGCTGGGGACATGTCCCCTGCACAGCCAGAGAACACAGCCAGTCTGCAGAGCTGGCAGAAGGCGCCCTGGGGAGGGACATGAGGCCAAAGTCTCGGGCAGGCACACGGCGTGCAGGAATCCTGACTTTGTCCCACCAGCAGTAGGAAGACCTATTCTACTTTAGGAAAGTGGGGGATGGAATAAGATTCCAGTTCCAGGAAGCTCTGCCCTCAGAGGGGCAAGGGGAGGGGCTTGCCGAAGACAAGGCAGGTGGCCAGAGTAGCTGTCCATGTGGACACCGTGATGCAGGTGGCCAAAGCCTCAAACCAGCAGTGGCACGGGCAGATTGGATAACAGTGTAAGAGCTAGGGCAGGTAAAGACCACAGATACCTCTCAAAACAACCCTCAGGTTTCCAGGTGAACCAGAAGGAGGCTGTCACACTACACGCTGGGAAGAGCCTCCTAAGTTTTGCTAAGAAGTGGAAGAGAGCGAGCTCTGCACCCTCACGTGTCCTCTGGGACAGTGCAGATTTCCAGAGATGGGAGGAGAGAAGCCCTATCATCACCAAGCCACTCAGAAGAAATTGAGTTGAAAGGGAGACAATCACTGAGGGCAACAACATTCCAAATAATTTTCTACCCCGGATGCAGCTTTATACTGCATAGAACAAAAAAGGTTTCTTCTGAGGGAGAGGGAGTCACGCTGAACGCTAAAAAGGCACAAGAGGGTGAGCAATGTTATGGGGCAAGGAATCAATGAAGATACTTTCACAAGTCAAGGCAGCCCAAGCCTGGTGTAAGGACTTATCTATAAAGAGACGATATTAAGGTTAACAGAGAGCATGACTCTTGGGCCACACGTGCAGCTGCATTGCTCTGTACTTGTATGCATTCATTCAGGGGAGTACCGTGGTTTGGCACATAGTTTGGCATCCGAAAGATCGGCGTCTGAATTCCATACTGGCCATTTAATAGTTAAATGCCTTCTGGTCAGGTCAACAACCTCTCTAGCCTCAATTTCATCACCAGAAAAAGGTTTAAAAATGCCTTCTTTCTAAGGGTGCTGCAAGGGTTAAGGAAGGTATTTCAGGGTCAAGTCCTCAGTACCTAGTACATGCTCAATAAAAGGCAGCAACTGGTGCATATATTGCTACTAAGTATCTGGCACTGTTCTAAAGTACTCTGTGTACTTTAACTTCACTTAATCCTCCCAAGAGTCCTACTACCACTATTATTACCCCTATTTTAGGGATGAAAAGATGCAGGCACAGAGAAGTGAGGTGACTGCCGGGTGCCCATGAGCTGAGCCCAGATTTGACTACAGGCAGGTTGGCATCACAGTCTGCACCCTTACCCACTAAGCTACGCTGTCTTTCCTGTGATCCCTTAACATCCAGGCATCTCATGACAGTACAGATCAACTTTGCAAACAGAGATAGAGGAAGGAGGGCTGAAGGGGGGAATGGGAGCAGCCATTTAATGATTCGAGATCCCAGGTAACTAAAGGAGAACTTCTTCAATGGAGAAATAGGGCAAGTGAAAATGATTTAGTCTTTACGTCCCTGTAGAAGATATGCCCCAATTTTCTAAAACTTCTGCAACCCTGAGGTCAATGTGCAATCCTAAACACTCCCCACTGCCCACATGCCCTGCTTTTGAGGGCAAGCTCATCTCTGTTATTAAGCCTAAATGAAGAGGGCAGAGTAAGGAGAAGCCTCTATTTCAGCACAGATACGAAGCTCCTGGTGGCACAATGGCTACACAGACATATTAACATCTATTAATCTTACAGCCACCTAGATTGACATCTATGTTGAGGAAGAGGAGGAGAAAAAAAACCAAACTTGGAGTATGCCCTACATAGCACGTGCTTGCTTAATGGGATTAGATCTCCAATGACACTGGTCATCTTCAACTCTGCCCACGTTCTGAGGACAGAAGACACTGCACTTGCAGCTTAGCGCTGAGTGATGTAATTTTCAGGATGCCGAGATGGTATTCCTTTAGCTCCTTGTCTTCTCCCATGCCTCATGCATTTGTAAAGTGCAGAACCCACCCGCTCTTAGCAGAGGCCCACGTCACAGTGGACAAAGCCGGCACTGAGTTCACACAGCAGGGATGGCCAGTGGGGGGGAGAAGGGGGCAGAGAGGGGAGCTACAGGATATTCTGGGCACAGAACAAACCGGGTCCGCCTCTCCCCAGGGAGAACAAGAACTGAAATACAGACCTTCTGATATGCTCGACTCCAAAGCACATTGGTTACTGTCCTTCAACTAGTCACTTAGTCTGTTCCCAGTTCTTCCAGCCAGCTTGTGACTGCTGCCTGGCTCTTGCTTCCTGACTCCCCAGCTGCCTGAATTTTAGTCATTTCACTCTGAAAAAGCCTCTCTGACAGAAAGTGACCTGAAGAAGTGGAAAAAGGGAAAAACTGTCGCAAGGTAATTTATTTCTGGTTAATATTTGTGGTGAAAAGTTGGTAACGGAGGAGGTTGAAACTAATGGCCAATAGGAGAGGGGATCACCTGTCCTCATCTAACAAAATCCCCACCTGCCGCAGCATATCCCCATTGGCCCCAGACAAAGACAGGCTACCTGGAAGACTTAGTTAATGCGTATAAACGTGCAGAAGCAGCATCTGGACGCTGCTTGTGCAGATTCCCTGACTTTTCTTGCCTTTTGCTACTTAGAAAAGACAAAACATTTATCTATTCAAGCCTCTTTTCTGGATAAAAGTGCAATGGACATTGAATGCGTATTTTCATTTTTCTCTTGCAGCAAATCTAAGGGTTAAAATATGAGGGGCACCACTGTCACCGGGCTGGACAATTCCAGGCATCAGATGGCATGAACTGTAGGGTCAACAGCACGGGGCTGCGAGAAGGAAAGATTTACAATAAATAATAAAACAGTTCGTAAGAGATTATGGCTGTAAATAGTGATACATTTTGCTAAGTGCCGATTGTGGCACAAATATTTCCACCTTTAACATCTGAGTGCCAATGGGGAGCTGTGTTTCATGCGGAACAGAAGCCCATCTACTTAAAAACCACCCCTCCCTGTGCGCCAGACTGAAACCAACGTGTTACAGGAATTCTTGTGTTGATGACAATAGCAAAATAAAACAAGAAGGAAAACGGAAAGAAGAAGGTGGATACAGTATATAAGAGAATGTTGGGAAAGGTACTTTATTAATTTTTAAAAGATTTTATTTATTTATTTGAGAAAGAGAGAGCGAGTAGGGGGGACAGATGGAGAGGGAGAAACAGACTCCCCGCTGAGAAGGGAGCCCAGTTTTTGGGGGGGTGGCAATCCCAGGGCCCTGAGATCATGACCTGAGCCGAAGGCAGATGCTTAACCAACTGAGCCACCCAGGTGCCCCAGGGAAAAGTACTTTAAATAATGACACAATTATTTCAAAGGAGCAACAGAAAATAAATATGTATTTTTTCCCCTTCTAAAAGACAATTATAACTCTTAGAATTGAACTTGGGAATGGCCAACAGAAAAGAAAGATTAAACAAGAGAAAGAGACTGCTCTGTAGTGAGTTTTCACTCAGAACCCATAAGGATCTCTGTACTTCAGAGTAGAATGAAATTCTATTAATGTAAGAGTTTCAGACAAATCATGCAGAAGTGATACTCTGACTTCATTTGCACATTTACAAATTTTTCCTTAATGGATAAAAAAAGATGGCGCATTTTCAAGTAAAAGGACTTGATTAGCCATTCGGCTATGTATCATACAACATACTAGGGCCTCAGGATTTACGTCTAAAAGCATCTGAGTTAAGTTTTGTTTTGTTTTGTTTTATTTTAAGGAAATTTTTTTTAATCTTTTTTTTTTTTTTTTAAAGATTTTATTTATTTGACAGAGAGAAACACAGCGAGAGAGAGAACACAAGCAGAGGGAATGGTAGCGGGAGAAGCAGGCTCCCTGCTGCACAGAGAGCCCTATGCGGGGCTCGATCCCAGGACCCTGGGATCATGACCTGAGCCAAGGGCAGACGCTTAACGACTGAGCCACCCAGGCACCCCTATTTTAAGGAAATTTTAAGAATAAGTGATCCGACTCAGATATTTCTGAGAAGCTACATATTATGAAAGGAGAGCCAGAAGTCCCATTCTGGAGTGAAAAAGTTTTGTGGGGGTCAACATCTTCTCTCCCTAGCTGCTACCCACTCCCCAACAGGCCCATCCCTGGGTCACCTCACCAGATGGCACCTCACCAGATAGCTAGGGCTTGCCTCTTCTCTAGTAAGCCCTAGCTATTAACTCAAGTGAGTAAAATATGAACTTACTGTATTGATATATCCTGTTATTTTTAAAGGACTGAAATTCCATATATTAATCTAAAACCATTGTACTGGTCTTTTTAAAACTCTGACCTCTGAATCACTTCGACCTTGAGACACACCCCAAGAGTGACACATGGCATTAACATCTTGAAGTGAGCAGGAAACACTGGCTGCAAAAACAATCTTCCGTGTCTCCAGAAGCCTCCAGAAACGATAGGCAAGAGAACAAAGTGATTCCAAGAATAAATCTTACTCTCGTTCAAGGACTTTCTGCCTGTGTGGAATATGAATGTGAAAGACTGAAGTGGATACAGGTAACTTCCACGTGGAATCTCCATGCATAGATAATGACACGAAAGGAAATGACAACAAACTGGAAATGTTTTTTTTAAACAAAACCTAAACCTGGCTAATGAAAATAGAAGACTGTCCTTGCCGAAGAATGAAAAACATTGTTTGTTTTTTTTTAAAGATTTTCCCACATATCAAATACAAAAGAAGGGATTATTCGAAGATATGGAATAGGGATACTATTTGGATTAGTTATAACTATCTTCTCAACATTTCTTCAAGTACTTTAAGGTCAGAAGAAACTTTCTGAGAAGCTGGAGTAGCTTCTGAGAAGCTGGAGGGCGTATATGTGAAAATACGCCCACAACTAAACAACAAAACATCATCACACTTTATTTTTGATATTTCTTTCTTTTTTTTTTTTGGTGAAGGATGTTAACTAGACTTATTGTAGTGATCATTCTGCAAAACACAGAAATATCGGATCATTATGTTGTACACTTGAAGTTAATATAATGTTATATGTCAGTTATATCTTGATAGAAAATAAAATATGACTTCAAATTATTTGAGAGATAGATGTATATACCTTTGTACTGAATCTAGGATAGTTTCCACCTATACAATATGGTGGAACTGATGTGTGGCTTCTAATAGCTAACTTGTAGAAGGCCAGACGGCTTCCTCCTTATTTGCTGGAGTACTTGCTCTTGGAGCCCGGAGAAACCATGTAAGAAGGTTGAACACTCAGATACTGTTGTGCTGGACAGAACATGTCTAGGTATTTCAGTTGACAGAATCCACTGAGCCCAGCATTCCAGTTACCTGTCAATAGGTATGTGAAGCCACTTCAGCAGACTAAGGCCATCTCTCAGCTCAACATCACTGAGAGACTTCTTTATATACCACTGGTCCTGTTTGAATTTCTGACTCACAAATTTATGAGATTAAAAAAAAAAAAACCAAAAACGATTATGGCCAGGGTGCCTGGGTGGCTCAGTTGGTTCAGTATCTGACTCTTGATTTCAGCTCAGTTCATGGTCTCAGGGTCATGAGATCAAGCCCCACGTCGGGCTCCATGCTCAGTGGGGAACCTGCTTGAGAATCTCTCTCCCTTTCCCTCTGGCTCTCCCCGTATGTTCTTTCTCTCTCTCGTTCTCTCTTAAATAAATAAATCTATAAAAAATGATTATGATCTTAATACACCAAGTTTTGGTACTGTCTGCTTATATCAAGTAACATTATTTAATTTTAAACCTAATTTTCATGATTAACACATGAATTTTTAGGAAGTACTTATTTTTTGTCTCAAGTATCACTGGCCTTGATTAATTTCTTTACTAATAATTTATAATGGAATAACAGACAGTTAATATATTCTTTATATATTTACATATCTACGTGTATTGTAACATTTATAAATGATTGTATTTGAAGTACATTAAATCCTCAGTTCTACAGATCTCTGTAAAAGAATTTTCAGTACTGGGGCACCTGGGTGGCTCAGTCGGTTAAGCATCTGCCTTCTGCTCAAGTCACAATCCCAGGGTGCTAGGATTGAGCACCATGTTGGGCTCCTGGCACTTAGTGGGGAGCCTGCTTCTCCCTCTTCCTCTGCCCCTCTCCCCTACTTGTGCTCTTTCTCTCTCAAATAGATAAGTAAAATCTATTTTTTTTAAGATTTTATTTATTTGACAGAGAGAGAGAGAGATCACAAGTAGGCAGAGAGGCAGGCAGAGAGAGAAGGGGAAGCAGGCTCCCTGCTGAGCAGAGAGCCCGATGTGGGGCTCGATCCCAGGACCCTGAGATCATGACCTGAGCCAAGGGCAGAGGTGTTAACCCACTGAGCCACCCAGGCACCCTCAAATAGATAAATAGAGTCCTAAAAAAATTTTTTTAAAGCACTGTCAGTTTTTTTTAAAAGATTGTTTAGTACTTAACAAAACCCTGGTTTGCTGTGGTATAACAATTGCCCTGTGTCACCTTGGACTGCATGTGGTCCTCCCAACTTCCAGCTTGGGCCCCTGATTTCATTTTGGATGGGAGATTAGTTGCTTCTTCTGAAATGGGCCCGGATATTAACATTTTAGGTATAGCAGTTGCAACACCACAGAAATAAGGACCCTCTATTCTTGAATGATTTTAATGTATTTATTTTAATAAAAGAATTTGAACATGGGGGTGGGGAAGAGTACTCAAGACCAAAACTGATTGCAAACCTCCGACCCAAAGACAACTGTGACCATCCAAAACAGCGAGTTCCCTACTCAAGCTCGAGAGGGAGACAACAGAGGAGACCAACTACAGCCCCAGCGGGTAGGCCTAGAAACCCGGCCGTTGATCATGTTGGGTGCTTGCATTTTCAAAGAAAGAAGGACTGTACTGAATAAAACGTGAATTAATCACTATGCACTGGCAGACTTCAGCCAGGACGTTTATCTACAAATTGAGGCTGGCACAGCAGACTCAGTGGGTTTCTAAATGGGGCTTGTGGGCAGATGGAGAACCAAGGTCATTCGACTACTCATATGGGCACCAGATTTTCATCTTTAATTTTCAGAGTTGACAAGAAAGCTAAGATGTGTCTCCTCCTCCCTAGTCCATTGATATGACCGCATACTTGGCTGGTGCCCGTCAAACAGAACTTTCTCAGCAATTAAAAACATTCCAATGTGTTGTTGATTCTGTACGATGTACAATGGCATTGTGGAAAATATTCTTATTCTTTAGAGATATATATCAAAGAATCTGAGAACGAATGTTATGATGTCTAGGATGTGATTTAAATATGTATTTTTAAAAATTTTATTTATTTGAGAGAGCGAGAGAGCACAAGCAGGGGAAGCAGCAGAGGGAGAGGGGACTCCCAGATGAGCAAGAAGTCCGATGCAGGACTCGATCCCAGGACCCTGGGATCATGACCCGAGCTGAAGGCAGATGCTTTACCATCTGAGCCACCCAGGCACGCTGGGATGTGATTTAAATTGGGGGGGAAGAAAAGGTTCATGAAATAAAGTGTGGCAAATGTTTTCTCAGTGGGTGATGGGAATGTGGTAGTTTAGTCATTACTCTTTCTACTGTTTTGAAATTTTTCATAATAAAAAATCAATAACAACAATCAAAGGAAAATTCCAACCCAGACAAACCACCAAAGAGAAGAATAAATGGCAGAAAGGAAAATATACAAAAGAACAAATACAAATGCCTCCCTGTGAACAAAATGTTTGACATCACTAAGAATCAATAAATAAAAAGATTGTAACTATAAAATAGAATTTATAACCTCCCAATTGGTAAAAAAAAAAATTTAAATGATAAAGCATAAGACCTTTGAAATATTTTCTCTCTCTACCTCTTCTTAGCTTCTGGTAGAATCACAGATTCAACTTTTTTGAAAGTCCATTAGACAAATCATTCAAAAGCCTGAAAACTGAATGCTTTTTTGAAGTCCATTTATCCTTGGTTTGTTTATTTTAGCAACAACTTGGGAAAACCAAACCAAACCAAATCCTTGATATCCAGTAACAGGGGACTGATTCAGTACATTATGACACGTGCAAACACTGAATACTATGTAAACATTAAAAGAATAATACTGAGTTATGTTTACTTATATGGAAAGAAGTTCTTAGCATATCGTTAGGTGAAACGAGAAGCATGCAAAACTGTATATATAGTGGGATCCAGTTTTTATAGGAAACTATAGGTATATATACAGACAAAAATTCAGCCAGGAGATACACCACCAACTTAGCAGTAGCGGTCTCTATGTAGCAGCATTGATTATAAATGATGCTTTTTTTCTTCTTTATGTTCTCCTCCAATAAAAATTCTTTTTAAAAACTTAAAAAAAGACTCAGTTTCAGAGTGTAAGGTCTTTCATTTTTAAAGAAACTCTTAGTCTTTTAAAGAGTAAGCGGAGGGATGATATAATTGAAGGCAGTGTTAAGACCTAGGCAGGCACAACTGTATGTAAATCAGGATTCCATCAGGATTCCACCAGGATCGGTCAACTTCAGCTGGAGGAAGGCCAAAAGCTATGGAAGGGAGAGGCCACTGAAAATATTACAGAACAACAGAGCATCTTATGAAGAAATACATATTGGTAATGTTTTTTAATTTTCTTCTTTCAATAGCACAAGTGCCTTCTATTTCGGGTTGTCTCAGAAGCGGGCCAGTCTGTACAAGCTAACACCAAGTTTTCAAGGAACAATTCCTGCTGCTGTGGCTCGAGCATTCATCCGCTGTGGGGCCATGAAACTTCTCAGGACAAGGAGCACAATGCCAGGCCTTGTGGAAGCCGCTGTGGCGGGGAGGCCAGACCCGGGGAGCCGGAGCCAACCCCAGGCCTCGGAAGTGAACCTGCACGTCCGGATCCACGAAATGTCAGCTTGTGAGGGACCTGGATCTCCCACGGGACTCAGACTTTAAGTGTAAACAAGGACAACAAGCTTTCTGCTCAGGCGAGTCGAGAACAGATGAACTCAGTCTTCCCTGCAGTGACCCAAGACTCTGTCCTGTAGGTAATGCCAGTGAAATGTGGATGCTCCCTGGCCTGCTGCATCACCCAAGAGGGCTTTTCACCCCTCAACAGAGGTCAGCCCTTCTATATCTGATATGCTTCTAGTAACAACCTTGGAGACACTCTTCAAGAAAATCCCAGATAAGAACAGGATCAAGCTAGCACCTAAACCACATATACCTTTTGGTCATGTCACCCCTGCATAACTTGTCAAAGGTTGCTAAGGGAGAAAGCTCTAGCTTTCTCCTAGGGACACTGACACATTTATACTTCATCCCTGGCTATTCTGAGTTGCACAAACAAGATGGACCACTGGTGCAAGCCACCAGAAGGAAAGGTGGCAGAGTTTGCGGAAACTGAAGAAGAGCACAGCTCTCTTTTAGATCCTCAAAGGGAGATTTAAACTTGTCTCTTTACAATAACACAATACCAAATGGTTCTGGAAGTATGTTGTTTCAACTTTAACAGGTCAATACAGGCATTACAGATAGAAAGAAAAATGGCAGGGTGACACAGGACAATGGAGTGCAGGAATAAAAAGTACTGAGAATGGTCTGGTGAAATAAAAAGGGAAAAACCCAAGTCGCAGCAATGGACAAAATAATTTCAGGCTATATGTAAAGCAAAAAAAAAAAAAAAGAAAAATCTACTGTTTTCAAGGATGAGTTTAATTTCTTTGAAAACTGAAGACTCAAAGATAAATTGAAAAGGATGTATTGCCAATGAAAAGACACTCAAGTCAACATTTGTCTTTCAGCAGCTGTGGACAGTGGTGCAGGTTGTGCACTGCACAAAGGTACCACATCTGGGGGGGCGCTTAATCACAGATATTAAAAATTTATGTATTTATTGTGACAATATTCCAGTAGATAGCTGTATCTTGAGGAAAGGTGTCTTAAAATTTGCAATGGCACCATATGGTTCTCAGAGCCTTGATTTCACCAAAAAAAGCACCCAATGGCTTAACTGAAAGGACTCCATGAAATTAGTAGCAATTTCCATTTTTCAAGAAATGGAATCCCAATGCATTTAATTTTAAAGTCCTAAAATTTAATGGATAATGAGAAAATGTAGAGAGGTACTCAAAAATTACCAATTTCATGTGCTCTCTTTCTTGTTTATTTTCTTAATTGCTTTTGTCTAATCCAGTATTCTTTGTAGGTAATGTTTTACTTTTCAAGGTAATACAGCATTATTCTCTTTGGCCTTCCAAAAAAATGAAAAGAGGAAATTGTACAAATTGATGCTTTTCCAAATGTATGCAATTTTTATTACTGAATCATAAGTATTTAAGGACATGCATCTAAATGATCACATAGGAAATTCTATATTGGACACATGCATACGTCTTTTAGTGAGCACTGTAAGTGCTCTTATCTAAATCATAACAAATAGTCCACATTCCAAGTTCTGAAAATTGGGCAAATTAAATGTTGGTTGGCATGGTGTGATATGAGTCTACCTTTCTCCGATTTTCCCCTCTTCTGCTTTTTGTCTCATAATGGGGAAAAGGACAACTTGGGTAAACACTTTCCTTACTTTTGGAATAAAGCAAGCCAGGTGTGAGAAGTTTTTCTTAAGGTCTGCAATCTTATATCCCATGGACACTGAATTATTAATGGATAAAAGAGAGAACAAATAACCAAGAGAGGGTTCTTGGCAGCCATTGTTTGACGTTCATGGTGTTACACAACATTGAGCATGTCCAATTCACCTGCCAGGAGCTATCTGATTCTTACTCTAGGGTTCCATTTTCCTATTTCGATCTTATCCAGCATCTGGCGGGGTGATGGTCCATGTCAGAAGATGTAGATCTTCTTTTTATTCCATTAAACTTTGGGATCTTATTATGATATCATGCCTCATATATTTTCATCAACAAATGATCATATTAGCTGGTTATCTATTCCCTGCAGAATCTAGGCTTGTGTTAGGAAAGGAAATAAAAAATCAGGATTTTATTAGTCTCTTAAGTGTTCAGTCCTTCTGTTCTCCCAGGTTTGGCTGGACTGTCTCCTCATCTCATTTATCAGGTAGAATGGCATTAAGAACACTCCGTCCACACGCTATCTCAAAGGAGATGCACAGCCTTCTTTACACTTAGATTGAATTTGCTAGACTCTGAGGTTAAAGAGGCAAAAGAACTGCTGTTTTAGCATTTACAGTGAAGTTCCAACTAAAGGACTGATTCAGTGGAGGTGCCCCTAGGAGGGCACAAACAAGAATGGAAGGGTTAAGGTCAAGGCATTGGTGAGCAGGATCACATGATCCAATCATTCCAGCTGTTAAGTAGATTGATTTCTCTGCCTGGCTACACGGTGCACTTCGGTAGACTGTTTTTCTCCTTTACTTTTGGGAAGATGATACTAATTTAAGCAGCGGAGTCTCAGTTCTTGGGGTGAAAGAAAAAAGCATTCTCAAACAAGTTCTTAAAATGATGTCTGGGATTTTCTTTAAAATAATTTAGGGGGAGGGAGAACAAAAGGAGGGGACCTTTCAACAAGGGTCATGAGATGATCATTGTTCAGACTGAGCGATGGGTACTTTCTCTACTTTTGTATATGTTTGAAATTTTCCATTGAAAGAGTTTTTTTTTTTTTTAAATGAGGTAGAGAGCCAATGATCCAGAAACTTGGTAGTTACCCGTTTCAATCTTTAGCCTCACCTAAACCTTTTTTTTTAATTGCTAACAAGGAATGCTGTCTAACATCATTTTCTCTCTTCCTATCGGCCCATCTTATAGTCAAGATATTAACAAACAGCAGAAATACCAATGGAAAGGAATTGACGAGGAGGGAGGCGCAGCTATCAGCCCGTATGGGATGGATGGTGGGCTGTACACACATTCTCTAAGCTTCATGCTCTCCTGGTGCCCAGGCATGGAAATCTGCACCCTACGTCTCCTCTCCTTGGTTAAGCACATACTGGAATGCCAAGCTACAGTGTTTCTTCCTAGGCTGCTACACTTTTCCTTAGTTCTTGTGGTTGGAATAAGAGTCAAGACCAAAAAATGACAAACAACTGTGGAGAAAGTTGTGGGTTTATACAGGACAGGGAGAGAGAATCAGCTGCTTTCTTCCAGGATTGCACATCTCTTCCCTGCTCTTGGCACCCTAGACGTCCAGATTCTAGAGGCAGGAGATCTCAATGAGTGGAGGAGCTCAGGCACAAACCCCCCCACCCCCCAGCATCTGGAAGAACTTGACTGCCGTATGGTGCTGCGGTCAGCGTACCGAGGCCCGCCTTTCAGAATTAAACTATATTCAGTGTACCCAGCAACTCTCAAACATGGCAGATTCTGAACTTGGCTGCAATCACGAGCCACCGTTCTGAACAGCCAGCTTCTTTTGGAAAACCTAGAAGAAGATCCTACTAAATACCTACAGATACAGAGATAAGGACATTTGGGGGCTTGATGTCATTCTTTTTGAAAAGTATTGCAAATCCTACCTTAAATGTAACCCCCCTAAGCTGACCTTGGGCATACAAAAGAAGAGTTTCTTCTTCCAAAACAGGAATGGAAAAAAAGAGGGAGCTGGCATCCCCCCCCATCCCTGCTATCAGTTAAGTGAGGTTAAAGAGGATTTCTTGGCATAAAGACACTTGATTCTATTCCACCTAAAGTAATGAGGTGAGAAGGTAAAAAAGAGATCTGTTTGAGGAGAGGCTAATTGAACAGGTTCCTACTCAAAGGAAGAATAAAAACACACCAAGGATTCTATAGGAGAATAAATGCAGAATTCTGTAATGCTGCTTTATGAATGTGGTGCCATGTAGGGGGCTCTCGGCAAGCACCTCATCCTCTTCTTTGGGCAAAAGATACGATTTGGATTTCTTCTTGCTCATAATCTCCCACCAAGAGAAGAATTTAAAGATTGCCTCATTTTTGCCAAATGGCTAAAAAAAAATTCTGTTCTATCCTATAATTATGCTCTAGCTCCAGCCAAGGCAATTTAGGCTATGAGACGCATTTCAGTCATTTGGGGCTAGTTCAAACCTCCTCTTAGTCTTCCCGGAGAACACCTGAAAAGCATAAAATAATATGGCTTTGCAGCATACCTTTCTGTTATATAAATATTATTATGTGACCTTAAAGATCTAGCAGAAAACCGCCACAGGGGGTGCTGTTGGGTCCTGCCCAGAACTCCTTTACTTCATTAGCGGGCTCACCGCGTGAGAGAGAGAGTGCGAGCGAGCGGGCGGCTGGAGGTGCTGTCTGCGAATGGTGAGCAGAACTGCCTTCGCCCTTGGAGCCCCTGCAACAAGGAGGCTCCATATCCCCTGCTGGGGGTGACCGGAAGCTAGTGAACAGCATGGGAGTCCAAAGCCTGGCCCCCTTGCTTCCAGGCAGGCTTTACCCTGTGGTGCAATTCATGCTCCAGAATTCTCCGTGGGATTGAGCTAAAGCTGGAACCCAGCGAAAACTATGTCCTTGATCTATAACTTCCCCTTTCCTCTCCTGCTACTTTTACTCCCCAGCATAGCCCTCTGAGAGCACTCCCTCAATAAAGCCCCTTCACAGGAATCCTTGTCTCAGGCTCTGCTTCTAGGGAACCTGACCCATGACACTTCAAGAAACCTATGGAAGCAAACTGAAATGAACATTTATTGTTTTTAATCTACTGTCTTTCATTGTCTCCCAATCAGGACAATTTCATGGGTTTAGAGCCGTGGACATAAGCATAGATACTAAATAGTCCTATGATGACATGTGGAAGGTTCACTGGAATCTGTAGTAGGGAACATTTCTATTTGGGCATCCAACTTAATAGACAAATAGCCCTCCCAGCCCCCAGACCCAGTTCCCAAAACAATGTGCAGCTCAGATCGCAAGAGCCATTTTCCATCCGTGTACTTAACACACGGAGACGAGGCGGGTACCACTCTTCTGTCCTGCTGCAGCAGGATTCGCTTTCCTAATACTATACGAACTCCGTGTGAGGCCAGCTGGCTGTTTTAATTACTGTTTGACATCTGATATCCCTAAATTCCAATTCATAGAATTAAAAAGAAAAAGCAACTCGGGTTAAGGTTCAGATGAACACTGTTTACATGCCTGATGATGCTCTGAGGTCGACTCGTACCACCTCAAAAAAGATACACATCATTTATCTTTCCTTGCAAGAATTAAAAACACCAAACCAGTCAACTTAGATTCTTCCTAAGAATCTAAGTTTGTTGGGGAAAGCTTAGTCCCTTGATTGAAAGCCTTACTTGTGAGCTCACATCTCGTTCTCCCTATTCCTATTTCGTCTGGCAAAGCCTGCATCTGGGACGAACCCAGGGACTGGAGGGGGGAATGAGGGTGGGGGGCCGTCCTTGGAAGCTAGAGGTCCTCTTTCCTTGGGGTTCCCTTTTCGCTGTGGTGGGGTGTGCACTAGTGGGGTTGGGACGGCCTTCCAGGCTGGGGATGAGCGGCGGCGCGGCTGGTCCTCCTCCTTCCATCTGGCCAACGACGGGCAGCCCACCCTGGCTGACCTCCTCCAACTGTCTTTGGCAAATGTACAGCATCCTCACCTACAGCTGTTAATGACAGAGGTCTTCCTATAGCCTTCTGAAGCATTTTCACTTGCATTAAAATGTTCTGCCCTCCTAACAATGCTGTGAGGTAGAAAGTTGGGATATCCTCGGTGACCAGTGATCTGTCCACCCCTGCGGAGCTCCATGGGAACACAGCTGCAGTAAGAACCTTGGTCTCCCGACTGGGTGAAGCCTTCCTGAGAGACGCACCCAGCCCCCATTCCCAGCTGCACCACCCGTTTAAACTCCCAAGTCAAGAAACTTCTGCAAAGAGAATAATAATATGACCTACTTCACAAAATTGTTATAAGGAATAAAAAAACCAAAAACATCTGGAAAATTCTCCAGCCAAGTAACAGCTATTAGATGTTTGATAAATATTAGTGGTCTTCCCCCTTGACACTCTTGCTTTCTGTATTGTTTCCACAAAATTTCTAACACAAATTGGGGGCAAAAGGCATGACTCCTTTGAAGCCAGTGGGAGAAAATAGTTTGGGGAACAATGTGCCACACATGATTGGGGCCTGATGACCCACAAAGGGGGTGTTCTGAGGGGACCCCCCAAAATGGCCTACCTGGTGGTCGTCCGAATGGTGTTTTCTTTTGTGTGATTGTGCTCTTTGCTCACTTTTTCTGTAAGAAGAAGGAATGAAACATCCCTTTTAGGTCGTTCTTACTCAATTTGTGTCTCTAAGGTTTAAACAGAAACTCCCTCAACATTTCTCTTTCTCTCTTGCGGTTTTCTTTTGGTTTCCTTTTTAAATATTCAAACCATCTCTGTCTTATTCATAAAGACCATCATGAAAAGCATATAGACAGCATCCACAAAAATATTTTAGTAAAAACCAATCAAAGGGAAACAGTCACTGACAAATTTCAAGTGTGTTGTCTGATTTTAACGAGGCCTTAATAAGTACACATACACACAGAGAGATGTGCACAGAACCCGTTATTTCTACTCCATCTTTCCCCAGCTGAAAATTTCTGCTTTCCTCTGATTCAGCATGAAAATTGCAGTTGTTGCAACTGTTCCGCTTCCGACTTTGATGACAACCTTTAAGCATTCTGTATTGTCAGGCCCCTTTGTGAGAGGGGATATAAAAACAGCCATAAGACCTCTGGGTTCTGCAGTCATCGAGCGCTTATTCTGATAAATGTCACCAGGGACACAAAAAAATATCATTAGACAAGCAGAGGTAAACCCTCCCTTACTCTGTCTTGAGGTCTGTATCTACCAGCTGTCAGGAATTATTTAATTAGCTTTCAAGAACACAAAAGTTGAACTCCGGCCTTCCCAATCCAGTTCAAATGTGAGGATTCTGCCCTGACTGTCACAGCCCTCAATGGCTTCAGCATGCAGAGAAAACCTGGCCAACTCGACAAGGGTTTCAGATTTCCAAGGCAGAGCAAATAAAAAGACCTCCAGATCTTAGGGATTTTTGAACAAATTTAAACAGGTATTTGGAAAAGCGAATGGCTTATAACATCCACGCAATACTTGGTAACATTAGTCTGAAACGTCTGCGTGCAAGTTGGTGTGGATGGTTGTTTGCTGTCCCCTCGACAATGACAATGAGGCTGAATTTGGATTCAGAGGCAGTATTCTTTCAGAGAGCAGGAAACCGGGGCTAAAAGACTTGCCTGAGGTCACCCAGGCAGTAAGTGACAGTGCCGGGGTGAGAACTCTCAGACACAAAGTTTGTCGCTGATAGCAGACAGCGATAATGTACTGGGAGAGACAGAGACTTTCTGAAAAGAACCACACACTGGCCTCACTTTTGGAAACTTTAACTACTAAGTAATTTTCAGAGTTATATTGTTTTTAGATATGCTTTCAGCCTGTTTAAAAAAAAGAAAAGCATCTTGTAGGATTTGGAGCTTTGGGGCGCTTGCAACGATCCATGTGTCCTGTGAAGTTTACGGAATTAACTATTTCCATCATTACAGGGCTTTGCACAGAGAACAATCTTTGTTTGAGAAACAGGAGGCCACTATTTTTGGGACCAACTGATAGTTTCAAGCTCTGGGGTGTGTCACCAGGCCAACAAGGTGAACTATCATGATGGTATGCAGATTCTAGCTTCTTTTCCTTGGTATTTTCCTTAGGGAAAGCAAGTGAATATTTAAATAATGAGGCCTCTCATGGTGTTTTGAATATGTTACTCGTAACAAAACAGTTTATCAAACATTAGTAACAAACTTTACTGATGCATGAACTTCTATACATAGGCCAAATATACATAGACAAGCTATGTGTATTTCATATGAATCTGAATCTTATATGTGTCAATATCTTCAATCTCAATCATGTTCAAATAACAACAGTATGTTAAATTTGTTAAGGACAAATACTATGCGGCTTCAAAGAGTTGACAAAGGTAACCAAGAGGACCCTCAACTGTTCTATCAAGACACTTAGCTGAGCTGGTAATTCCTACACCTGTGAATTCCAAGTATTCAAAGCAAAAACAGAAAAATGCTCTGCAAGGGGATAGCTGGAAAGGGTCCTCACATTTTCATCTTCTCCCTTTCCTTGATTTTTTTTTTTTTTTTTTGGCAACATACAGTAAAATCTTAATTCAAACCGCACTAATTTGGAATTCATGGTAATTTAGTCACTGTTGGGAGTAAATTGAAGTTTATCTTTTGAACATTCGGAACAAAAAAAAAGAGGCTGTTAATCAGATCAACAGCCTAAGCAAAAGTAGAGGTGAGATGTTAAGCCTAGTCAACAGGGATCATTTGCACGGAATTGAATGGAGTTCTAATTTCAAATGATTCTTAACTATTTATTAAAGAAAGTTTGGCAGGAGTTCCACTTGGCAACATTTTATTAACTTAGTTTGAGTGGCAGTATGCATGTTAAAGTAACAAAATTGATTTCTGCCAGAAAAATCCTATAATGCGGGTGTTTTTACTTTGTTAGAGTGGCTTTCCTTCCAATTATTCCCAATTATTGACATTTTTCTGCACAGAAACGTACCTGACAGTTGAAAGAGAAGCTCGGAAGCCATCTTCACAGAGATATCCTGACTGAAGAGGTTTCTCTCTGGGGGCACTCTGCCCTCTGGCAGCTTCTGTAAGGGTTCGGTTTTCTCTCGCCCGATTAAAGTGCTATAGCCAACATTCCGGCTGGGTGATACCGAGACACGCGAATCCTGGATGTCAACCTCCATGGGCTCCTCTTTAATCTTCACCATCTGAGTTTCCTTGTAGCTCTCCGCTGCAAGCAGGTGAATGAGGAGAAACCAGAACACCATGGTTTTAAAATTCTGAACCAAACCCAGTTTCTAACCCCAGAGAGAACCACCGGGATCGTGTTTGGGAGCAGGTGAGATAAGCACCACAGCACAGGGGCCCACAGATGGAAAAATGACTAGCTCAGCCCACCCAGTTTCCTGAAACGCTAGGGAACTGAAGCCCAGAGAAAGTAAGTGCCTTGCCCAAGGCCACACCTGCGGCAGCAGAACCAGACCCAGCTGGGTCTCTGAACCGAGCACTCGGGGACCAGTGACCAGGGTCTCCCGGCCACACCCCCACCCACGTGCTCCATTCTCTCTGCCCTGCCGCTTCCAGAACTGACGGAGAACGTGGTGAACATCTGTCCCTGTTTCAGAACTTACTCATTTCAGCGAATCAAATCAAAGCGAACATTTTAATATGATGGCTGTCTCCCTCTCTTTTTAAGGCTCTGATCATTTTTTTTTTTTTTCTCTTTCTCTTCTGGGGCATCTAAGTTCATAAAGGGTAAACAGGGTCGATTCAACTGAGACATTCATACCTTGCTGGGAGCTAGTAATCCTCAAGACCACCTAGGAAGTTAATTGCAGCCCAAGGACCAACACTTAGAAAAACAGCAATCTTACAGGTTATAATAATGGTTCAATTTACTGACTGTTTTTGCTTTAGGTGTGACTATTAGATGTTTGATCTTTAGTCGGAAACATACATTCGCCTTGCCAAGTCGGACTGTCTTTATGTCCGTGCATTCTGCAGAGCTAATGACAGAGCATCTCTGAAACAAGGTGGAGCAATTAGCCCAGCCATTAATTTGGGTCACTTTAAAACAAGCACTTTCAAATCAAGAAGCATTTACTAGTAACTATAGTGTACTCAGCATTCTGGGGGAGAAAAGGAGGATAGATAGAATAGTGGGTTGAATGGTGACCCCTCAAATTCTATGTCCTAACTCCAGGAACATGTGAACGTCACCTTATTTGGAAAAAGTGTATTTGCAGATGTGATTCAGTTAAGGATCTCAAGATGAGATCATTCTACGTTACTCAGGTAAGCCCTAAAACCAATAATAAGTGTCCTTAGAATAGATAGGTAAGGACGAGAGACACAGGAAGGGCACGTGAAAACAGAGACAGTGCTTTGGACTCAATGTGTGTTCCACCCTCTGCCCCAAAATTAATACACTGAAACTTCATATACAACGTGATAGTATTTGGGGTGATTAGTCATCAGGATTGAGCCCTCATGAACGGATTAGTGCCCCTATAAAAAAAACCCCAGAGAGTGACCAGACGGCAAATATTTGGGCTCTTTGATTTCGGACTTGCCAGCCTCCAGATCTGTAGGAAATACATTTTTGTCGTTAAGAAGCCACCCAGTCAATGGATTCTGTTAATAGCAGCCTGACTGGAGCAAGACAAGAAATTGGAGACATGGCAGCCACAAGTTAAGGATTTCCCAGAGCCACCAGAAACGGGGAGACGTAAGAAATAGGGGCTCCCCTAGAGTCTTCAGATTTCGGACTTCTGGCCTCCAGGCTGTGAGGGAATACATTTCTGTTGTTTTAGGTTACAAAGTCTGTGGTAATTTGTGATAGATGGATGGCTATAGCAACAAGAAGCAGTAGGAAGCAGACGGGACAGATGTGAAAGGAGAACCTCACTGTAAGCTGGGTGGCTGGAGAAAACTATGTGCTCCTTACAAAGCATGAGATGGGGTGAGAGCCAAGTACATGTGCAGTTTATTGAGTTGTAGTAAAGAAGACAGAAGAGCACTTTTAATTGAATGATTACGACTAATATAGTGTTGTCAATAAAAGCTATGTAAGAAGTGGGCTAATTGTTCTTTTCTCCTTCCCGACATATTACACATGGTTTTCATGGTAAATGACTTGTTTTTTTTTGTCAGCAACTAAACTGCCAAGCAACTGTTATATTTAATTTAGATCCCTTCCCCCTTTCCCAATTCCTGCCAAGCTGTTGTTTCTCCGCATATCTGTGAGGCTCATAAAAACCAAGTTGATTCAATCATGCTTAAAAAAAAAATAAAGAAAAGAATATGAAGCTTTCAAAGTTACATGCCTAGCTTCTTTGCCTTGATTTGTAGTCCACCTGATTTTTCTGGAGTACGGACTGTACCTCTTGCCACTCCTTAGGGATCTGATGACCTGACAGCCACACTGACCTCTAGTTACTTCACCCATAGGTGCAGTCACAACACACACTTCCCTCTCTGGGCTCCCTCAAAGTACATAATGTTTGGGAAATAAACAGTGGGGTCAGTGACACAGGTATGTAACGATGTCTCTGAACCCTGCAAGTCATTCCAAGGATTGAAGACAAACACAAAAACATACTAGAAAAGGAGTCACTTAATTCCACAAAAATCTCAGTGCTATGAAGAGCAAAACTAGAAAGAAGCTCCATTAGCTTTATCTTTTTCCATCTCCTTTCCCCAGCTTTGCCCCTGGGTTAAAAATCATCCTGCTATGGGTACCACTGGCTTGAACGGTATCAGTCTTTGAAAGCTACTTGGGATAATTTCAAGTATGATTTATATGAAGTGCTTTCTGCCCTTTCTTATGACAACTCTTGACCTTTCACGAATGCACACAACACTGATTAATGATAAAATCCTCTAGCATTTTTAAGCCACCTGATAGACTCCAGACTCAGAGTTTTCAAGCTGAAGTCTCAATGGGCAAGTGAGACATAATATAAGAGATATATAAGAAAAAAAAAAAAGAAATATATAAGAAAATATTTGCCAACCGTTCTCTTGTCTTTTTTTGTTGTTATTAAAGCAGAGTTTCTTAACCTCAGCACTGCTGACACCTGGGGCCAGACCCTTCTTTATCTGGGGAGGCTGTGCTGTGTGTTGTAGGACGGTTAGCAACATCCCTGGTCTCCACCTACCAGATCTCAGTAGCACCTGTCCTCCAGGTGTGACAATGATGAACAACTGCAGACGTTGCCAATATTCTCTGGGGGCAAGATCTCCCAATGGAAAACCACTGCCACACTTCAGTTTTCAACCCCCTTCCCCCAAATTTAATCAGAACCCAAGGCATATAAGAAAGAAAAGCTCCCCTTAAGTTCTAGCTTAAGGCTCCCCACATATTAATCACCGTCTCAGCCTGGTGCCTGGACAGGCTGGCCTAGGAAGCAGGCGGCAAGGCTGATTTAGGAAGAGATCCTAAGTCGGCCAGAGATCCCACCGGTCCTCTCTCCCCTTTGCCTAAGGTGTCCTGACAACACAGCGGTTGAATTAATCTTTTTACTCACTCTTAGCTTTGACTCTCATACCCAGGGCCTTGTCCACCCATCCGGGGTTTACTCTCTCCCATCATCTTCCCTCTCACACGCATCGTAAATCCTTTTGGAATCTCTTCCTAGGATAACAGGACAAATACTAATTTTACCCCGAGGGGCCTATACTGCAATTCCGAGAAAAAAACTGGCACGTGGACAAAGATGAGAGACAGTGTTAACAGTAAGGTTATGCCAGGGAGGTGGGTGGTAGGTGACTGTTTATTGCAATGCCCATTAGTATCTTGTAATTTTTCTATGATCAATACAGATATTCTGTCATTTACTTACATTTTTAAAAAATAAAAAATGACTACACATGCCCATAAAAAGATGATTATTTCCTTTTTTAGAAGCATTTAGAACACTGTGTATGCCTGGTGGCGTCGGAAGAGTGGGCTTGCAAATCAGATAAGTCCGATTCAAACTTGCTTGGCAACCGCAGGGGACAAAGCCATGAGAATTTCATAATACGGTCTTTTCTACTTCCGCAAACACAGTACACATAAGTAACTATCGATTAGTATTATTTCATTCCTCAGTCATTTGGTCATCGTACCATCCGAAAAATGTCCACTAGGCACTACGTCCCATGATGGAGGAGGGGTGGGTTAGGGAGGCAAAGATGATGTTGCTCTTGCTCGCTAGCACCTTAAACCTACATAAATGGTCAGACGAGGGGCGCCTGGGTGGCTCAGTCGTTAAGCGTCTGCCTTCGGCCCAGGTCATGATCCCAGGGTCCTGGGATCGAGCCCCACATCGGGCTCTCTGCTCAGCAGGAAGCCTGCTTCTCCCGCTACCATGCCCTCTGCTTGTGTTCCCTCTCTCGCTGTGTTTCTCTCTGTCAAATAAATAAAATCTTTATAAAAAAAAAAAATAAAAAAAAAAATAAATGGTCAGACGAGTAGAAACAGCCCACGGGTAAAAGAGGTAAGATGAAAATACGGTGTGGGAAGAGGACTCAAGGAAGACTGCGAACCACAGCACAAAGGCGGAATTAAAGTCTGCCTGGGGTGTTCGGGGAATATCACGTTGGCTGTGTTGGCTGCAGGGCCAGAATCGAGAGATGGAAATGGCACCTTGAGTAAGTGAGACTCACAGGGTGTAAACAGAAAAGCAACTCTACTTCCGTCTTCCACTGTGTTATTAAGCCTGCCTTAATAGGAAGAGTTTCTTTCCTGTCCCTGGGTGAAAACTCAGGCAGGCCCATAACCTGATTAATTCTTAGCTAATACAAAGCCGAGTGGTTCTTTAAGCAGCAAAGCGGTCTTGATTCAGAATCCAGAGGGTCCGATCCATTTGTCAGGCTACAGTTCCACCTCCTGCGGGGGGAGTCCCGGCCCCTCCCTGGAAGGGTCTACAGGCAGCCTTTCGTGGGCGAGGGAATCACATGGGCTCCTTCTCCCTCTCTCGTAGCCTTCTCCCCAGCACACTAGCTATCTTTTCAGACCCTAGAAAAGACTAGAGGAGAAGGGGGAGAGAGGATGGAAAGCTCTTTGCTACACCGTTCTAGAACGCCTTCACCCTATTTAGGCCAGCAGGGGTGTCTCTCACGGGATTCAAGTGTGGGGTTTTCAGAGACCCGTAGCTTTGAAGTGATCTTTCCCCTGAAGTTCCCCGTATGTGGCTGAACTCCCTCTTGTCTGGGGTCTCTTATTCCCTCCACTGCCCTAGGAACCCACCTGTCCATCCCATTTTGTCATTATGCAGCAGCCACCCATTGTCTAGGCGGCCCCACCGGAAGGCATTTAAGGCCACACTCAGGCCAGCCCTCCTGGGGGAAAATGGCCTTTGCTGGGGCCAGGGTTGACAGCTGCCTCTGTCCTCGGTGACAAACAGCGCAGACTCAGCCCCCGCCCACCCGCCCCAGCACAGCAGCGTCTCTCACAACTGCAGTCCCCAAAGCAGTTTGCCATTTCCCACCCTCTAGCTTCCCCAGGCAGACTCGGGCCTCCTCACCTGAGGAAAACACGTGACAAATGCCCCAAGGGGCGTCCCTTAAGCTGTGCTTTCTAGATCTGGGGTGAGGCCGGTACCCCTTCCCTCACCCCTGCCACCCTGCAGTGCGGGGAGCACAGCGCGGCTGTCTCCAAGATCCCCGCCTCTCACCTTTATACTCTCAGTCTGGCCAAGAGGTCCAAGAGTTGTATGTGTGGTAAAATTCATCACTTTAGCTGTTTTTAAGTGTCTAGTTCGATGGCATTAAGTACATTCACATGGTTGTACCATCATCACCGTCCATCTCCAGAATTTTTCATCTTCCCTAGTGAAGCTCTCCCCATTCAACACTAACTCCCATTCCCCCTTTTCCCCCACAACAGTAACAACTGTTCTATTTTCTGACTCTAGGACAAGAGTTTCTGTCCTTCCTCTCTCCCCTTCCCCCTCCCTCCTCCCTCTCTCTCTTCCCTTCCCTTCCCTTAAAATTCTTCATGCTGGAACCTTGGTGCTGAAGCCAAATCCTCTACTGAACAACCGTTTAACAAAGACATTCATACTATATTCCAGAGAAATGAAGCTGGAGACGTAGGTCGGGGCAGAACGTGGAGTCTTTGCTGGGGGCCCGGAAGCCTGGACAGAATGGGGGCAAGCGAGGAGCCAGCGTTTGGGAGATTTGCCCAGGGGAGGAGCGCGATCAGGTTGCACTTCAGAAGGCCAGCCTGGCAGTGGCACTTGGAAGGCCTGGGAGGAAGTGGAAATGGGGGCAGTTGTTAGGAGTTTATGGTGGTAATCCAACCAAGGAGATGCTGAGGGCCTGGACTAAAGGTCACGGGGATAGAAAAGATTCACAGGATATTCTAGAGGTTGAATGGGGAGGAACTGGAGGCGACTGGCTAGTAGGAGCCTGAAGAGAGAATGAAGAAACCAATGTAAGAGAAATTACAAAGGAAGTTTGTACACAGCCAGGGGTAGTGTGACTAAAAAAATAATTCTATACCTTCTACGCCTTGAGATTTGGGGGACGCTCTCAACAGGAGTAGGAAAAATAGAAAAGTTGGGTGGTGGAGAAATATGGAGGGACATTTTCAGTTCAGTTTTGGCTAAGTACTTAGGATTTCTGCAGGAAGTGGAGGTCGGGCTGGCTGTGGGCAGTAAGAGGGGAGTCACCAGTGACACACAGACCTGAGGGCATCTGACTCCAGAGGACGTGGTGAGATCCAAGGGAAGGTGAGTAGAGAGCAGCGGATGGGGTGGAAACGTTACCTCCACTCTTAGATGGGAAGAGGAAGAAAGTGAGGAAAAGAGGAGGCGAGGGAGTGGCCCGGCACAGGGTGTTCATGGAAACCCAGAGAGAACGATGGAGATACCCAGATACCTTCATGAGAGCCTTGTGCTTTTAGCCTCCAGGCCTGTCGGAGACCCACTGCATTTCTGCCCTTGGGCTCCTGCACGCTTAGATGATTCCTTCCGTTGGTTTCTGTCCCCTGTAAAGCCCCAGCCCCCTATCATCCCTCAGCACACATCCAGATACCTCCGCGCTCCTGCAATACCGCAATATTCCAGTTGCCTCAACTTGCCATGTTCTTCCTCCCTCATTCCCTTCTAAAATACCCCCGTAACATCCTGTTCAGATTTCAAAAGTATACTTGGCCTTTGAACCATGTGGAGGTCGGGGGTGGTGAGCTCCCCTCCCCTCACACAGTCGAAAATTCACATGTAACTTCTGACTCCCCCAAAACTGAACCACTCATAGCCTACTGCTGACCGGAAGCCCGACTGATCACGTAAACAGTCAATGAGCGCATATTTTGTCTGTTATATGTCTCATAAACAGTGTTCTTATGATAAAGTAAGCTAGGGAAAAGAAAATGTCAGATCATAAGGAAGAGACATTTAAGGCACTGTACTGTATTTATTGAAAAAAATCCACGTATATGTGGACCCGCGTAGAAATGGACCGCACAATTCCAAGCCATGTTATTCAAGGGTCATCTGTATTCAGGTGTTCCCTCCATGAGCAGCATTCCTTTATCGGTGTCCTGGGACCCTCCCTCTCACCCCGCTACCCTACCCTCGTTCGGCCCCTGCAAATCCTGGAGCTAGCTGCCATTATGATTCACAGGAGCATTTTTACCCCTCTGCACCGAACTCTCAGGGGTGAGCGAGAGTCTTATCTGTCTTTCACTCGCAAAATGTCGCACAGGGCCTTGCACATTCAGTATTCTTACTGTGCATCTGTCACCCGAATCACCTGAAGCACAGCCCATAGTGTGTGATGCCATTCTCTGTCTCTTGACCTCGGTCTGCCATAGATGCTATGAACTCAAAAATAACACAGAGGGGCGCCTGGGTGGCTCAGTCAGTTAAGTGTCTGTCTTAGGCTCAGGTCATGATCTCAGGGTCCTGGGATCGGAGCCCGCATCCAGCTCCCTGTTCAGCGAGGAACCTGCTTCTCCCACTCTCTCTGCCTCTCCCCCTGCTTGTGCCCTTTCTTTCTCTCTGTCAAATAAATAAATAAAATCTTAAAAAAAAAAACCCAAAATACGAAAAGATAAAACATTGACAATGGCACTGAAATGGACAATAAAAATTGACCCTTCTCTCTCTAGGTGGCTCACAAGCATGATCCCAAACTGGCACTTGAGAATAAAAAGAAGCTTAAAAGAATGTGTGTAGACGCAGCACCAACGATGCTGTGTGGAAACAGTACACTTTGTAGAGTGATATTCGTGTAAATTAGATAAATTAATAATCTTTCATCTCCAGCTGGCCATCCTCAAAGATATGGGGATTCTCACTGGTCCTAAAAACAGAGTCCACGTGTGAAACCTGATTCCTGTACACGGTGGATTTATTATTAACCCTCCGAACAACAGTGCAGGGCAAGGGGACCAGGTGACGGGAAAGGTACAACCAGGGACAAGAAATGGGCTCACACGGCGGCATCTTGTCGCAGGGCCTGGCACCCACTGGCGTCTGATAAAGGCGGCCGTTCTCTGCCTTTGCTTTCTCTTGCTTGACCTTGCCCTTGCCAAAATCAAAATGGCATGAAGAGTTGGGCTGTGTTTCCTTGGTCGCTCAGGGAAAGGCAGAGCCCCAGAGAATGGGGGCTGGAGAGGCAAGGATGGAGGCCAAAATGGAAATGTTATTCCACAGAAGTCTGTGGAACAGACTTCTGAATAGAAAGAAGTCAGACTCTTTCTCCTCAGAGAGAAGTAATATGGGAGCGAGGTGGCCTTGGCCAGGCAACCATCCCTCCCCCTGTGACTGGAGCTGGGTCCCCAGTGAAGAGGAGAGAAACTAGCCCTGTTCTTTATATGGGAATGAAGAACCCAAGTCTCACATTCTGAATGGTACCTTCCTCTCCTCTTTTTTAGCCTACCCTGTCTCTGGGTATGGAACACAAGCACACGCACCCTGACACAACTTTCCCTTCTTTAGGGGACTGGATCAGTGTAGGCTTCTCCATGGGAAGCTTATCTTCAGTTTCGTCTTTCTCCACAGCGTGGCTCTTGGTTCCTTTCCATGATGCCTAGAGTAGAGCGGGCCTCAGAGGGGAGAAGCTCCCCATTCCTGCTCCGAGGAACAAAACCCAAGGCTCTGGCTTTTCCAGTACTGCCACACCCCAGAGAGAGGCAACACACTCCGATCATACTCTATGGACACACTGCTCATCTGCTTCTGGGGAAAATGAGAGCAAATGCTCACTGTGAGACAAAACAGTGGGGCACCAGATTTTTCTCTGGTTCTTCTTATACAAGAAACTTTGAGAACAGGAGAGCCCTACAATGACCTATAGCACATATACACACGCACACTTTTCATTCCTAAAACAATTTCAAAAACATTTTATCAGAATTGGCCTTTTGAATTGGCTTTTACCAAAACACTGCATTATTTCTCCTCCAATGTATACTATCGGGCAACTCAGAAAGAAGTCGCAAACATCTGAAGATTTATCTATGTGCACTAGAAATCACAGTTCGCTAGACAGAGGTACACAGAGGGTCAACTTAGAATTGAGGTTTTAAAAACCTACAGGGCGCCTGGGTGGCTCAGTCGGTTAAGCAATTGCTTTTGGCTCTGGTCATGATCCCAGGGTCCTGGGATCGAGTCCTGCATCGGGCTCCCTGCTCAGCGGGAAGTCTGCTTCTCCCTCTCCTCTGCCCCTGCTCATGCTCTCTCTTGTTCACTCGCTCTCTCTCTCAAATAAATAATTTGAAAAAATAAAATAAAAGTAAAAACCTACAGTGAGGAGCACCAGATGTTCCATCTGAATCTGCAAGGAACAAATATACCCTAAAGAATGGAACTTGAACTTTAAAGGTAATAAAGAATTAGTGAGCCCCGGAAGTTCTCTTTCAGGGGTCCAAGGAACATTATTTTCCATCAGAGCAAAATACTTGAGGCTTTATCCTTCGGTCAATTTTTAAGCTTGCCTTCACAACCTCCAGACCAGCAAGAGATGCAACAGGCCCTTGCCTCAGATAGCTCAACAGGGCATTTGCTGGTGTTTTCAGACTGGCCACAAAACCGGGCCCACGGATGCAGCACAAGTTCTGGACTCGATTCTGGGTCCGATGTTGCCTGGTGTTAGATGACACAAGAGGCCCACATGACGAAAAAGAGGTCCTTTCGTGGTCATGCAGAAGATCACAAGTCAAAATACGTCCATCACACGAAACCAATTCGGAACTCAGTTTCACGTGTGTCCAATGACAATTGAGAATGAAAATCCTCCGGTCACTGCAGGCTCCCGGAGATCAGTTTCTCCAACCAGCAGATGATGTGGAGTGGCTCAGTCATTATCTATTAACCTCTGAGTGTCCCGGTGTTATGTAAAATCTCTCCCAATCATCTTGTTTTCTTTTCATTTGATGATTTCACTAGAAATTAGCTAAAGAGGAGCATTTAAACTGTATGTCCGCCATTTGGTAACATTCCAAATGATCTCATTTTTTAAAAATTAACCTGTTTTTCATGTCCAGAATATACTTCGCTTGTCTCACATTTAAAAAAAGAAAGAAAGAAAAGGGGTCAATTAAAGTATCTGATCTAACCTTAAATCTATTTAACATTATTATCCTTTGCCGTTTAATAAATCTAAGCCCTGTCCACCTCATCTGCTGTGATTAATAGGCCTTTATATATCCTTCTGTGAACCTGAATGCTGGCTGGGGGTGGCGAGGGAAGAGGGTGCATGCTTAGGTTTTAAACAGAATCCCTCCAAGATTCAGTAAAATTCCTGCTGACGTGAAAATAACCAAAAAGCAAGGTCCCTCTCTGTCAAGTGGTCAGCTGGCCCCTGCTTTATGCACATAGAGGAGGGAGAAGCACAGAGAGAGTCCCTAAAACCCAAAGGCAGGAAGGAGCAAGTGAAGAGTTTTATTTCCACAGCTGAGAATTTTCTAACTTTTTAAGTATTTTCCACTGAAAGATAGTATCAGGGTATAACTATATGCAGACAAGTTTTACACGTTTTCCTTGGATAGTGCTAAATATTACTGAATCATGCCTCCAGGCTCTCTCTGTTGAGAAGCCTTGACTATTTCTCTTCCATTGGTTGGTGTTTCCAGGAGGCAGGGAAGGGCTGGTAAGCACGGTGCAGAGAACAGAACATCCAATAATGACAGAAATAACAACTCAGGCACTAACTAACTAGAGTCGAGGAGTGAGGCATGGGTAGTGACCGATGGAGCAAAAAGAGAACGCAGGACTCATGCAGGAGAGGGCACTGTTTTACTCCCTGTTGTGTCCCTAGGACCTAAAGCAGGGCTTTGAAAATAGTAGAAGCTCAATAAATATTGGTTGAAAAATGAATAAGTGAAAGAAAAAACAAACAAAAATAAGAAGGAACGAACACCATAAAGAAGAAATGGATAGCGGAGAGCTACAGTATCCAGTTCATTTAAACCCCAAGAATTCTTTACATAGTTGTGTCAGAAATCAAATCCCTCATAGCTGATGATAAATGAGCGTTTGTTTTCGCTAGTGCACTGTCCCTAGCCCCATGCTTGTGGCAAGCTTTAGACTGGGGGTGAGACCATCTGACGGTGGAAAATGGTCCCTCTGGGCTCTTAATTCCCTTTGGTTCTTGGAGACATGAGTGCATGGGTAGCCTCATGATGTATTCTGGCTGGGCTTCAACCTTCTCTTCCAAATGTTTCTGAAACCAAAGCTACTTACAAGTAGCAATAAATGACTCATTTGAATTTCCCTTCCTCTCTCTGTTTCTGTGTCTTCTCCCGTGCAGGTGCCGAAGAGCAACAAAACAGCCAACCGGTGGCAGCGGCAGGGGGAGGTGGGAGAGGTAACCCCAAATCTGAAAACGAGGCCCCAACCTTGAACACTCACTATACCGCACGATGAACACTTCAGCTCTGGATGTCTCCTAGAGAGCCAAGAAAGAGTCATATAGGAAGAGCATTCTAACATAAACAATGTGTTAGGGGAATATATTTTAAACAGCATTAAAATGGGATAAACAGGGCGCAAAGGCTTTAGCACAAGTAATTGAGAAGAGACCACCATCTGTCTTGGTTAAATTATCCTCCTACTCCCCAGTTTTCTTTTTTCTTTTCCACAGCTCTTTAAAACAAAGTGGAAGAAAAAAGATATTATCTACATATCATCCAATATGTGAGCTAAGTAAGCATCGATGAATTCCAACTGAAGACAAGTACCAATATTCAAATGTACAGAGCGAAGCAGGAGGATTCCAGTCTCAAAGTCAGTTCCACAAATCCCTGCGATCTCATCTTTCATTGTCATTAATCTTTTGGCTCTGATGAGAGCCTCTTTCCCTCTTGCCCAGAGGGACTACGAACCATACCTCTGGCTACATATGTGTGGACCACAGGAAGCCTCCACAAAGGCTCTCTCCATGAATGCCCACTCCCCAAAACACTAGGAAGAATCTCCAGTAGCAATAGGAGGGAACTGTGTGTCTATGTTTAGGAAGGTTTATGAGGATAAGGACAGTAGTAGCAGGAAGTAAGGAAATGAGTTCATAGTTCATTCTTTAAACAACTACCCTCACCACCTGATTTTGGCCCTATGATAAAATGTGGTGGGTCACAACTATGTTCTATCACTTCCCCCCATTTCTCCAGCTGGGGAGATAAGAGATCCAAGCACATGGTAAGTCACAGGAAACCAGGAAATGTGCTGGAATCCAGCTGCTGTCCCAAATTTAGAAAAAAGGAAGTAAATCACCTCACAGCACAAACTCAGGATGGTCCAGATTTGGGAAAAGTAGATACATGCGTGGTGTAAATAGAATTATGAAGAGGGAAGACCAAGATCCCTTCAGAAAGAATGTCATTGGTTCTCGCATTTAGATAAAACAAAACTGACCCTCTCAATCCTTTGTCTTCATAAAAGAATAACAGAAGCCAAAAGGGAGAAATAGAAACAAGGCCTAAAGTGAGTAGAAGCAAGGAAATAATAAAGAGTAGAGCAGAAATAAATGAAATAGAGACCAAAAAAAAAAAAAAAAACACACAATAGGACAGATCAATGAAACCAGGAGCTGGTTCTTTGAAAAGATAAACAAAATTGATAAACCTTTAGCCAGACTCACCAAGAAAGAGAGAGGACTCTAATGAAATCAGAAATGCAGGAGAAATAATAACTGACACCACAGAAATACAAAGGATTATAAGAGAATATTATGAAAAGTTGTATGCCAGCAAATTGGATAACCTAGAAGAAATGGAAAAATTCCCAGAAACATATAACTTTCTAAAACTAGATCAAGAAGAAATAGAAAATTTGAACAGACTAAAAACTAGTAATGAAACTAAATCAGTAATCAGAAAGCTTCCAACAAACCAAAGTCCAGAACATGATGGCTCCACAGGTGAATTCTACCAAACATTAAAGAAGAGTTAATACCTATGGTTCTCAAACTATTCCAAAATATAGAAGAGGAAGGAATGCTTCCAAATTCATTCTACAAGGCCGGTATTACCCTGATACCAGAACCAGATAAAGACATTACAAAAACAAAACTACAGGCCAATATTTTTGATGAACATAGATTAAAAATCTTCAAAAAGTATTAGCAAACCAATTTCAACAATGCATTCAAAAAACCATTTGCCATGATCAAGTGGGATTTACTTCAAGGATGCAATGGTGGTTCAATATTTGCAAATTAATCAGCATGACACAGCACATTAACAGGAGTAAAGATAAAAACCGTATGATCATCTCAGTAGAAACAGCAAACGCATTTGACAAAGTACAACTTCTATTCATGATCAAAGCTCTCAACAAAGCAAGTTTAGAAGGAGCATACCTCAACATAATAAAGGCCATAAAAACCCCACAGCCAACATCATACTCTCGGTGAAAATCTGACAGCTTTTCCTTTAAGATTAGGAATAAGACAGAGATATCCACTTTTACCACTTTTGTTCAACACAGTACTAGAAGGTCCTAGTCACAGCCATCAGATAACAAAAAGGCACAAAAGGCATTCAAATCCGTGAGCAAGAAGTAATACTTTCACTATTTACAGATGATGTGATACTATATATAGAAAACCCTGAAGACTCCACCAAAAAACTACTAGAACTGAAAATGAATTCAGTAAAGTCAAAGGATACAAAATTAATATACAGAAATCCATTGCACTTCTATACACTAAGAAGGAAGTAGTCAAAAGAGAAATTAAGAAAACAATCCTATTTACAATTGTACAAAAATAATAAAATACCTAGAAATAAACCTAACCAAAGAGGTAAAAGACCTATACTCCAAAAACTATAAAACACTAATGAAAGAAATTGAAATGACAGAAACAAATGGAAAGATATTCCACGCTTATGGATTAGAAGAATATTGTTAAAATGCCCATACTACCCAAAGCAATCTACAGATTTAAGGCAATTCCTATCAAAATACCAATAATACTCTTCATATAACTAGAACAAATAATACTAAGATTTGTACAAAACCATAAAAGACCCTGAATAGCCAAAACAATATTGAGAAAGAAGAACAAAGCTGGAGGTATCACAATCCCAGATCAAGATATACTGCAAAGTTGTAGTAATCAAAACAGTGTGGTATGGTCACAAAAACAGACACACAGATCAACAGAACAGGATAGAGAGCCCCAAAATAAACCCATGCTTATATGGTCGATTAATCTATAACAAAGGAGGCAAGAACGCACAATGGTGAAAAGACAGTCTCTTCAATAAATGGTGTTGGGAAAACTGGACAGCCACATGCAAAAGAATGAAACTGAATCATTTTTTTACACCATACGCAAAAATAAACTCAAAATGGATTAAAGACCTAAATATGAGACCTAAAACCAAAAACTCCCTGAAGAAAACAGAGGCAGTAATTTCTTTAACATTGGCCATAGTAACATTTTCTAGACATGTCTGCTGAAACAAGGGAAACAAAAGCAAAAGTAAATTACTGGGACTACATCAAAATGAAAAGCTTTTGCACGGGGAAGGAAACATCAACAAAACAAAAAAGCAACCTACTGAACGGGAGAAAATATTTGCAAATAATATATCCAATGAGGGGTTACCATTCAAAATATATAAAAAACTTATACAACTCGACACCAAGAAAATTAATAGTCCAATTAAAAGTGGGCAGAAGACATGAATATTTTTCCAAAGAAGACATACAGATGGCCAACAGACACATGAAAAGATGCTCACCATCACTACTCAGTGAAATGCAAATCAAACCACAATGAGATAATACCTTCTGTCAAAATGGCTAAAATCAACAACACAAGAAACAACAGATGTTGGTAACAATTTGGAGAAAAAGGAACCCTCTTCCCACTGTTGGTGGGAATGCAAACTGGTGCAGCCACTGTGTCAAACAGTATGGAGGTTCCTCAAAAGATTAAAAATAGAATTGCCATTCCTACTAGGTATTTACCCAAAGGAAATGAAAACACTAATTCAAAAATATACATGTACATCCCAAAAATAATATATATATGTACCCCTATGTTATTTACAACAGTTCAGATATGGAAGCAACCCACGTGTCCATCCATAGATGTACAGATAAATAAGATCACATCTTATTATATGTATACTCACACAGACATCACATCTTTTTATCTGTATACATACACACATGTGTATATATACTCACACAGACACACACACATACACACAATAGACTATGACTCAGCCATAAAAAAGAATGAGATCATGCCATTTGTAACAACACAGATGGACCTAGACCACAAAATGCTAAGTGAAATAAATCAATCAGAGAAAGACAAATACGATATGGTTTTGCTTATATGTGAAATATAAGAAACAAATGAATGAAGAAAGAAAGAAAGAAAGAGACAAACAAAAAACCGGACTCTTAAATACAGAGAACAAACTGGTGCTTGCCAGAGGGAAGGTGAGTGGGGATACGGGTGAAATAGAAAAAGGAGATTAAGAGTACACTTATCTTGAGCACTGAGTAATATACAGAATTGCTGAATCATTAAAGTTTACACCTAAAACTAATAACACTAAAATTTTTAAAATTTAGAAAAAAATTTTTTAAAAAAAGAAAAACAGAAGCCATAAAGGAGAAAGAGTCCTCTTCACAAAAGTTCCCCATTCTTGGGGCGCCTGGGTGGCTCAGTGGGTTAAAGCCTCTGCCTTCGGCTCAGGTCATGATCTCAGGGTCCTGGGATCAGGCCCCGCATCAGGATCTCCGCTCAGCAGGGAGCCTGCTTCCCCCTCTCTCTCTGCCTGCCTCTCTGCCTGCTTGTGATCTCTCCCTCTGCATCAAATAAATAAATAAAAATATTAAAAACAAAACAAAAAAAAACCCTTCCCTATTCCTGGGCCATTCTGGACACTTCCCTACCCAAGAGAAACGGAGCCTGTTGCTCTCAGACTGTGGCCCAGACACTACCACTCACCTGAGCCCCTGTTCAGGGGGTGATGTGGCCACTCAGCAGCAGACAGGCTACCTGGCAGTGGAGAAAGGAGTCCCTTCTCCAGAGGTAGATCTGTGATACCAGTTTGTACCCAGATGAGCACGGAATCCATGGGGTTTAATCGTACATGTGAATGGTTCCCTTCCTTGACACGAATATGTGAAAGGTGAAAGGTCAACATGGCAATGAAGAGGAAAGCTACTGTGGAATGAGAATGTTTTAGATTTCTCGTTGAGGGAACTAATGGTCGTGCCTTTCTCCCAAGACTCTAACTGTGGTAACCTGGAGTCAAAAAGGCTGGGATAAAAACCATAAAAAGCTAGAGCAGAAGAAGAGATCCGAATGCAGTGACAGGGCACACGGCTTCTACCTGGCAGGGACCTTTGTCCTCCGTGCGGAAAAGGGAATCGAGTGTTTGGTTATTCAACTATTTGCATCCACACTGCAGCTGGATCCCTCAGGCAATAAAGCTTCTCTGTAGAGGTGTCACCGTCAAATAGTATTTATTAGTGGTCTCTCTGACACAGTTTGCGTTGTGGGTAACTTCTGTACTCATTTATCCCAGGAAACCGAAAACAACACAGGAATCAGGACTACCACACTATCCCAACCGCAAGCCTAGTTTCCAGGTGTCCACCTTCATTTTTTTTTTTTTTTTGCTCAGTATTTTCAAGGAAGATCTGGAACACCTCCCCATCACCCCACCTTGCCTGCACCCCCCCACGCCACCCTACAGCCCCATCCTCAACCCTTACAGCTGTGATCACCCAGTTCAGCCATCTATAACAGAGGTGGAGCCAATGAAATTCCTTTCTGAGTTTTTGCCTGGTTTCTTGAAACACACGCCAATACAAATTTTCGTGGCTATATTAATATATGCAGCTATGCAACAGGGAAATGATAATAAAACAAGAGCCCTTTTGAGTCGAGTCCTTCTGAGTCCCAGGCCTCAGTGTGGGAGGCAGAGGAAGCCGGGTCAAGAAAGCAACAGGATGACCAGAGAAGGGAGGGCTGTTTGGGGGGGAAAAGGAGGTGCAGAGGGGCTGGCCCTTGGGGGTGGGAGCTGGAAGAGCTCCCACATGAGGTGGGAGGGCAGCAATAGCCATTCAGGTGTGTGCCGCTAAGATTTGTAAGCTGTGTGTAAAATTATGAAATGAGTAGAAGGCTGCTTACTAATCAAAGAGTGAGGTTAACACCAGTTACGGTGGGAGAATCTGCTCAAAGCAAGTTGCCTCTTTTTGCTGGGAAAAGAATGGTCCTTCCGACTGCACACAGCTGGGTGCTGCTCTGTCCTGTCTGAACAGTCAGGTAAATAACACCGCTGCATCTCCATTGAGTTTAACAAGATCTAGACCTTCAAGAAAAGGATTCTTTGTGGTATATAAACATGTCACATTTTTATCTTATTAAAGTGACCTAGTCCCTGTTTGTATAAGACATAGTTTTCACACTCCATATATCCTCAGTTCTTACTGAGTTTTCAAGTACTAAAAGAAGTAATTCCTTATTTAAGATTTAACTCCCCCAGTTATGGGTTTTCTGTGTACGTGAGTGTACATACATATACACATACATATTCATGTACATATAGATGTGCATATACATATACATACACATGCATATCCTGAGAGTTGCTTAGGATATATAAGGTATGAGGAAAGTGGTCTGGCCATTACTTACTTGTAAGCCGATTAATAGTCACATTTACTGTAAGTCATTTAAAAAGTTGACATACAGGGCATCTGGGTGGCTCCGTCAGTTAAGCATCCCATTCATGATTTCAGCTCAGATCATGATCTCAGGGTCGTGAGATCAAGCCCCAGAGCAGGCTCTGTGCTCAGCACAGAGTATGCCTGAGATACTCTCTCCTTCTCTCTCTACCCCTCCCCATGCTCTCTCTCTCTCTCTAAAATAAATAAATTAAATCTTAAAAAAAAAAGTTGACATACAAATATTATTTGCCATCAGCTGAACTACAGAATGTTAATACAAATACAGAAATCAGATGGGTCAATTCCACTAGGAGACCTGTAGTCAATAAATTAGTTTTCATAGGCTTTATATCTGCAAATTAAATGCTGCCCTCATAGAAAGTAAAGACAGGCTTTCATTTTAATATTAAGCAGGTCTGCATTTTTACTTAATTTCCGGACTTATGGGAAATGGGATGGTGCTCACAAGCAACAAAAGAAAAGAGATAAACTGGACTATATCAAAATTAGAACCCTTTGTGCTAAAATAATGCCATTAAGAAAATGAAAAGACAGCAATAGGCAAAAATATTTGCAAATCATACATCTGCTGAGGGGTGTATATTCAGAAAACTTAAGGAACTTCTACACCTCAAGAATAAAAGGACAAATAATTCAAAAAGCAGGAAAAGGACTTGAATGGATATTTCTCCCAAGAAGATACACAAATGGCCAATAAACACATTAAAATATGCTCAGCATCTTTAGTCATCAGGGAAATGCAAATCAAAACCACAGTGAGATACTAGTTCATAGCCGGTGTGACAGCTATAATAAAAAAGACAGGACAATGGTAAGTTTTGGCAAGGATGTGGAAAAATTAGAACTCTCACACATTGTTGATGGGGATGTAAAATGGTGCAGCTGCTTTGGCAAATGGCTTGGCAGTTCCTCAAAATGTTAAACATAAAGTTACCACTTGATTCAGCAGTTGCACTCCTAGGTATATACCCAAGAGAAACCCAACATATGTCCACAAAAAAACTTGTACATGAACGTTCACAGCAGCCATAAGTTGGGCAACAACCAAATGTTCCTCAGCAGATGACTCAATAAACAAAATGTGGTATGTATCCATTTTATACCATGAATAAAATTAGCATTACATTATTGGTATATTTATTCTGATAATACCCAGTGGAATATTATTCAGCCACAAAAAGGAATAAAGTACTGATACATAGATGAACTTTATTTTTTAATTTTTAAAAAGACTTTATTTATTTGACAGAGAGAGAGCACACAAACGGGGAGAGGGGCAGAGGGAGAGAGGGAGAAGCAGTCTCCTCACTGAGCAGAGAGCCTGATGTGGGACTTGATCCCAGGACCCCGGGTTCATGACCTGAGCCAAAGGCAGACGCTTAACTGACTGAGCCACCCAGGTGCCCCCAGAGATGAACTTCAAAAACATGTTAAGTGAAAGAAGCCAGTTATAAAAGACCATATGTCATATGCTTCCATTCATATGAAATGTACAGAAGAGGCAAATCTACAGAGAGAGATAGTAGATTAGTGGTTGCCTAGGGTGGGGGTGACTTGGGGATGGTAAGGAGTGACTGCTAATGGGTATGGAGTTCTTTTTGGGGGGATGAAAATGTTCCATAACTAAGATGCAATGACGGCCGCACACCCGTGACTATACTGAAAACCACTGAATTGTACATTTTAAATCAGTAAATTTTATGGTATGCGAATTATCTCTCAATGAAGATGTTCTTAAAAATGAAATGGTGCTTAAAGATCAGTCTAGAAGTCCCCTCAAAAACATAACAATGTGAAATATATAAATTTTTAGAAAAGTAGGAGACCACTGGATTCAACCAACTTCTCCAGGTGCTCAAAAAAGCGGAAGTGAAAAAAAGAACTTCTCGTTTCAGGCTGAGTAGACTATGCCACTTGACATTTCTGTGTTCTCAGATTCTTCAGTGCCATGCATTCGACAATGTGATAAATAGACAGTATTAATAAAATTTTAAAAAATGCTTTTCAACCAATACTTCACAACTTTTCCATAACTTTGCTACCACGTCCGCCTGTTTGCTTTAGGACTGAGTGAGGAAGTAGAACCACCAGGGGCTCAGTGCGATTGGGTCTCCCGTGTACTTTCCACCACTTAGATAACATGTAGGTCTGAAGGAGACTAGTGTGAGCTGACATTAATAGAAAACTAAAGCACCTACTTTCCATCCTTGTAGATTATTACTGAAGCCATCCTGCTTATCAAGTTTGATCAGACTACAATTTTCCAAAGGAGAAATCCCAAATAGAAGAGTGAATAGTTACTGCCCTGAGAAATGGTTTAGCTACGATCTCTTATTTATCTCCAGTAATTCTTTAGGACAGTCTCTCACATGGTCTTTGATCTGCCAGAGAGGGGGAGAGGAGGAGCTTTTTCCTCTTAAAAACAAAACAAAAGCCAACATCACCCAAGAATAATCATGAAATTTAACACCAAAGAACACTGAAAAAATCCGTATTAACCTGAGGCTCAAAAGCAACACTATCTTGATTTACTAGGTACATGTGCCCTTCCAAAAAAAGGTTCCCAGATACCATTATTTCATAATATGTTAAAAAGAATCTCTACTGAAGAGATGCTCTTTTAAAAAAGTAAAATGCACATTTGATAGAGCACTGTCCTCTGTCAGCTTTAACCTAAGGCAAGACTTCTCAGATGGACAAAACGTATTGCTTTAACTAACCATTTCCTCAGCACAGTGCTTCTCAAAACTTAGCTGTCAGGATCACCGGGAGGGCTTGCAAAAACACAGACAGCTGGGCCTCTAACCTAAGAGTTTCGATGAGGTGCAGAGTAGAGTTTAAGAATTTGCATTTCGAACATTTCCCTGTCCTTCCCCACCCATGCTGATCCTGCCAGTCTGGGGACCACACTCTGAGAAGCCTGCCTCACCACCTACAGAGTCGAGAGGCTGGCTGGGCAAAGTCCTGGTGGGGCGGGTCTTCCCCAAGAGTCTACCAGAAAAGAAAGGTAAAAGTCATCCAAAGGCCAAAACACATTTACATTCAATATTTAAATAATAGCAATGACCATAATCTGCTCCTCAAACTTTCATGGTTCTTACATATTGTTTATCTTCCTGGTTTCATGCCACCACCATTCTTGCCCACCCAAGATGCGTTTCTGGCGGTTCTTCTCTCTCCCGGCCATCTGCCCCACATGCCCTTATCATCCCTAGTGACAGTACAAGTTGCCACTGGTGGATCCTGTCTACAGTTGAGGCAATCAGCTGGAGTTTGGAATTAGAACTAAAAAATTTCTATCTGGTTCCTCTTTTGAACAAGAGGCAAACTCAGAAGTTTCGAGAAATTGCCATTTTCCACCATGTGAGCTGGGCAACAAAAAAGGTCCATCTGTACGCACAGAGAAGCAGGGATGAGGTAGGGAGTGAGAACTTCCTGGTCTCCACGTGGTCCTCCAGACCCCAGCTTCAGTGAAGGACTCACACCCTTCTGCTTCCATGCCCTGAGGTTCCATAAGTTAACCCCAAACCTGGCACCTTCTATTAAATTCCCCTCATTTGCCTAAACTGGTTGAAGAGGATTTATTATGTACAACCAAACGGGCCATAATTAAAACTGTTTAATAAAGTCAATTTTGGGTCTCTTTCCTCTCTGTTTCAGTTCACCACAGAGATTAACTTCACCTTAAACTTCATCCTACCCAAGTTTACCTGCTTCTAAATATTTCATAGCTATGGGGCCCCTGGCTGACTCATTTGGTGGAATATGTGACTCTTGATTTCAGAGTCATTGAGTTCAAGCCCCATGTTGGGGGCAGACATTACTTTAAAAGAAAAATTATTTTATATATATATACATGCCTGCTTGGATTTTTCTACATGAGGCAATTATAATTTATATTTCTCTCTAAGACTACACTGGGATAACTGAATATAAATCAGAAATGAACAGAAATCCACTTGGTTTCCTTTCTTGTGCACAGAAATAAGAAATCCTATAGGGTGTCTCAAATTGAGATCGAATATGAAGTTTTATTTACCATGTTAGAGAAACTTTTTTTTTTTAAAGATTTTATTTATTTATTTGACACAGAGAGAGAGAGAGATATCACAGGTAGGTGGAGAGGCAGGCAGAGAGAGAGGGGGAAGCAGCCTCCCCACTGAGCAGAGAGCCCGATGCGGGGCTTGATCCCAGGACCCTGAGATCATGACCTGAGCCGAAGGCAGAGGCTTTAACCCACTGAGCCACCCAAGCGCCCCAATGTTAGAGAAACTTAAGTGCTTAATTTTTCAGTAATGCTTCTGAAATAACTTCAGCTTTTATTTTTGTGGAATTCACATGTTTAAAATGGCATCCTTAACCCACTACTTCTAGGTCCAACCACCAACAAGGTACATTTTATGTATTCATTCCCATGCAAACAGGGGGCTTCCCAGAAGGAGAAGAGGCATTTCTTCATCTCTGTGTGTCTAGCTACCCCTCTTTCAGCACAACAGAGACAAAACGGATCACGTTTTGTGTCACCTTCAGCACTGCATCACGTCTGGGATAACACATCTGTTCCAGAAGTTTGTGAAGTCGCTCGATGTTGCAAAACCAGGGTTTCATAGTGACAGGATTCTCTTCGTCTGTCTAATGTTACAGAGCCTCTGGACCGAATTTCAGGATTTTGGCCTCCTTGAATCAAGGCTTCTGGGAATTATCTTTGGCAACTCTGTGCTTTAGCAGAAAAGTCTGATTGTTTTGGCTGCCTCGTGTCACATAACAACAGGTAGTCACAGACATCCAGCGGTTTCCTCGGAGTGGGTTGCTTTCTTTATGGTAATCAATTTACTTGGCCCAGCTGTCAGGCCCTTGACTTCCCAATTAACAACTGGAAGTAGAACTTGAGCCGCAGGAAGGAAGAAAACTCAGATTTTCCCAAACACACAGTTAATGAAAGACTTAGCCTAGCCTCTACCTCATCTGTGTTTTTCCCATAAAATGTAAATGTCATTTTGGAAAACAATATACCTACAGACATTTCTCCACCCGAGAAGGTTTCACATGATGTTTGACTGGGCCCTGTGCCCAACATCCATCATTAAGGAGTTAACATATATTAATTTGGGCGCCTGGGTGGCTCAGTCGTTAAAGCGTCTGCCTTCGGCCCAGGTCAGATCCCAGGGTCCTGGGATCGAGCCCCGCATCGGGCTCTCTGCTCTGCAGGAAGCCTGCTTCTCCCGCTATCAGTCCCTCTGCCTGTGTTCCCTCTCTGGCTGTGTTTCTCTCTGTCAAATAAATAAAAAAAATCTTTAAAAAACATATATTAATTTAAAACTGGAAATGAAGCAGCCAAAATTGTTGACCAGTTTTCTCTTATTAATTCAGTGAAAAGAGACTGAGGGTCTACACTACAGATCACAGCTTCTGATCTCAGGGAAAGAAAAAACAAAGAAGAAAAATCCATTTATTTTACATCTTAGCTATTCCTTTGGTCAAAGCTGGAAGAAGAAACAAAATGTGTGATAATGCATGGGGCATACTTTTCTCACTCACCCAACTCTTCCTGGCCGAAAGGATTTTCCTCAATGTGGCAGACGACCATACATGGAAATTAGCAAGGCAGGAAGCAATAGAGAGTCGTGTTTATGAGAAGGCCCACAGCCAGGCTTTGGGGTATCAGCTGAGGTGAACCTAAGGCATCCCTGACTAACCTGCCCGGCCGCTTTAGGAGATGAAGTACCCCTCTTGTCTACTGAGGGACAGGAAATATCATGGAAAGGGGGACTTGAAGATCTTGACGAGGTCTTTATGTGGATGCCTTTGAGGACATGAATACTGAAATTGTTAAACTGCAGCCTGAGGAAAGAAAACATAGGAAGTTTTTCCCTCACATCCTTCTTCTAAGAGCCCTAATCCATCCATGATAAGAAACTCTAATACCCATTGTAAACCCAATAAAGGGTGAGTCCTTTCTACCTTGGAGCTTAGGAAAGAAAAAACACCTGTTTTTAAGTCACATGTCTCTTTCTAGGACTGACTTGGAAACTTCACAGTTTACCTGACCATAATCTGCTAAGGTTTAGAAGTATGGAGTTCAAAGTGCAAAACATTTATTGAATGGATTCCACTGCCCTGGACTTCTGACTAGATCATTCGCATTTAGAGGACAGGGGCTGGGATGCTATTTCTTTGACCTGAGTCTCTTGCACAAAGAACATTGGGGGATTTTTTTTCTGGGCAAAAACAAAATAAAAAAAAAAAACAAAACAGTTATCTTAGTCTTTCAAACAAATTTTCATTTCCACACTAGAAAGCAAGGCAGATGCCCTTTGGAAATAGGACTATGTCATCCAATCAACTGTCACTGAACTCCACAGCACATAAACTCAGCAAAAGTTGACATAAACATAAACATTTAGAAGGGCCATTGCTGTCCACAATATCATTAAACGTGCATGGCTGTATGGCCATATTCTATCTGAGGGATCTCATTATTATCTAGGAAATGATTTCATACTTCAGTGTCCAAAATCACATCAGCTAAAAGGATTAGGATAAAATGTTTTCCTTAAAGAAAATTTTCCCTAAAATCTCATTTTGCATATCATCTTCTGGGGCCACTCCACCTCTCTCTGCTCACAGTACTGGTTGCCCAGCAAACTCTGAAACAGAAATAGCATACACTGGGATCCTATCGACCAAAGCCACTGTTAGAAGAGGGTCATTGCAATGTGAAAGCCTATGCTACGGGAGAAGAATCAGAGAGCTGTGTGACCCCTTTGAATCGATCGGAAAACAACAGATTATTCTATGTCACTGAGACCTTTTGACACAGGAAGGAGGGCTTAAGTATAAGAAAGTATGTTGGCTTGAACATCATATTTTTAAACTTTCAGCTCTCAGCAATCAGCACAGTCTTGCTAGGCCTCCCATCTGCCAAAGAGAAGCCGTACTATCACTGCGAAGTTTAGAAAAACGGGGCTATAATAAGGATGTCATAACTGTACTCTGCTTTATCTATCACAAATCATGTTCCCCTGAAGCTCCAGTGTGTTCTAAATTAGCATCAAAGGTAAGAATTCTTAACCCCACCAACTGGCAAATACAGGAATTTCAACTGTTCTGATATAATGACTCTAAGTAAACCGCTATTAATTTCTTACTTTCCAACCTACTGGTCAACCAGAAACACAGTCAGAATTGCCGAGGAAATTGCAGGGAAGGAGATCCTAATGTATCTCTTGCTTTCATCCTCCAAGTACGAGGAGTTACAAATGGAAAACAGCTTTTGATTCATATTAGCATTCTGAATATAGTTTCTAAAAAACTACTTTTAGTGAACCGAGGCTGGGATATGACTTGGTAAGAATATTATTATTGATACGACTTTTCTTTCCATGTTCTGAAAGTCATACTTTGGAATTTAAAAGACACTAAATTTTTACCTGTTCTGAAGGGGGGCAGATGGGAGACTGGAAAAGAGCCCAAAATACATGAATTTCAAATTACAACCTATTTTCCTATCTCTGACAGGTGGATTTCATTTAGATACTACTAAAAAATTGTTCATTCATTGTAAGAACTTAGATTAATTATTGTAATAGTCCACTATGAGATTTTCTCTTTGTAAAATCTCTTATTGCTACTCTATTGCTAATTACTACAAGTGCCATCTCAACTGCTTATTAAAAAAAATTTTTAATGGTTCTTAAAGAATACAGCATACACACAAAAAGAAAGGCCCTCTATTAAGAAAGAATAGATATTTTGATCAATTAGCAGAAGTGCTTTGAATGTCATTAGAACGCACTCAAGATTATGACCAACATCATCTTAGAAAGCAGCAGTGTTTTCCAACAATTTCCAGGAAAAGAAGGCTGTATTTCACAAGACCAGGTACACAGACAACATCTGCAAACAAACTCGTACACACAACGCAGGAATGCAAGCCAAGCATCCAATCATACCTGAATTCGCCTAATAATGTGATATTGCTACCATTAGGCTAATTATAACCCATGCAGGAAGCAGCCCAGTTGGCTGCAAATGAAATGAGCAGAACGTGAATATTTTAGAATAAATCAAGTACCTGATAGTTTCATGAGAAGTTCAGACGCTGCTTTGACGGACATATCCCGCCTTAGCACATTCCCCTTCCCTTCCTGGGGCTTAAGGGTGTCCTCAGAGATGCTCGGGGCTGGCACTTCCGATTCCGGGCTGAACACGTAGCTGGACCGAGGCAAAGTGGCGCTTAAGGCCTCCTCTTCCTTGGGCTCCTCTTTCACTTTAAAATTAAGATTCATGGGCTCCTTCTGATTTGCAGCTGTCAAAAGAAGAAAGGCATTGTATATATATACATATACAAAAGGCCACTCCCCCTCTTAGCTGCCCCCGGACTTTATGAAACGTGGAATGCACAATCACACTGTGCTGACAGCAGGAGGGACCACAACCCCATCAAAACAGGCTGGGACCTGGGCAGGAAAAAATACAATACACTCCATGAGCATCGGACTCTGAAGAATGTGCACTTCTGAATCTTTCGAGGCGATCATATTTTAAGAAGCGCTGCCTCTACAAAGTGGACATTTTTCTCTCTGGTCTCCCTAAATGTCTTCTTTCCTGACCCACGAGGCTTCTCCCCACTTAATCTTATAATAAAATAATGCTTTCAGGCAATTATGCTGCCATACAATACTCAATATAAACATGAGTCAGAGGCAATACTCAAAGCAAAAACCTGGGGTGGGGTGGTAAGGTGAGGAAGAATTTGCTAGAGAGAAGCTCAGACTAGAGATAACCCACTTTGCCTTATTATGAACAGACACTTCTGACCTACAAACACTGGGGTACACACTTCGAACTATTTTTCCGTCAAGGTGAACAAACCCGTATATGTAGCTCAAGTCATCTCTGAGACCATGATGGGCATTTTTTTTTTTTTTTAAGATTTTATTTTTAAATCATCTCCACCCCCAGCTTGGGGCTCAAACTCACAACCCTGAGATGAAGTGTAGCACGCACCACTGACTGAGCCAGCCAGGTGCCCGTCACGAGGGGGCATTTTTTTTTTTTTTTAAAGTAAACCATTTATTTTGAAATAATTTTAGATTTACAGAGAAGTTGCAAAGATGATGGCTCAAGGAGTTCCCATATATTCTTCAGCCCGCATTCTCCGATGTTCCCATCTTACAGAAGCATGGTATGTTTGTCAGAACTAAGAAACTCACATGCTGTGAGCTAAACTCCAGATTTTATTCAGATTTCACCAGTTTTTCCACTAATGTCCTTTTTTCCATTTTTAGCATGGTTGGTTGGTGTGGAGTATGTGGTCAGGCCAGAACTAACTGGCCTATTATGGGATGGCTTTTGTGGCTTGGCTACCCCGTAGCAGGCCTTCACCCACTGAGCTACACACTCCCTGGGAAAGACCAAGGAGGACAAGTATCCCCCGCCAGCACTGGCCACTTGCCCAGGGAGCTTGCTCCCCTCTAATCGGCCAAGCAATAGGAACTTTAAGTTGGCTATACCAGATGTCTTTTGAGAAGATCTCATCTTAACATGGAGTTCCTACTAACACTCACGAGAGTGAACCCGAAGCCCATTCCTGCTTAACAAATAAGAGGATGAAAATAAATCTCCAAAGCAAGAACTTCTAACTTGCTGCCCACCACCTACACTAGCCGGTACACAAGCACAAAGTCCTTTCTCCCTTGTGCCCTCGAAGGGCATACATTCTGGAATTGCAAGTTCACACAGACGGGCATATTTAGAAACTGGACTCTGGAGGCTAAGGACGACATTTGGAAGTTTGACCACCAGAAAGATGCAGAGCTGGGACCAGAACCTAGTTCCATGAGCTGCCCGCCCTGTGGCCCTTACCCACCTCCACCTTACCTACCTCTACCACACCATTCCTACAATTCTGGTCCCTGTATATTGTCCCTGTATATTCAAGTGGTTATAACACCACTTGAATGTAACTTGACCTTCAAGTGCCACCTTCTCAATGAAGTCTATCCTGACCATGTTGTTCAGAACTCCAATCCCCACCCCATGGTACTCCCAATCTCCCTTACCTTACTCTTACCTTCCTTTTTTTCCAAAACACTTACCACCTGATAACTTCTGGTTAAGCATTGAATTGTGCCCACCCCCATCAATTCTTATGTCGAAGCTCTAACCCACAACACGTCTATATTTGGAGATAAGGAGGTGATTCAGGTTCAATGAGGCCATGAGGGTGGGGCTCTAATCCAGCATGACGGATGTCCTATAAGAGACACCAGGGATGCACACACACAGAAGAAAGATCATGGAAGGACTCAGGAAGAAGGTGGCCAATTTTAAGCCAAAAAGAGAAGCGTCAGGAGAAACCAATCCTGCCAACACCTTGATCAGACTTCCAGCCTCCAGAACTGTGAGAAGTAAGTTTTCTTTGTTCCAGCCACCAAATCTTTGGTATTTTGTCATGACAGCCCAAGCCGACTAGTTACATTCTATATAATCTTCTTATTTATTATGTTAACTATTATGCCCTCTTCCCCTAACTCAAAGGTAGGCTTCAAGAAGGCAATGATCTTTAACACCGATGTACCCTGAGTGCCTATAACAGGGCCTGCCTGGCACATAGTAGGTGCTCAGTATATATCTATGGTATGAATAAAATACGTTGGCTACAAATTAGTGACATCTGATGGTGCTTCACTATTACCTGTGGGAAACAAAACTACGAATCCCAGAATATTCCACCAAAGGCAATCAGAAGTGTTTTCCCTGGATCTGATCCTTAGGCTGAGAACAAGACCTAGAGATAAAGGCTCTGCTATCTACACCACAGCATGCACCGAGGTGTCTGTGATAATCATTCACTTGGACTCCCGCATTACTAAAGGAGGGGTCTAGAAAATTTTCAAGAAAAGTGCTTAAAATCTGGCCTTTTGGGGGTGCCCCGCCAGCTCAGTTGGTAGAACATGCAACTATTATTCTCAGGGTCATGAGTTCGAGCCCCATACTGGGCACAGAGTTTACGTTTAAAAATACTAAAACTAAACCAAACTAAACTAAGATTTGGCTTTTGGGGGACAATGTCTTCAGAATCTGAACCAGAGAACGATGATGGTCTCTAGAGCAATCCTTATATATTTCTGACCTCAGCAAGGAAGGTAGATCCTAAGAGGGCTTTGTTTAGCGTACTTCTCCCCTTTCAACCATTTCCTGGCGGTGGCAGGAGTGCAGGGTAGGACTGGGGTGGTTGCTGGCTACCTCCTAAAGCTTCTCTCACTCTAGGCCTTTCTTCCAGAACCCTTGATAAAATCCTCTTCCAAAAGCATCCTAGTTAGTCCCCACAAAATAATTAAGTGGTGTGTTTTCTGTTCAGCCTAAAACTTTGATTCTTTGGGAAGGAATAATAGAAAGTTATGTACTTTTAAAAATGCTTCTGTATCTTTTATTTTAAAACTTCTAAAAATTCTAAGATGAGGCTAGGAGAGAGGTAAGAAAAAATCGAAGCACTAGAAGCAAATCCCAATTTCTGGGGAGAGCAACCTTAAGCTGATGGTCTCTGAAGATAAAAATAGCTTTTAGAAGTATTCGTCACGATCCATTCTACATAAGATTTAAGGAAAAAAATTTAGCATTGTTAGTACAACCCAGATTTAACACAATTTCAATAAGACACTTAAAAAAACAAGAGACAAGCTAGCATGTTGCTGGATTATAAATCTGCAGGCATTTCATACCTGGTTTTTGTTCTGACAATGTCAAGAATGACACAAAACTGCTAACGTGTTGGGGAAATGTAAATATAGCTAATAACAGATCACAAAAAAAAACCCTGTGGGAAATGCTAGCTTGCCCAAGTTTTCATTTCCCAAACACGCTGGGTCTAAATACCAGAAATATTAATACTAAAAACAGTACATAAAGCCTATATTTTAAGATCAATATGACTGAATAATTGCCATAGTTTTTGTTATCTTACTTTTGTCTTTTTACCCTACTTTTAAAAAACCCATTCTCTTTCTACAAAAAAAAGGTGGAATTATAGATGCTTTCTTTTTTCTTTGGGGAAGCTGCTAAGGAAAAGGGAACCAATTGCAATTCACAGCCTAGTCTTTACTTCATTCTGACTACCACAAAGATCTGTACACATATGGAGTTCCATTTGTAAGAGACTTTCCCAACCCTTACCTTGACTTCTGTTTATGTATCTTCACATTTCCAGATACTCCATTTTTTTTAAGATTTTATTTATTTATTTATTTGACACAGAGAGGGAGAGAGATCACAAGTAGGCAGAGAGGCAGGCAGAGAGAGAGGGGGAAGCAGGCTCCCCGCTGAGCAGAGAGCCCGATGCGGGGCTTGATCCCAGGACCCTGAGATCATGACCTGGGCCGAAGGCAGAGGCTTTAACCCACTGAGCCACCCAGGCGCCCCTCCAGATACTCCATTTTTAATGCAGGGAGGAAATCCCACTAATCAAGAGGCCCTTTCTCTGTTTCAAACATTTTAGGACCTGAGCCACTTTGATTATCAATTACACCTATCTGTAAGTTCACGCACTCGATGGAGCTGGGCTGCCATTTAAGGGAAACAAATCAGCTTTTTGAGGATTTTTACAGGATGCAAGATAAAGGCTCATATGGGAAACAAATGGGAAAGCCACTGGGATAGAATGATTCCAAGTTTCCAATTCTAATGGGCAGAGATTAATTGTTAAAAAGAAACCAAAAAGCCCTTTTTAGAGCAAAGTGTCATCAGTTCACGCCGAGATCCCTTCTAAGTACTCCAGGACTATTCTATAGACTTCCTTAATGATAACGCAAACACTCAGCATTTGGATAGTCAATAGGAACTGGTCCTTCCGTCACAGGGGATAGGTATTACTACTACCTTCATTTTATGAGTGAGGAAACTAAGGTCCCAATCACAGAGACACAGGCTTCAGGGTTCCTGGCTGAAAATGCACCCAACCTCTCTTCCTTCTCTCCAAGTGCCTTGGAGAGGGATGCTACCCTAAGCACTTGGACTATGGGCTTTGGAAATAAATGCTATGGAGTGAACCAGCCTTTGTTAGTGAGAAAGGGAAAGGGGAGACATGACCTGGGGGTAAGGGGCAGAAAATGTCCCTTTTCTATAGGAAGGAGCTTTGTGAAGATCTAAGAAAGTGGAAGAGGAAGAACAGGCCCCACCATGGCTAATCTGCTCTGTTGCACTCGTTCCCTCTGGTGAAGGAAGATGATACTTCCCTGGCACTTAATAAGAGAGAGCCCTCTTTCAGCTCAGCATCTGGCAATTTTGTGAATGCTGAAATGCTACGTGAAAAAAGTAGGCCATTAAGAATGTTATTTCCTACCTCACCCTAAAGCAAAGCCAAAGACTCTTGGACCTGGAAGGGGCCACAGATTGGTGGCGCTCACACTGCGTTCCCAAGAATCCTAGGATAAGCTTTCAGGGTCCCAATAAAGGTCTGTTTCAAATTTAAGTTTTTAAGATTATTTAAGGCAATCGAAAATTTAATTTAAAAATATGTACCCTCCTCTGTATTCTAATGGAGACCATTAACGTTTACTTGGGTTGACAGATTAATTCAGTTGGTTTCACCTATAATGCAGTTTGTCTTCCTGTTATCACAGAAATGAATTCTAGCATATGTCATTAATAAGGAGGTGGTTGGCTATGCACTGATCTTTCAAAAAATTCAGGGGTGTCCACGTACAACTATACAATTGTGGTCCTACTAGAGTCGACACACACGCCTTAAATCAGGCTTTCTCAACCTCAGCACCACCGACATTCTGGGCAGGAAAATTTGCTCTGGAGGACTGTCCCATGCATTGTAAGACGTTTAGCAACATCCCTGGCCTCACCCCACCAAGTTGGCACCATCCTGTCATGAAAATAGAAATTCTCAGGGTGTCTGGGTGGCTCAGTGGGTTAAAGCCTCTGCCTTCGGCTCAGGTCATGATCTCAGGGTCCTGGGATCGAGCCCCACATCGGGCTCTCTGCTCAGCAGGGAGCCTGCTTCCCCCTCTCTCTCTTCCTGCCTCTCTGCCTACTTGTGATCTCTCTCTCTCTCTCTCTGTCAAATGAACAAATAAAATCTTAAAAAAATAAAAAAGAAAATAGAAATTCTCTAGACACAGCCAGCTGTGTCCTAGGCATACCTGTGGTTGAGAACCACTACCTTCCATTAAATGCCAGTGTTAAATGCAAGTGTATCTGCTTTGGTGAAACTTCTCATCATGGTGGACAGACAGATACAGATATATAGGTCTGTCAGGGTCTATCATTTATAAAGCACTTAACAGGGGCTAGGAAGTATGCTAAGTGTTAATTTACTTGAATTAATTTATTTGCTCCTCACAACAACACTACTCTTACCCCCATTTTGCATTTGAGGAATCTGAGACTAGACAGAGTGAATAAATTTCCAAATACCAGTTAATGGAGCAATAACAAAGTGGTTACTATAGGATTTCCAGGTCTTATGACCAGGAATGAGGGCAATTGCTAAATGTTGTCAACTTCGAAGCGAAAACTTTTCATTATTGGTACGCTTCTTCTGAGCAGCTGAATAAATTTAATTAAAGTCATCTTGAGATTACAAGGTGAATTGTTACAAATCTACTCTCCTTTGCCACAACATCCTCGTATAAATGGTATTTCTGGAAACTGCAATCAGCTAAATAAATTCAGAAATATACGAGAAGCTGATGCTGCTAGACAACCTCCCCTCATCATAACACTAAGCCCACGTTTTGTGCTTATCAAAGAGCACTTTGCTCTGATTGCTGGGTTTTTTGAATAAATAAATACAATAAATGTGAACTTAAAAAAATAAGTTTCTATCAATAAAACACACATTCCAGGGGCTCCTGGATGGCTCAGTGGGTTAAAGCCTCTGCCTTCGGCTCAGGTCATGATCTCAGGGTCCTGGCATCGAGCCCCACATCGGGCTCTCTGCTCAGCGGGGAGCCTGCTTCCCCCCCTCTCTCTGCCTGCCTCTCTACCTGTATGTGATCTCTCTCTGTCAAATAAATAGATAAAATCTTTAAAAAAAACACATATTCTATATGTTTTATATATTTTTGAGTTGGCACTTAAGATTTTGTTTGGGAAAATGAGCTTAGTGTTTAAAAAAATAAAGCGAAACCTTTATTGTTTTTACATCTCTCATTTCACAATAAGTAAACACGGGCTCAGAGAATGACCTGTTTAAAATCACATAGCTCATGAATGATGGAACTAGAATCAGAGCTCACCTCCCCATATTACAAATAACTACCCAAGTTCCCTTGTAAGTATATGTAAGTGTGTATGATCTGCCGGGACCTGGAGATTATTTGACAACCTGAGGCACTTTAGGTGAGAAAAAAACATAAATCACCTTCTAAAATTATAAGGAAAGCCAAGATGCAATTAAATAATAATTAATTAGAGTGGAGCATTGCTTTTAGATGTTAAACATATTATATGCAAATAGAATGCTTAAAACATCAGCTAAATATCTTTAAACCTTGCTCTCTAATAAGGTAAACTACTTAATTTGCCTTAAGTCGTTTTATAATTAGTGTTTGGAGAAGTTTGAACCATCTCCTATTTCTCATTAATCCCCCACCTGGGCTAATCTTTGGCCACATTTCAGTGTCAATGTCCTCCAATCAGGACCACACAGGTCCCCGATGACAGCTACCGCCACCGTATGCACAGGGACCAAAGGAAAACAAAACAGGGCAGGGTCAAGGGTAATAACAATGAGCGGTGTCTCCAGAACTGTAAAATAAATAAATAAGGTTTTCCTCCATGAGCTAAACTAACAAAATCAACACATAATGAGCAAAAATGGCTATCTGCAATAATCCGCTTTACAGACAGGATATCTCCCTTGTCAAAAGCAGGAAGGACAAGTCCTGGAAAACCAATCAAGTCATGAGTAAATGCGAAAGAAAGCTGTATTTTAAATTCATTCTATTAACACGTACAAAGAATGAAATGTATGAACAGCAGTGAAGTGATTTGTATGTATGAACAGCATGAAGTGATTTGAGACGAGAAAAAAGAAAACCTAAAGATTGGATAATATATTTCTGACACTTTTCAGGGAAGTTGGTGACCATCTGCCCCAGATGACATCTCCTCTTGATTGTTAAACTTGTCATTTTAAATTACCATGCTGACATTCTGGTTTATCCATCAGTTCTTAAATGATTTTTGTCATTGTGGCAAACCCGGAGAGCCTGAAGAACTCCTGAGCTGTGGTAGACTATAATATGGCCACAATGGGGGTTGCACGGCTGCCTTAGTAGGTAGAGCATTCTTGATCTTGGGGTTGTGAGTTCAAGCCCCATGCTGGGCGTAGAGCTTACTTAAAAAAAAAAAAAAAAAGCCTTAACAATTCCTTTTCCTGAAGCCCCACCCCTTTTTAATGTGATTTCACAGCTCCTTCCATCAAGAGGTGGAGTACATTTTCCCATTCCCTGAATCTTGGCTGGAGTTGTGATTGCTTTGGTCCATAGAAGGTGGTGGAAATGATATTGGGCCGGTTCTCAGTCTAGCCTCCAGAGGCCTCACGCATTTCTGCTCTCTCCTTTGGAACCCTGCCCGGCTGTCATGTGAACGAGCCTGGGCTAGCCCACTGAAGATGAGAGACCATGGAGAACAGGGAGAAGCCATCACTAGCTGGGGCTATCCTAGACCAGTCCGCCCCCAGCCCCAGTGGCAAAGGACTTTAGACAGATGAGTCAGCCTGGAGAGACCTGAGGAAGCACTCCATGCTCCTTGGGCCAAAATGCCAATCCACAAAATCATAAGCTAAGTCAGTGGCTATTATTTTCAGCCGCTAAACTGTGGAGTTGTTTGTTACTTAACTAAGTGACAGACTCCAGTTACTAGCCTCGGCTGGCCTAGAACATGGGGCATGAGAAGACACCAAGGGACTCATTGCCATCAAGGGTCCCTCTGAAAGGCCTGCTCACCTTCCACAGACCACCACTCTGCTCTATCTTCTTTCTTATAGCACTAAGGAGCTAGCTGGAAAACTTGCAAATCTTTTTTTAGTGAAGTAATATCACAACCTCGGAAAACCTGACTTCCAGATTATGACTAGTGGAACATCTTTTTTATAATCTATCATGGAATGCACTGTGGATGGTATGAAGATAAAGATGCTACCAAAGAAACACTGTCTGCGTTCCCCCCCACATATACACCATAGCAACTTGAAATAGTTCAAGAGACCAGACTAATTATACACAAGCAATGGAATGAACTATGCAATAACCCAGCCTGGGTGATAAAGACTCTAAATATCACCGGAATTCACAGGGGGTGAGAGGGTAGGCAGTAAAGACCAGAATAACAGGAAAAGGTTTTACTGAAGAAGTGAGAACCAAAAATCTCCTTGAGGGATGACCAGAATTTGCATAGGGCAAACAGGAGGAGAGGGTATCACAGGAATGGGCCCCAACATCGCCAGAAACTCCCTACAAAGATACAGAACCACTGTGGGTCTGAGGAGCATTGAAACAGCTCATTCAGTTTTAAAAATATTATTATTCTTTTTTGAAAAGTTCTGGTTTCCCCCCATTTTACCTAACAAGAGGAAGCCGCATGGAATTCCACAATTCAAATGACCAGACCCCTGGAACAACATGAGTGGAGGCAGAGAAACAGCAATGAGAGGGTATAGGTTTGAGCTGGTGAAGATGGTCAAAATTCTTCTGGAGAGCAGTGAGAACACAGTTCCTCTGGAGAAAGGAGCCAGGCAGGGGCAGAGCCTGATACAAGAGGTATCAGAAGGAGCGTCTGTTAGAAAGTGTTGGAGGGCCTGGAGGGGGACATGGGGATGGAGAAGGCACCAGGGAGGGAGCGAAAGACACAAGCTGCCTAGGTGTGAGCTGATGGCCAGGAGAGGCTGCACTCAGAGGGCTGGATTATAGATATATTTTCAAGACACAAAACATTTAACCAGATTAGTGACTGAATTAGCATGCATTAGAAATGATGCCATGGTTTGAAGCCAAGGAAAATAAACAGTGAAGCAGACGGAGGTCAAAAGACAGTTCGCTCAACTGAGAAAAAAAATTAAGTAATAGCTAATTAAGTGGTCATGAGCCAAGGCTTTGCAGCTGGGCGGGGATGAATCTTCGCTCTCTCCCTTATGGCCAAAACCTTTGAAGCCTCAACTTCCTCATCTGTAAAATAGGTTTAATATTATTGACCCCTCAGGGCTTTTAAGAGGGTTTAATGAGAAATTACATGAAGTCGTGGGCACAGCGCCCGGCTGGCTGTAGACACATTTGATTAATAAGTAGTAGAAGTGGTAACAGTAGTAACAAACAGCAACAAGTAGAAGAAAACATACTAATGACGGAAGGGAGGAAATGACTTGGATTCAGGTTTGCAGAAACACAGACTGACAAATCTTCCCAGGGATCTGTCAGTGTAAAAAATTATTCTCAGCGCAATTCTAGAACAAGGTATACTCTACCCAACACAGGGGGGAAAAAGATCTGGATTTCTTTTTCCTGTCATGACCCTTTTACAGCTAATCTCGCTGAGTCTTGGTCTTTGTCTACATGCTTGTCATGAGGCAATGTATTTGGAAATATGTCATACGCTGTAAAGCCCTACGGAACTATTAGTTGGCCTTACTGTTATTACCATTTGCACTAAGTAATTCCTGAAAAGCCTAAAAGAATTAATGCAACTTTCAATGGTGTCCGACATACAGCATTCAGAAAATGGCTCCATGCTGGGGACTCTAATTCCACACCGGCACACCAGGACAAAGAACAGAGCCAAGTTCAGTCTCACTGCCTCTTGTTTTGTGATTTGGGGTATGGGCAGCCTGCAGGAGGAGGAAATGTTGGAAGCAGGCCCCCTTGATTAGAATCCCAGTTTTGCCACTTATTGGCAGCATAAACTTGGGCAAGTCTCTTTACTTGTGTTTCTCGGTTTTCATCTGTAAAATGGGAATCCTGATATTACATACCTATAGAGTTGTTATGAAGTTCAAGTGAGTGGAATGACACAGAGTAAGCACTAGATCTATATGAGTGATTGTTAAGGAAAAATAATAAACAATGAGTAGATGTCACCAAGTCTCCACAGAAGTTTCAGGATACAGGTCCCATTTTCTCGTAATGCCACCTGCTCCTTTTGTGACTCAGATCAGTCCTTGTCTCAGGGAGTAGCCAGTCACTGAAAAACAGGAGTCACACTCTCCCTCTCCTATTAATCACCACCGGGGTCAATAAAATCCAAGATTTCAAAAGGGCATTCAGACTTGCCTGCATGGATAAGGCCCTAAATACTGCTTCCGACACCAGGAATTTCAGTCACATGGTCAGTGCATGCCCGTCATGAGAAAAGCAGGGCAGGGTTAAAAAGACGGAGCAGGTGCACCTGGCTGGTTCAGTCAGTGGAGCATGCGACTCTTGATCTTGGGGTGGTAAGTTCGAGCCCCACGCCGGGTGTAGAGATTACTTAAAAAAAATAATAAAATCTTAAAAAATAAAGTAAAAATAAAATAAAATAAAAAGGCCAACTGAAGGCATAAAGGAAAGTTGTTAAAAATAAAACCACTGGGGAAAACACATTTAGGGAAGGGAAGTGGGAGCCCCTGTCTGCTGGCATGGACGTCTTATGGCATGACTGGCACAAGGCTGGCACTGACGTATGAGAAGGCTCATTTGGAAAGAGGTGGTACAGAAAGCCCAGTCAGAGTCCCCAGGCAATAAGGACTACCTGGTTTGCTGCACATCTTATCCCTCCTTCTCCAGCAGCCCAACAAAGCCTTCGTCGGCTAGGGCAGCTGCTGTTTACAGACTAACTACATTGGAACTGCAAACGCAGAAAATTGTGTGAAATAGATGGGAGCAGAAGAACAAAGCCCTGCAGGAAACTGCAAGACAGTACGCACACACACACGGTCCCCAAATCACCTGTCTTTGCCCAAGAAAGCCTCGGGTATGTCACGGCAGAGCTCCTCCCAATAAATAGAAACAGTTCGGCCCGGACCCATTTGTAAGTCACTGCTTTCAAAATGCCATCTCTCCTAGTTAAAATTATTTTGGACTCCATTTTACAAAATTAATATAATGTGGGAGACAGTATGAATTTTTTTTTTTTTTGCCAGTTTCCAAATTAAAAATAGTTGAAATGACTTGTATCTTTTATTTTGGAAAACCGGGGACAAAAAGATATTCCCAGCCTACAACTGAGGTGCCAAGTTTCTGTCAACTGCTTGGTTACAATGTGGAGAGTTAGAATTAAATTTTCTATCTTGAAAAGGGTAGCTATGAGGAAGAGAAATGATGTAAAGGCTGCTGCAAGGAACTTTTAATCTCGGTGACACTCCCAGCTCCCTGATGCTCTAGATCATTCTCGAGACTTTCTGGTTCTGACTGGAGAACACACCAAGATGCTTCTAATTCTCCTGCCGTGAGGCCCCACAAGGAAGAACAAGGGGCTCAGTGGCCATGACTCACCCAGGCCTCTTACTCATGTCAACCTTGACCTATGGTGAACGCCTCAGCTTCATCTCACACCACCCACTAGGCCCCCTTTCAGGGTCTGAAATAGAAAGGAAGGAAGGAGAGCTGTGCTGAGAAAAACAAAAACAAAACCCAAAAAACACCACAAAAACAGGAAAAAACTGTATCAGGTACCAAGTGCATATTCCACGTCAGGGGGCCTCAGTCTCACATGCATAGGAGACTCATTGGAGGATTTGAAAGAAAACGCCAATGACTCAGCCCTCTCCTAGACCGATGAAAGCCTACCTTCGGGAGTGGGGCTGGGCCCTGGCATTTTTAAGAAACTCCCCAGGTAAGTATACTGCGCGGCTGAATTCACACTTGTTGCTAGTTGAGGGAATGAAGGCTCAGAAGCAGCAGGAACTCAGGTGCACAGCTGAGTGAGTGCCTCTCCCCCGCACGCCCCAGTCATGGGACCACTGGCTCACCGGCTCTGACATTCCACCATCCGCCTGGCTCTTCTGGCTCCCAAGAAAGATCTGTGCAAATACGTAGGGCTGCAGCTCTCCACAGCCTGCCTCTGAGGCTGAAACCCCGAGCAAAGTTTACAAAATTATTTTTTCCATCAGCCCAGAAAGCCAGCAGCCGGGGCTTCCCCATCCTCTTCCCGGAATCAATTACGGGGCTAAGCCTGGGAGCCTCGGTTGTAGGGGAGCAACATTAATCTTGAGGGACTATGGAATGTTAAGTGTGGGCTCAGCAGGAGGAATCGTTGATAGAGCAGAGAAGGGGTTTGATTTCACAATCACACAGACTGGGAAAAATCTTAACACGGAGGTGGGGGGTGGGATGGGTGGGTGAGAGAAGGACTTAGAGTCTGTTGAAAACAGCATTCTACCAGCAATTTTTTAATCCCACTGGGTTCCATTAAGTCATCTGGATGCTTTAGTTTTCGTCGAAGGAGCAAGAAAGACTTCCCTTAATAACCAAGCAAGAAAGAATCAAGTGTTTTCCATCTCTCTTTGGGAAACAAGTAGGTATGCGCACGCTTGAATCTGTCACTGTGCTCCAATTCTGCAGTCATGGGGTTGGCACAGAGACTCGCAGACTTGGTGCCCACAAACAGCTGCACCCTACAGTCCCAGCAGGTGCACGCACAGAGCTCAGCTCAAAAATTCGCTGCAAGAACAATGGCGCCGTTATGACGCCGAGGGACAAGGCCCAGTACTAAGCACATGCTGCACTACATCTGATGATGGCAAGAGCTAGAAACTCAGTCACAACTCCCTGGGATCTGGCCTTTAGCTTCCAGGATCATATCCACAGACACGGCCAGGTAGAGCACAGTGACAGCAGCTATCAAGGATAAGGCCCGACCAACCAGAGAGTTAGTGGAAATTAAAGGAAAAAAAAAATCCCTCCAGAAAATGTATTCCTTTCCTTTGAACATTTCTTCTCCTCCTGTGGGCTGCAGGGCCACAGTCACCAAGTTTACATTTACAACCAAATATGCACACACACAAAAAATTACCGATGCATCTCACTCCCCGGTGACTTTGTAACAGGTTGCTAGGTAACACTGCATACAAGTCAGGTTTCAGGACCTCTAGTAAGCCACCAGAAAATAGCTGCATGGGCCTTTTGCATAAAGAGTGTGCATTTGTTATCTGTTTTCTTATGCCAATTGATCAGTCAGTAAATACTCCCACTGCCAAACTGTAAACAAGTCCATCAATAACTAACTGAGAAAACAGATCACAGTGGCAGGCTTTGGTGTAGTCTTCCACTCCAATCTACCCAGGTGGCTTCTCTAGAGTCTCTCCTGTTTGCGGTGTCGGCTCTCAGCGCGCCTTATCTTACGCTCCCTGAGATTGGGTCGGGAGCTAATTACAGCCTGAGCCCAGCAGGAGTAGTGTGTCATACACCAAGGGTCTTATCTGAAGACCAATCCTTCCTTCATCTCCTCTCCCCTTCCTCCAGATTTAAAAACTTCTTGCCGTTCTGGAGTAAAGGCAGTAACCCAATACTAAGAGCTACTCCCCCCGACCCCCGCAGTGTCTCCCCACCCCACCACTCCATCTGTTAAGTAAGGAAACATCCCATGTTTAAACCACACCAGTTGAATATGCCATTTGCATTCTTTCCCTTGAAAGTGCACTAGAAGAGCCCAGAAAAGGACCCCCCTTTGCTATAAAATTGGTGGGTGAGACCATCCAGAAAAAAACAGAGACGCACACCCTGCATGCCTCCCACCCCCAGCCGAAGGTGAAGCCTAAAGGATCAGCAGCAAAAGGAAAACTAAAAGGATGCATTTCCCCACATTTAAAAAAAATGTTTAAATATAAAACTCTAAGACTCTACAAGCACATTTTTCCCTAGACTGGGGAGGGAGAAGGCAGGCAGTAGGGCAGAGAGGAGGAAAGGAGAGAGCCAACAACCCCTCCTCCCCTCCCCTCCATGTTCTTCAAGGCCACAGGCAGATACACTTGGCTTCCTGTGGCCTGATCATTTCCAGCGGAGGACTCCGCACTCACGCTGTGGGCTGGTGGGCTGGAACACCTGGTTGTAACATTCCCTGACCTCCCTGACTTCCCGGGTCATTTCTGATGCCTCATTTCCTATCCCCTACCTTTCTTCATTTCTTCCAACTAGTGTTGTGTGCTCCTGAGGGGCAAAGATCTGGGGGTGCTGGGGGACATTCCAAGAGACCTGACTGAAGTGTCACTGAGCAAAGGGACTTCCAAGCCACTGAAACTGAACCTCTAATTCACCTGGCAATGACATTTAGTGAAATGCAACTCACAGTCCATTTAAAGGAAGGCGGTGACCAATTATTCTCCATTTAAAAGGGTATTGTCAATCTCCAAAGAGCTGAAATGGCATTTGGAAATCATCGTGGGGACTGCCATCTTCACTGAAAGACAGAACCAACGCTCAGCCGACCTTTTCCCACCCTCCACCTCTCTTTTACAATTTAAAATCATACTTTTAAAAATGTAACAAGTAGCAGCACAACCTCACGTCATGTTTTATCATTCCTGAACAGTCCGGAAAAACAGCGCTCCCTCAAATATCGTCACACCCCCTATTCAACTCCACAGCTTAATCAAAGAAATTGGGGAAAAAATAAAGGACGAAAACGTGAAGAAACACCATGTGTAATCTGATGATGAACGTGACGTTAATTAACAATAAATTTTTATAACATATTTCGTCTTCTTTCCAAACGGCAATGGGTTGGTTGCGAAAGAATATTTTTTAAAAAGTTTTTTGCACTTTTTTTCAATTTCACTTTACATGCGGCACCTAAGGTAGTTAAATTCTTAGAGGCAGAAAGTAGACTAGTGGTTACCAGGGGCTGTGGGGAGGGCAGAATGGCAAATTATTATTTAGTGGGTATGAGGTTTCAGTTTGGGATGACGAAAAAGTTCTGGAGACGGATAGTGGCGATGGTTACACAACAGGAATGAACTTAATGCCAAAGAACTGTATCCTTAAAAATGGTTCAAATGGTAAATTTCATGTTAGGCATATTCTATTACAATAAACATTTTTCCAATGGAAAAAATAACGTAGAGATAATCTTTATCATTTGTACAAAATTTAAAACTACAATTCCTAACAGTAGTCTCTGTATATATGTCCTTTAAAACTCTTTCAAATTAAGGCAGTAAAGAACTTGAATAATGCAAAATGAGACGTTCCATATGAGCACTTTAAAAGAACCAAATGCAGAGACAAGTTAAATATGGCCCAAGGTCACACAAAGAACTATCACCAACTTGGCTCACCATGTGACCTGTCCCCCACAATAAGAACCCATAAAAGAGAAAAAAAAAGGAAGGAAATCAACAAGCCCTGTTGTTTCTAGACCCAAACCACAGCAATACCTACATCCAAAGGACTGGGGAAAAAAAAAAAAAGTCAAGGAGAGAAATCATGAGAGTGCAAACGATTAGAATTTAAAGGGCCCTTGAAATCATCTAGTACTACCAGCTCATTTTATAGATGAGAATTCTGGTAGAGAGAGAGAGAAAGAGAGAGAGAGAATACAACCCTATTCAAGTACCTGACAGCTTCATGAGAAAATCAGACGCCATCTTAACAGAGATGTCCTGGCTGAACAATGCTGACGCACTGTTGGCCACATACTCGGAGGGGTCTTTCAGCTTTGTGTGGTTGGCCGGCCTGTCGGCAGCATTCAGAGTAAAGGAGGTTGGCAGGCCGTTATCTTCCTTGGGTTCCTCCTTCACCAGCAAAGGTGAGACGCCAGCCCCACCCTGGCTAGTCCTCTCTGGAGTGCTGGACGTCATCATGGTCCCCACTAGCTCTGTCCCTCCTCCTTCCCTTTGCTGCCCCAGGCAGGCACTGTCACTGAGGTGGGGCGATCCCTTGACATCTGGGTCTGGGATCTCCTCCTTCACCTTGGCTTCTGTCCTCAGGAAATGCTGATGGCAACGCATGTGGAGTTTCAGGCTGAAGTGGCGTGAGGAAGTGAAAGGGCATAGCTGGCACTGAAAGGTCTCTCCCCGGTCCTGGTGCTGATGAACCTGACGAAGAAGCAAGAAGAATGAGCTCTCTACCACGTGCTTACGGAAAATGCCTGCTCGCATACCCAGACTACTCATCAACCATTTCCTCACAGTACCAAGCGCTGGCGAGGGAAACAGAGTCACCAGAGGAGCATTTCGTTTCCGTGCTCCACATAATGAGGTCTGTCCCTACACACAACACGGGTCCTCATAGGTTAAGAGCCCATGATTAGACCCACGCTCACAACGGAGGATACTCTCTGCCCATGGAGGCTGTTTTCAGGAGAATCTGCCTAATATTCCAGTCATCTCATCTCGGTGGGTCTTCAGAGAAAACAGAAACCCAGCACGGTGCAAACTTACATAATTACCAGTTGGGGGTCAAAAGAGGCAACCTGTCAAGTAATTTCTCTCCCGATAATAATAAGGTGCACGTACCCGATTACTGTCACTCAGAGAATTAGTTCTGTTTTGCAACTGTGATTTTAAATTTCAAAACGCTTCTCTAGGTAATTAAGAATGTGGAAAATGATGTCTTCGGGGTATTCCCGTTTCACAGACAGGGAGACTGAGACCCCAGAGTAAGTGGCTCGAGCAAAATCACGTAAGAGGCAAGCAAAGCAGAGCGGGAGAAAAACCAAAGTCTGATCCCCACCAAGTATTCTTGGCAAGAAGAAACCAATGTTTCCAAACGTGGTTCTACCGGGCTCCCGATTCTGATGTCTGCACTGAAAGAATGCAGACTTCCAAACCCAGTTCCAGTCTTGCATCCATAGTACCTGTAAAAAATTGGGAGAAGTGTTTTTCTTCCTGTCCCTACCAAATGTAGTGCTTGAAAAAGTGAGGAAATCATTGCACTGGACTGAGCCAAGCCCTCTAGCTGGCAGGTGCTCGTCAGCTCGTAACTTCCCCATTGAGCTCTGCCAATGCGCTTCAGCGCTGACCTGCTATACCCTGCTATTTCAGGACTGCCCCTCCCTTGCATAGAAACTGCCAATTGTGTAGATTTGGGCCAAATGATTTGGGGAGTTGTGGGATCTGGGCAGGGGAGAGACTGGGATTCAAAACCAAAACAGAACCGACACCTCATGTTCCAGGGGTGACCTAAGCGGGATTTGAACCCAGGTCTAAGGAAGGTTAAACGCTAGTTCGTTAATTCACTGCACCACCTGGCCCCTCTGCGTAGGCTTCCTTTCCAAGAGAGCAGTTTTACTACAGCTGTTTATGCATTCTGAATGCAATCCAAAAGCATTATTCACCAGCCAAAACATACTTTTAAATAATGTTAAGTGACCAACAAAAGCAAAGAAATTAAAAGTTAATGGTGAGATCCTGTCGCTACAGCACCCCACTGTGGCTTTTTGAAAAAAACAGCCGAAAAGAGATTCTGGGTCCCCCAAAGCATGCATTTCTCAGAAATAACCATATAAACTTCAACTCAGTTGCAGCAAGGCCTTGCTCATTAAAAGGCTTCCCCTCTGCCAGGTCGGGAGGGGCTGGGGGTTAGGGACGCATTTGTCTCTGGTTGTTAAGATCACCTCTCTGTTCTTCCACAACAAAGGGATTTCACTCTGGAGCTGATCATTTCATTTTGCTTCCTCGAAGAATTGTGAAGATTCCCCACCATCTCCTCCACCCAGCCCCTGCTGGAGCAGGGCACCTTGGGGGCTCAGGTCTCGGCCCCACAGGACCCCGACAGGTTCTGCCTGGAGCACGCCCGAAACCAGGTGGTAAAGGGCACAAGGCAGAACGCTTCCGTCGTCCCAGGAGCCGCGTGGTGGGGCAGATTCCATTTCAGGAGTGTCCTTACATCTATTGACCTGGGAGAGGAGAGGAGCTAATTCAAGAACAGAAGCTCCGGAAGCAGCTTCTGGAAGAAGGAAAAGGACAGAGGGAGCGCCCAAGTTCTAAAGCCGACAGCAAGCCCTGGACTGAGAAGAGTCTGTGCACAAGTATTTTTACGTGGCTTCTTTTCCACCAGATCCTGGCCTTGCCGTATTTAGTTGTGGAAAAATCAGTGTCAAAAATCAATGTCGGTTTAAAGGAGGAACTGGGACCGTGGTGTTGACCCTCACACGTGTCATTTTATTGGACCTGCCCCTTTCCCAAAGGGACAAGATGTCACACTGGGCCTTTGGGAGAAGTATTCCCTCTGTCCTCCCGCGGCTGTTTCTTCCCTTCTGCCTTGACGGAACAGCACTTTCTGTGATCGTTTTTAATCTCTGTAGCCTAACATTGGCTTTAAAACCCCTCTAAGTCCACTAATGTGAAGAAATGCTTGTCTAAAGTATATCCTTCCTTCCAGGCCACGTAGAGACAAGCTGATGGTCCGGTCTCCTCGCAGCAAGAGCACCTAAGGGTGGGAAATAGAAGGCACTCTGACATCGTGAGCTCCATCTCCTGAGGAAGCTTTGGCACACATCTGTGTGCCCCAAGCTTCGGTCCACCCCCTTAGGGGACAGGGCTGGGCAGGGACGGGGCTTCCTCAGGAGTCACAGTGCTTTAAATGGCAGGACTCATCGCTCTGACCCTTGCCCGGTTTCTGGCCATTACTTCACCACTGTGCTTTATTTTAGCAGTCCTCGCCTTTTCTGCTCAATCTCGGCTTATGAATTTCGTATTTAATTCCTATAGGCCCACTCATCCAGGAAAGTTGTAAAAGACTTAATGGAAATCTAAGATAACCCTGAGGAAGCTGGAGGCATTTACTAGCTCCTTCCTCGGCTGCTCATAAAAATGTTGGCGAGATATACGAAGGAGAAAAGGCAGGTTTAAAAAAAAAAAAAGCACAGTGCCCAGTACCAAGTGGGAACACAATAAACACTGCCTTTACTGAATAAAGTAGAATCTCAATTCATCTTAACTAAGTCTATAGCATCACTATGGAAGGATCTATGTTAGAATGATAACAACGGTTATTTCTGTGTGATGGGATCGAGGGTCAATTTTATATCTTGCCATTTACCAGTATTCCTGAACTGTCACCATTAAAGATTCATCACAAAAAGAAAAAGGCAATAAAATTTAGACTAATTTTTAATCCCACGTCATTACTTTCTTTCCAAATGTAAACGCTAACTCTGAGAACTCTTGGATGATAATGACCGGGTTAGCTACATTTCCTGAGTGTGCTCCATGCCGGGCACTGTATTCAGTTGCTTTATGTCCATTATCTCATTTAACCCTTCTAAGGACTCCAGACTCCAGGCGATAGATCGGATGATTATCTCCAGGCTAGGTGAGGTTAAATGATTCGCCCAAAGTCTCACAGCTACTAAAAGTCGTGGAACTGAGATTCTAACTGAGGTCTTTCTGACCACACGCAGCGTGAGATCTTAATCCACAGGCGACACGGCCCCCACTTCACAGGCTGGATTCATTGTAGAAAATCCATTCATATTTTTAGTCTCGGGTGAATGCAGCAGGAGACACCTATTCCCAAGACCACCACCACTATGCTCCGGCAAAGACTGTGTTTACAAAACGTTCCAAAATTAAAGGACGTCAAATCAAAACAAAAGCATGAATGCTTTGACTAAAGAAAGCAAATGGCCCATCGGTGAGGTGGAGAACAGAGAAAAGAAAGAGTACACCATTTGATAAAATTAAACTTGCATGAGCCCTTCTCACACTTCTCTTATCAAAAGCTCGAGTCATAGCTCAACAGGTTAGGACACCATGAGTTTGAATAAAGTAGTAATTTCACACAACTGCTTTATTGTACTGGTTATTGATTTGTTCTGAAAGCATTCTGAGACCCCGCGACCCGCAAAGCCCTTGCAGCTCTCATCTGTAACACTGTCATGGCCGACCGTCTGTATCATCAAGGCACCCAACTCATCTCCCTGTAGTTTCAGGGTCAGTAGTTCCTGCTATTGAAAACCCAGCTTTTTTTCCATGGGTTTATAAATAGGTTGTTTTATGTGACCCTGAGCTGAAACCAAGCTTACAAGGTGTCAGGCTAGATGCAAGTTTTCTGCTCACTGAAGCTTTAAATTTGCCAGACCTGATTTCTAAACACAGCATAGGACACGGTAACGAAAACAAAATTTAGTTTTAAAGGCATTCCTTTTGAAGTCTCATCCTGCTAATGAAATCCACTTTGCGGGTGTAAAATACGACATTTTGCTTTGGGAAGAAGTGATAGAGGATGAGGAGGGGAATGGAAAAACTAAGTAGGCTCCGTAAAATCCAACCGACCAGAACTCCTGGTTCAATGGATTCTGAAGATGAAGGGCAAGCTACTCCCAGGAGAAAAAGGCAAATGACAGAATACAAATCACATCATGGATTTAATTTTTCTTTTTAATCTCCTAAGCTAGCTCCTAAAATCAGGAGAGGTTCTGTCTGATCACACTTTTTTAAAGCTACAATTCTAAACAGGGATCACTGATCTAGTCAGATGCATTAGACGATAGGATTTTGGGGAAAAAAGCAAATATCTTAATTATGTCCATACACCATGCTTCTTATGGCAGGAAAGTAAAAACATTATAAACAATGTCGACAGCCAACCGTATTGAAAATATCAGTTGAAAAATAAATGTGTTCAAAGACAGTTATTGAAATTAAATAACTACTATTGAACATTTATGTGTCAGATACTTCATTAACATTATCTCCTTAAATACTCATGACAACTCTTCCAGATAAACGCTATCATTCTCATTGAACAGATGAGAAAATCGAGAGCCTAAAGTTCATTTGCTCAAGGCCACTTAACTAGTAAGCTGCACAGTAAGATTTAAATGTAGGTCTATCAAATTCAAGAGTGTGGGCTCTTCTAGTGATTTTCTTCTTTGAATTTCAGAGAAACCCTTTATTAGTAATGGGGTCTGCCAGAAAGATTTCGAGATGACTAGGTTTTCTCCATCTCACAGAAGAGGGAAACACCATTGTTTTTAATAAAACACTGAAAACAATGTCCTTAGATGTTTGGTAAGTGTGGTCCTGGGAATTAGGACAGCACACACAAGGACAGCCTTGGGAGGACCCAGTTTCGTCAGGAATAGCCCCCCAAGCCTCACACAGGGTGAAAGCTAGAGTCCATCTTTCAAGGTCCTTACCCCTCCTATAAGGAGCCTGTGGGTGTGCCTGTGGGTTTGTAAGCTGGAAAGCAAAGCAACAGCAGAGGAGGGTCGACCCCTCTCTGGGGCATGGGTCCAGCAGCCCATCCTGTACTCGTCTTTCCTGCTCCCTGCTCTTCCCTAGGTCTTCCTCCCAGCACCCCAGACATGCGTTACCATGTAAGACCAAGGTAGGCTGCTGCTCCCCTATAGGAAAGGGCCCTACATCATTACGGGTTTAGATACAGAAGCTTCTCTTCGCCTTTAAAAAGGACGGGAATAGCATTACAAAGGGGACCCTTCGCCACCTGCTTCTTCAGTGCTGCCTGACCTGGAGACAATGAGCACCGATGGCCCCTCTCCTGCCTAGAAGCCTCCTGCACCAGACTCGGGCTGTGCCTGCCTCTCCGTGAGGCCCATCCGTAGGTGGCTTACCTTCATGTGGGATTTGAGATTGTCCTTGCGAGCACACCGGAATGGACAGAGTGGACACTGATGACTTTTTAAACCTGTGTGGATCACCATGTGCCGCTTCCAGTAACTCTTCCTTTTGATAACCAAACCACATATTGGACACTGGAAAGGCTTTCCGCTTTCCTCTTCTGAGGCTTGGAAGAGGGAGAAAGAGAGAAAAATTGAGGAAAACAAAAAGGTACACTGCAGCCAGCACTAATTCACATGCACTGCTAACAGAAAGAGCACTAAAAATGATATGGGGTTTTTCCTGGGCAATTTCAAGACTTTATCCATGAAGAAGTTTCACCACTGCTTTTCTTCAAGTAAAAACCCACATGCATCTCGTTACTTCCGTGTGGGTTCCGTCTTTCAAAATCTGACCGTCTGCCGTGTGCCGGTCTTACTTTCAAAGGCAATCCCCCCACCTAAGAAGGCATCTGCAGAGGGGCTTTGCCTGGCCTGGCCTCGTTCAGCCCAGAAAAGCTTGACTTCAGGGGCTTTTTTTCCTGGAGGAAACCTCCAGACTTGAGGTCATATCTGAATTCCTAAACTTAGAAAACAGCAAGAAATAAAGATAAATCAAATGGGACAGGGAATGACGCCCGGCACCACACTGAAAACCAAACAGCCATCATAAACTTCACAAACCGAACTCCAGGGGAGACAAATTTTTAGGATCCCACCGTTGACTTGTTTAGTTATGTCTTGTGCAAACGCTACTGCCAATTTGGCCATCAAGAGGCCCTAAGGTCGGGGTTTTCGCCCACTTATTTCTGTCCCTCCGGTTGTCACTAACAAGATCCACTGCCTTCCTCTGCCCTGGGTTCCTCCAACCGCGTGGGGACGAGTTACAACAGAGCTGTCACAAATACTTCCACTTTTCAGGAAAGCAAACCAACCGACTACTTCCTTCAAGGAAAGCTAAGATCCCACGCTCCTCCCCCACCGCCCCAGGAAGGGGTCTCCGCGGTGACACTGTGTTACCACCCCTCTGGTCTACCATGTCCCATTGCTCAGTGCCACAGTAGCTTCTGCAATCTGGGGATACAGTAAATCAAAAGAAGCAGAGTTGGAGACTCAGACTTTCCTTCCTTCGTCAGAAAGCTGAGGGATCAGAAATATTTCCAAATGATTAAATAAGTCGTAATACACTCCTAACATAAAATATATGAAGCCATTATTTTAAATGAACTAGATCTATAGGTGCTGACGTAGAAACATGTCCAAGATATTAGAGTTAGCAGATAAAGCAAGATAGGAACCTAAATGTCCAGGCTGATTCTATTTTTATTTTCTCAAAAATGAGAATAAATGGTTGCTAATACAGTGAGGTGAAAGATTGATAAGGAACTTTATAAAGGATGGCTCAGGCTGACAACACCTAAAGCCACTCATGAAGTTTAACATTGCTGAGAGGGGGACAGACTTCGTGGACCTTCTGATAAGCCACCTATGAAATATTCCTACAAAAAATGTAATCAAGCCTCTCATCAGCTAGAAGTTTACCAGAAATACAGGTGGTTAAAATAGCAACAACATGGTAAACCCACACACCCAAGGGGACAGAATTAGCCAAATACAGAATATGGGAAATTCTACAGGACAGATGACGGTCTCTTCAAGGAAATGGTGCTGGGGAAAGGGACCCGGTTATGGAGACACATCAAATAAATACAAGGTGTGAAGCTGGTTCTGATCCTGACTCGAACAAAGCAATTACAAAAAAACATTCCCGAGACAACTGAAGGAACACTGATTGTAACCCAGGCATTCCATAAAATCATGAAACCATCACTGATCCCGTTTGATGTGATAATAGTTACTGTGGGTTTTTTTTTTCCCAAGTTCTTCTCTGTTAGAGATAATATATGTGGTAATACAGGCAAATGGGTACAAGGTCTGGGATTTGCTTAAATATTTGAGCAAAAAGAAACAGGGAGTAGAAAGAATGGAATGAGTAAATGAACAAAAAATGATATCCTTTTATTTGTATGAAAATGATCTGGAAGCATACCTAAGAAACCATTAAGCAGTTAGTTACCTTTGAAGAACTGTGGATTAAAAGGAAGGGGTCAGAGAGGGAAACTTTTGTTTTTATTTTAGATTCTTCTATCCACACTGGATTTTTTCATGCCCACATTACTTTTATAATTTTAAAAAGGTATATTCTCATGTGTAAACTTTAAAAATCATCTTATTATTTATTCATTGAGTCAACTGAGTCTCTGTATGCAAGGGACCAGTTATCATGGATGGAACTAGAAGGGTTCTGGAATACACTTAGGGCATTCCAAAAATTCTGTTTTACTGTGACAGGTATAATAAGCAATATTGGTTACCCTAACCAAGCAACCTGAAAAAGAATCTGCTAAAAATATGCCTTCAAGTCTGGAAATTCTGCTTGTGATGTTTCTGTCCCAAGCATTTCCTTTTCGATCGGGAGATGGGATGGGATTGAGGGTTCTTTCCCTCTAGGATAAGCACACTTTGTAAAGGCCTATAAACATGCTTTTTTTTTTTTTTTTTTTTTTTAACCTGCCTTTCACTTTTCTGCTGTTTTTTTGTTGATTGCCTCCGCTGAGCTGGAGTCCTATCCCTAATTTGGCCTCTCATTTTTTGTCCTTCATTGTCATTTCTTCCACTCTGGTATCTTGGTCACAAAGACTACACACTGAACAACAGATTTGAGAGAAAAGGCTGAACCAGGCCTCTAGGTGAGATTATTGTCATAAACCAGAGGGGAAAAAATGATAGTGATGTCCATTTGGGCTTGTTGGAAGAACATCAAAATAGTAAGAAAGACATACACAAACAGGCTGCCACTAATTCCCGTTTTCCCAGTATCTAATTCCGCAAACTGCCTAATTTTACAGAATTGTCTGGGAGAGCAGAGAAAAACGGAGATGTCCTCCACTGACCTGAGGTTTCATGACCCATCACAAGAAGGCAATAAAAAAGACATTAACTGGCAAAAGGAACATGGCCAGTGCCCCCTGGACACCCCACTTTGCTTATTATGACCAATATCTTTCATATTTTTTCTGACACCCCCACCCCCTAGTGTGTATTACAAGATCACTACATTAAATCCTGTATATTAGCATTTCATATAAATCTATTTTATTTTGGAGCTATGCTTCCCTAGTTTTAATTAATACCAAAAGACACACGAATCATGTACAAATCAGGACGTCCTTGGACTGACTGGGAAAAAAGATTAGAATACTCAAAATAAAGAGAAACTGATGACAAGATATGTGTCAAAGTGCTAGACTATTATAACGGTTTGAAATTTTTAACTGATCCTGGCAGGAAAGGAAGAAGACAGAAGCCAAATGATAAAAATAGCCATAATACAATGATCGACTTTCAAAGCTGGCCATTAATCTCCCCTGTTATCATCCGCATTTTTATTTATTAAATATTTTTTTGATATTTTAGTAGGGTGCCCTCCCTGTCTAAGGAGGAAGTAAGGATGTATTCTAGTTTGGATGCCAAACTATCTTCAAGGAACTGACAGCTGTAAATTTCACTCAAATTTAGTGCCTAAGGACCACTTCCTCAGACTGAACCACACATTCTGAAGGCAGTAGGATTGAAATGTTCCTTATTTCACTTAGTTTACAACTGTCTGATAAACAATCCCCTAAATATATCACTAGCTGGTTAATATCACCACAAACAAAACTAAATCCCACCAAAAGCTAACAGACTCAGTAGCATGGATAGTTGCTACTTTGCTTCTTTGGAGAAAACACATTCTCCTTACTGACAACAGTATTATTGGAATAAGAGAGATAATAAATGTGTGTAAAACGCCTGTCACACAGTAAATGAAAGCTACTGGTAGTAGCTGTTGCAATAATAGTAGTGATGATAGGCTCTAGTCCTACCTTCCAAAGCAGGAAGCTCACCAGGAGAGCACACGTAGATTTCAACCACTGACATCACCTAACTACAGAGCTCAGGGCCTGACCCAAAAGAGTGGTTTGTCACAGAAGCCTGGAGAAAATAAAGGAGCAGGAGTCCACTATACTGTGTAGGTGGGGTCCAGCTCAGCCGCGGCAGAACTCTGATGGTCAAATTCAGCCCAGCAAGGAAAAGAAAGAGGTGGAAAAGACAGAAGGGGAGGAGTGGGAGAGTGGGGATTGGAGGGGGCAAGGCTAGAGGTCTTTACCTGTGTGTCTCCAGCACCCAAGCAGTGCTGGGTATGATGTACAACTCAATAAATGTGTGTTGGATTGTAATGAGAGTAAGTGGAAAGAGCTGGGTCAAGAGAGTATCAAAAAGTGAAATGAGTGCTGGAAAAGGAAGAAAAAGGTACAGGAAGTTGCCAGCAAGTCCCACTAGATGCAATGTCAGCCCAAGAGTGCACGGTTTTCACATAGCACGCCAAAACATGTCTCAAATGAATGGGTGTAGAGAGATGTTCATGTACTTACATCTCACCTATTTCCAAAATGAATTTGGAGCAGCTGGTATTTAAAATGCATGCAGTATGACTACACCATTAGTAAGGTGTAATGGTAAGTGTTTAAACTATTTACAATGGACAAGATCTGCCCAAGGCAGAGACAGTCTTGTGGGAGATTTGAGGGTGAATTTTAAGAAGCAAGACAGTTAATTAAAAAAATAGAAATAAAAATATGTTTGAGTTGACGGAGTTCAAGAACATGAAAGGAAAAGCAAAGAATCTTAACTCAGGAGGGATTCTTGGAGATAATTCTCAACTAGCTAAGTTTATAGATGAGGAAGCTGAACTGAGGTACAGGCTTAAAATCCCTCTGTTAGCTAGTGGCAGGGTTGGGATTAGAGCCAATATTTTCACTTCTGGTCTGGGGTTCTACCCTGTTGTTACATATAATTCATAAAGCAGTAACAACACATAGCATTGGGGAAAAAATATCACGGAGGCTTTCATTAACTAACTTGCTTTAACTTAAGGTAGGAATTTTTAAAACCAATGCAACTGTTTTGTAGCCCTTGAAATCAAGCTTTTCTTATTAGATCCTATGTGGCAATCTGCAGAAAATCAAGCTAATATGTGCAAGTAGTTTGCAGGTAGTATCTGCATATATACCTTACCAAACACAACAAAGGAATTCAAGATACAGGTGACCCTGGGTATGCATAACCCTCAACATCAACTCCATTCCAGGCCCACCAACCCACCCGTGCACATCTGTGCAGGATGACCTATCCTCCTTTCTAACAATACACAGGGAATTAATATCTTTTAATAGAATTTCATGGGCAGGTCTCTCAAATGCTATTTCAGGATGTAAAAAACTATGTTGGCAATGGCTATCACTGGGTTTATCTGTTGTTATTGACTTTAATATTATTAATGCATATTTTAACGATTGCTAAGTTTTCAATAAAGCTAAGTTTTAGATATCTGGATTATCTAGACTAGAGGCAGTCTAAGTTTAAACTGCTGGGGAAATATAATTGAGGTCAGTGACAAATAGTTCTGAATCTTGATAGAAAAAAGTGAATTTTCTAAACAAGTTCTTATCTTGTGATCATTTCCAGATTATGGCTCTAATAACCATGGACCTAATGGGAGTAGAGGACGAGGTTACCTCACTTTCTGGACTTTCTATGGCTTTGCAATAAATTTTAATAGCATCATGTCAATCTGAAAGAAAACAGTACCTAGAACGCTTCTCTCTCTATTGACCCAGGAAATATTCTTAGCCTTCAGTTGTATGACACCAGCTTGCTTCTAAGCATATTTAAATTTTATTCAGTAAAATAAGATGTTTTGGAAACCCTCTCTCCGAAACTCTCCTTGTTATTTCTTTTAACTAGGAGCCTGTCATCCTGGGAATCTTGGTGGCCATTTACAGGAAACTTTGTCTTTAAAATAAAAACCATTTATTTTATTCTGAGAGGCAACCAACAGTAGCTTCAAAGAGAATTGAGTCAATGTGTGACATTTATCTTTATAGCAAACGGACATAATCTTCTCTCTCTCGTGTCCCCTTTCAGAGGAACAGTGCGGCATGTGCTGGGGCATGGGGTCACATGAAAGAAACCTCCTCCTCAAGTGTCACGTCTCTCTTGCAGGGGGGAAAGGCTACCAAGTGGTGGGCTCTTTAAAGGAATTAAATACACCATGACCTGGCAACAACTGAATCCTGTTCAAAAAAGAGGAATAAGGTCAGACCTAAAAGACACTTTTTTTTTCTTCCCATGGTTTGGACTTCCCTTGACCTAAAGAAGGTCAAAGAAATGCTGGTGTCTAAATTACTCAATACAGGATTGGCTTTTCTAGCACATCTCTCTTTGTAACTCCAGAATCCACTTTCTATGCCCTTTTTGCAACATTTTGGGAAACAGCTTTAAATGTAAGCACTGCTTGAAACCAGGATGGAGTGTTGTTATCTTTAAGGATCTGTTTTTTGTGGGTTATTATTTGTTTATTTAAATGATTAGGCAACAGACACCGTTTCCTTGCTGTAAGAAGCCAGCTTACCTATCTATTGTGAATTCAACTAAGATTTCTTTCTAAGGTAAAGAAAAATAAAAATGACAAAGAGAGAGATGTTCAGAAACATGGGTGACAGCTCTCACCACATTCTCATAATGTTTTCTTGGTAAAGAATTACATCTAGATTCAAATTACATCTGAATCTGGCCCTGGATTGTCCTGAAACCAACAGAATAGTGTGTGGAAAGGGAAGAGTGGGGTGGAGGGCAGATGGAGAAGACCCACCTTTCCTTCCACTCTTCAGATTCAAAAATCAGTAACAGTAACCAAATCATCTCTCCATGAAATGAAGACAAATAACAGAATAGAAAAGCCCATCAACTCCTCCTTAACCCATCATCTAGCGTGCCGTGAAGTGACACGACATTCGCTTTAGCTGAGAGGTGCACAGAGCCACCTACCTCTTCCCCTACCGCCAATCCACGTGGTTAGACATAAACTAGAATTTAGGATGTGTCCATATGGACACACGGAACGTTTTCCGAGGGACCGTGTCAAGAGCCTCGTGTCTGTCTTCACAGTGCTCTTTCCGCCTGTGTGAGCTTTACAAAATGAGTGACTTGCCAGTGGGGCTGCTTCACCAACGCTGGGAGAGTGCCGAGAGGCACGTGGAGAACAGAGGCCCCCGGGTACCAGTCAGCCAGCAGGGGGGTGCAGAGACACAATCCAGGGAGTTCCTTTCTCCCCTCTTTCAATTTGTGAACACTCGTCGACTAAAATGATAAGGGTTTTGGCAGTAGAAGAAATTCAGTAAAAGGAAAAGAAAAAATGATTGTTGGTAGGTCTCTATGTAAATTTCTGCTTAGAAGCTCATGAGATGTAGGCGTGAATTAAGTGCATTTAAACCATAAAGGGAAGATACCTTTTTCCTTGGGTGTATATCCTACAACGAAACAGGCAGAAAGCCTCCTGTGCACTGGAAGTTCATGACCTCTTTTACATCTTTACATGCATCTAAGCACTTGAGTGAAAAAAAAAATTATACCTCACCACTGGTGCTCATTATAGCCAAGACACTTCACAGTGATAAAGCTGCTACAACTTACCTTCAGGAGCCACAGTTTTATCTGTTACCTCTTTCCAAGTCTTTAGTCAACTAACACTGATTATTAATTTTGTATAAGCTTTTCCAAGTAACTAATGTCCAGATGAATTTATAGTGTAAACATCATAAATACATTCATTCAACAATGAGATACAGAGAATATTTATAAAATTACATGTTACATACAGCCATACCTCTCTTTCTGCTGTTACCCTTAAATGAAATTTCTCTAAATGAGGAATGATATATTCCATTGCAAAATTACCCAGCTTCCTTTGCTCTTCTCCTGGTTTCCTAATTTTAGCCATTTCTCTCTTTATTTCTCCAGATGGCAGGTAAGAAGTGAGGAGACATGAAACTCAGAATTGATCAACATTTCAGGACTTTAAGGACACTTTAGAAACTCTGGAGTGAATGATTTGGATCATTCAGAGTCATAAAAGTTCCAGATATCCATTTTCCTAGTTCTATTCTGCTGTTTACACAAGTTTTAAAATAATTAGAATTAGCGCATACAGCCCACTCAGCAATTTGAATGGAAATTTGTCATAAGTGCATCAAATTGATGCTAGCTGCGATCGCTCAATTATTTGCCATTCTAAGCACTCTTCATCAATGTGGCTGCAAATAATCAAAAGTTGGCTAGACATACACAACGGCAGTGTTTATACTGACGAGGACACACATAGCCTACTTCCTGTTCCAGTCTGACAGGATATCCTTGGGAGACATCTGAAGCTCCATACATCCATCCCGGTACCATGAATTTATCATACACACAATTTAAAAACAAATCAGTACAAGAAGTAATGCTTCCACCGTGAAGAACTCAAGTGACTAAATCTCTCCCTCAGATGAATAACTTGTGAATGTCAAGGCTCCACAAGACAAGCGACTTCTCCTTTGGAAAGACTGCCCTCACAAGAACAACTTATGATTCAAATTTTCCACATGCACATTCCTTCAGAATCTGATTGGATTTGAATTAAAAAAAAAAAAGCATTTGCAGGAAATGCTTTGATTATGCCTGAATGACAATATTCTTAGAGTTCTTATATGGCAAGAAATTACAGAAGAACAGGATAAGTGGGAAAGGCTTAAATTCCATACAAAAAAATAATAAAAATGCTAACGTAAAAGTGTATAGTGTGATAAATTAGGGCAGAGTAGTTACTGTATACAAAAGTCCATTTGTGAGGGGAGGCAGCAGGAGGGTGGGCTCTCCCTTGTCCACTGTTTCAAGAGCAGCGGGGTTTTTTTTTTTCTCCCCCTACGTTCAGGGATGCCATGCACTCCATGACAAAGATGCTTTGATCTTCTCCCATTAAATATGTCTCGGATGGACCTAGCCTGCACTTGGTAAGGGGAAAAAAAAAAAAAAAGATCATTTATATGAAAGGGAGGAGTACTATACGTCTCTAAGATTATTCATTACCTTTCAAAAATGAAGCTATTTGTGAAGTCTTTGTGTAATCCATACATGAAAGCCCACTGCACTGCTTACTTAAAGTATTTTCTTGGGCTCCTGCTTTTTTATTCCTGCCTCACATCAGACGGGGAGCCCGACGGAATAAAGCAGCGAAGAAGACATGGCAATTTACAGTAAAAAAGAAGAAGGAGAAAAAGAAAAAAAAAAAAACAACACAAAACCTTACGCGATGGCTGAAATTAAAGATTCCATACCTGAGTTGGAGGGTTTCGAGACTCTTCCCTTAGGAACTGGGAGTAACAATAACTCCAAGGACTGTGGCGGGGGCGGGGGCGGCGGCGGCGGCGGCGGCGGGGGCGGGCTGACTTTCTCCGGCTTCTTCTCGGAAGGCGGGGGCGGTAGAGGGTCCTCAGGCACCAGTGACGACTTCTCAGCCAGAAGACTCCCAGCAGCCCTTGCGGCCACCTCCTTCAGAAGGGCGGCCGACGAGGTCATGGAAGCCAGGGAGAGGAAAGAGCTGGCGGGCGGGGCGTGCTCCTGACCGGGAGTCAAGCTTCTCTCACTGACTTTCTTGGACAAGGCTGCCAAGGTGGAACTGGCAGACTGGGAGCTAAAAGGGGAGGAAAAGGACTCAAATCGCATGGTCTCCTCAGTCCTGGTGAGAGATTTGTCCTGCAGAACGGCGTTGGCCGCAGCTTTCAGTTTTAGGATGGCTGAATCCGGGGACAAGCCGCAGGCGGTGGTTGAGTTGGACAACCACTTACCTTGATTCCATATAAAACGGTTACTTGGAGTGTATTGGTCATTCTGTTCCTGCTTCTCCGCCAACTTCCTGGCAAGAACACTGAGCTGTTGGGCATGGTGGGACGGTGGGGAAAAGGAGAGATTCGAGCCCACGTTTACCGGGGACTCCACCCTGCCATTGGCCGTGGCTGTGGCATCGAGTTTGAGGGAGCCGGCCTCCAGCAGCCGCCTCAGGTTGCTGCTCAAGGGCTTCGTGGAGCCCGGGGGGTCATCGTCACACAGAGAAGACACGCCAGGGGAGAGGTGGTCTTGACACTGCAGCGAGTCTCGCAGGACCTCACCGTCAAGTCCCACCAGCTCCAGCGTGTGACTGCTGGGGGTCGCGCTGCCCAAGGAGGTGTCGGGGGAAGTCGACTGCTCCTGGATGCGGTCCTCCAGAGACAACTTATAGTTCTCCTGGACTTCTCCATAGGATGCTTCCGACGGAGTCTCTGAAGAGTTTCCATACCAGTGCTCTCCTTCACTGAGCTCTCCCTCCGCAGCTTCCAGCCTACTAACATCTGGGGGAATTAAGAAGATCAGGTTTACTCCCCAGTGAGCACCGAGCAAGTCTGAAGACATTTAGAGGGAGCTGTTGACACGCTTCCTCTTCCCCACCCCCAACCCCCCAAGAACCACAAGAAAGACAGCAACAGCCTTACTAGAATGTCAGGTGCTGAGTCACAACATCTTGGCATTCGCCTGAAAGAAGGTAAAATACTAAACAGGCAAAGGTAAAAACACCCCCACCTACGAAACATATTCATCTTTCCATAATTATTCCAGACAAGCTGAAATGGAGAGAGGGGTGGGGAGAAAAATGCATCTGGTAAAAAAGTAACTGCATGAAGAGGCTGCTATTCTCAGTGGTGGGGGAAACCAAAAGAAGCTTGCTCTCTTGTCAAAAAACAAAAACAAACAAACAAAACAACAACGACAAAAAAAACCAGCGTATCTTTAGTGTCCCATCACAATTAGAGAGGCGGCCTGGCAGGGTGGGAAAATGTGAGGCACAAGACAGTGGGAAGCTGCTTCCCCACTTTCTGATTCCATGACCTCAGGCAAGTCGCTTAGCTGGTTTGATAGAAGCTGCAACGGATTTTTTTTTTTTTGAAAAGTTCATCCAAGAGTGTAAATAATACCGGCTGTTATATATTGCAACTTCACCCAATTGTTAGGGAGTTTAAATCACAGGAAGTATGTGACTGTGATTTGCAGACCCTCAAGTTCTATACAAAAATCGGACCTCATTAGCAAATACTGTTCACATTACTGATTCCTTAAAGTGACGACATCACCCATATTATGCACGCTACTTCTTTGAGAGTCCTAGCTTCCAATTACCAACATGCTTGTCATCCTGACACAGGCAATGATTAAGAATTTGTTCCTTCACTCTACTCAGAGTCCCCTTTAATGATTTTCCATCCATTAATTTAGCTATCCACCACTACCACTCTGACTGCCCCCCAAGCACCGCTCAGTCGGGACTTCCTGCCATGCCAAGAGCACCCAGGAGTTCTGTCATTTTTCTACCTTTGCTCAAGATAGTCCTATCAGGAATGTCTTTCTTTCCCCCCCAGAAAACCTGACTATTTATCCTTCAACTTCCTACCTCAAAAGTTTCCTCCTTGTGATTCTCCCTGGAACTCTCAAAATTAATCTCTCCTTCTCATTCTAATCTCTCCTTCTCATTCATTCATTCACTTATTCAACAAATAATTGTGAAGTACCTGCAGCATGCCAGGCCTTTTGTTCTAGATCATTCTAGATTGAATCGCACTGAACAAAACAAAGATCCAGGCTTCTTGAAGCTTACCTCCCAGCGGAGGAAGATAGATGTCACACAAAACTTAAAAATTAGTAAGTCATAGAGTAAACCAGAGGATGATAAGTGCTACGGAAAAAGATACATAGCAGGACAAGGAGGTTTGGGGGTAATGGGTAGGAGGTGAGTTTCAATCTTAAATAGGGTGATCAGAATGGGGGTTCCTGGAGGTGGGGACATCTGAGCAAAAATGGAGGAAATGAGCAGTTGTTCAGGCAGCTACCTCTGGGAGAATGTTCTAGATACAAGGAGTCTCTGTAAAGTCCCTGATGTGGGGACATGCCGGGGGTGTTTGTGCCACAGCAAGGAGGCCAGTGTGGGCTGAGTGGAATGAGTAAGGGTCAGAGCAGTAGAAGTCAGAGAAATAAGAGAGAAAGAGGTAGGGGGAAAGCAAGGGGGCTGGGAGTGTGTGGTGAGGCAGCGAGGCCGTGCAGACCTGCGCAACGCTGTAAACTGCTCAAAGGTCTTTTGCATCTGGTGAAATTGGGAACTACAGAAGGCTTTGATATGATGTGACTTACATTTTCAAAGGACTCTTCTGGCTGCTGTGTGGGAAAAAGGCTGCAGGCACAACGGTGGGAGCGGGGAGACCAGCTACGAGGCTGGAACCCAGGTGAAGGATGACAGTGTGAAGTTCAGCTCAAGGTGACTGCCAGCGCTGAGAAGCAGCCAGATTCTGTGCATCTTCTGAATGCAGAGCCCGAATTCCCGTGTTTTGTTTCTATTGATTTTATATCACTCTAAATTACCTATTATCAGTGCATCCTCTAGAAGGTAAGTGGTGGTGTTCCTTGGAGGCAGGGATGAGCTTTCCCATCCACACGTCTCCCACTGTGCCTCGCACAATGCCTGGACCCCAGCAGAGTTCAGTGAATGTTTAGGGGCTGAGCCCAAACTCCCCATTGTGTCAAGTTTTGCTATATAACATGCTGTTTCTTTTCTGAAGAGAAATAGCTAGAACTAGTAATGCATGAGCTACAAGCTAATACATTGATCTTCCCATGCTATTTAGAGAAGAAATGTCACAAATGACAAATTCTCTTTCACTAAGCTAAAGTTCTGCAACTCCTTCCTGAGATTCTCTATTAAATTATCAAGGAAATGTAAAATATCAAATGGAATTTGCTGAAAAAAGGCAGATAAAATTGAATTTTCTCTGTTAAAAACAGCCTGATTCCTTGTGATTTGCCACATTTCCTTCTTCCCACTCGATTTCAACATTTTTCATCTTTGCTCAAACCGGCAGGACCCTGAACTACTCATCTCCCCAATGGCTTCTCTATCTTCATAGAAGAGATGCTTTTTACCAAACACCAAGCAGTCAACATCAATTTCAACAATAGGGCTAATTTCAAGTTCCTTTGGCAAATAACCTTTCCTGATTTCAGTTTAAATATCTCATCCTTCAGAAAAATCACATGAGAGCTATCCTGTAAATAGTAAGAGAAGTAAAAGACTTAAAAATCACTACACCAAAAACAGGTGACTATCTCCTAAAAGAGTCTCTTTCTCTGATCTTTATGGACACTCACTAAATGAACATAGGAAAATAAATAATTCGAAAGTAAATCCAGGTTATAGTTTTGTCACACGAGAGTAGCTCTAGATAGTCAAGACTGGTCTAGAACTAATGTGGTAAGTGTCGGAGAACAAGGTATATAAAATAAAGGTTTTATATAAGTTTTATAAAGGTTTTCAGAACCACAAAAAATCATAACCACTTGGTCAAGCTTGTCATTTTACTGAGACTATTAAATACTCTGAGGGGCTACCTGCTGGAAACAAAAACACATGGCTACCTACTGCTCATGCCAGAAATCAAGAACCCAAATCTCACAACACCCGGCCAGAGCTTCTCTGCACAGCCCCACTGCACCATCTGCCAGATGCCCCTGAAACGGCAACTTCTCGTGAACTTGGAGCAGCCGCCGTCCTGCCCCACTCATCCATCCTTCCGCTCTCTTGAAACAGAAAGGACCAAGAGAATTCTCACAGGTAAGGACAGTATTCACTCCTTATCTTGAGATACACCTTTAAGAGGTTAAGTATTCATTATTTCCATATTCTAATCTCTCCATTCCCTCCCTGCAGCTTCTTTGTTGCCTTGGTCAAAAATTGACTCAAATGCCTCAAGAATTCAGCACATCTACTGGCAAAGCCCCAAAGACAAAGCTTAATTCCCTACCCCGTCCACGGCCTCAGTAAGCAAAAATATTCCCCCTCCAAACATTCTGAGATGGCGAGCGCATCAAAAACTAAAGTTGTCCATCCAGGCTTTAGTCCCATCAAGCAGTGATAAGGAGATCAGAACATCTTGAATGATAGGAACAGCGGATACCTACATTTAGAGCAAGTCTCCCAATCCTTTCAAAAACAGAAGCCCCAAACAAGCAAACAAAGCATTTCTTTAAACAGACCAGTTTCCGTCCTCTAAAATACCTGGATATTTCTCAACCATCTAATCCTCAGTTCTTTGCAGACACGGCTGAAGACACACTCTCTTCTGGACTGCAAGAAAACTCAGGTACATTTAAAACTCATAATACTCTAATAATCACTTTTCTGAAGACGTTACTACTAAAATTGAGGTTATTCAAGTAATAAATTACCAAATAGAGTTAATGCATGGCCTAGGAGGAGGCAGACCAGAAACCTGAAGAGAAACATTTTTAAAATTATTCTGACATCACCTGAGGTCAAGCAAAAAGTGGGGGAAGCTTTCAGAGAAATGAATGCAAGAGAAGCGGAGATCTGCAGAAGTTGCAAAACCATCATCCGTGGCTCCAACAAACAGGCTCTCAATCCACAAAACAGCAGCAACAAGGCTTGTCTCCCAGAAATACAAATTCTCTTCCCCCTGCTGGGCAGCTCTGTATTTCACATTCGATTTCAAGCAGGAGATGTCTTTGAAGGCTGCACTGGTCCAGTTGCAGGGAGCGCCCCTTTAGCAGAGGGGGCAGGAACCTCTAGCACCTTCCACACTACATTCTGAGGAAAGATGCTCTCATTGGAGAAGCTCGAAACAAAGCATCCCTGCACTTTGTTGGACACCACGAACTTTCGGAACAAGCTGGGCTTGACTTTTGACTCCCTTTCACGGTTCAAGAAGCCGCTGGGCAGCAAGACGGCTCCATTGTCCTGTCTGTCACCGGCTCAGAATCATGGCCCCTCATGGTGAAGCACCCCACACGCGGTCCCGGAAACGCTTCCTGCGCCCACCGACTGTGCAGTTCACAGCTTTCCCAACTCAGGCTCCGGGGGAAGCCTCCAAACGGCCAATGTAAATAACTTCCTTCTAAATACATTATTTTTAACCTCCAGAATAGGAAGCTATTTCCATTGCTAATTTTACAACAACCTATGTCTCTGACAGCCAGGTTCACACTCATTCCTGTCAATTTTACACAACAGTCTGTTTGGGTGTTTTTCACTTTAAATCATAAACTCAAAGAATTAAGAATAGAAATGGTACAATTACGGAACGAAAATATGCTGAATAAATTTTGTTTCCATGTGGTGAATATTTCTCCTTTGGGGAAAACAAAACAAAATTCCACTACCTAACACATTTATTTATAATTCAGTTCTCAAGCAGAAAATCGGTAACTCGATATCCACAACCCTTGCTGCATTTTTTTTCCAACTCACTTCCTTTTCAGTTTGACAGTTTTAATCAGATGCGTTTAATTGGACAAATACTCAACTCGGAAGATCCTTGATCCGAAAGACAGGGAGCGAAAAGAGGCAGGGGGAAACTTGCGAGAAAGAGACACCTATTAATTTTCATGCTTTTTGGCTGAGGTTAAAGTAAGTGGAAATGGAAATCTGAAAGCCCCATTTCTAAATTTACCCACAACCCATCCCACCAGTCGGTCCACCGTGAATCTAATCAGCAGGGTTTGAAGAGAACAAGGTTTAAATTCTTAGGACTTGCCTGGGATGGTGTTGGCTCATGGTCAGTCCTCTGGCAGTCAACACCCTCTTGTGATAACAGGTGTGTTCCTTAGTACCTACCAACTAACTGTCTGGCTCATTTTTATCTAAGAATCTTCCAAGGGTCCTTCCTTCCCAGCTAGCACACATTGATAGCTAAATATATTTAATTTTAATGTCATGCATCCTATCGCTATTAATCACTTTTACCTGTAATACCAACCTCAAATCGTACAACGAACTTTTCCTTGCAATTTTATACAAAAGTGGTCAGTAAAGAAAGTGGTTTTAAAGAAAGAGGAGCTCCCTAAAGAAGCTATGAACAAAGTCAATGCTAATAATTGATTTAATTCGACAAACATTTCCTGAGCATCTACTATGTTCAGGGAGCTATTCTCTGCGACAGGGAGCCTCAAGATGTAGCAAGCTCTTGCCCAAAGACTTGTAATCATCAGAGAGAGAGGGCTGCCCAAGCATCTGAAGCACAAAGCAAGTGCGCGAGAGCTGTGTGTGCATAAATCAATTCCAATGGTGCAGATGGCTCTGGAAATGGACCTCGAAGGGATGAAGATAATTTTAACAGATGACACTGGAAATTCATGTATTGGAGGGCTTGCTCTTCTGAAACTATCAGACAGGAAATAGGCCTGTCACGAAGTCAGCTAATATTCAGGTGACATACGTTAGCGAAACTAACCTCATGAAACGGTTTTTATAGTCTTAATTCTTCATATTTAATAAACAGATCATCTACTGATTTGTTAAAGGGCAGATTTTACCAATTTTCTTACCATACCCACTTGTTTTGAAATCAGACCATTAGATTATGAATGCCTGAGGTGGGACCGTGAGTTGGGTCATTTTTGTATTCCTGCTCGATGCTCTGCCCAGAGTAGGGGTATCGGGGCCTTGTGGTTGTAGTGACCACCAGGACTGCATGAAGCAACAGGTGAGGCTCTCAGTCCCTATACCAAACCCAGAGAGGGGCACAATGGAGCTAGCAGCCTTCAGGATGTCAACGCACCTTCAGGGCTCACTCTCTCTCTCTCGTTGCTACTCGTCTCTTCTCAGAGGTTAGTCTCCTCTGAGGCCACCTACCCCTGGAGGCTGAAAACCTGGCTGCACGGGTTCTGGGTTTTCACTCTCAATCACCTACCACCCACAGAAAGGTCCTTGCCCTTGGATGAGCTTGCTAGAGGTCAGGTTCCGCTCTCTGGACTTAACACGGAAGCCAGAGGGTGGCTTCTACAACTGGCTTAACATGAGTCACAGAAGAAAGAAGAGGGAAGAGGCACCAGAAAGACAAGAACGATGACCTCTGTAGTGTTTAATAAAGGTCTGGCATGCTGCACATCAGGCTGTTCCAAACCAATCTGATGATTTTAAGCATAAAGCATATTCTCATTTAGGCTACTCTTACCTGCCAATTTTTAAATTGTCCCTTTGAAGCCTGAAAGCTTCAACACGTCCCCCATACTAAGAGACCTGTCAAGGGTTTGGGGGTGCAAGGCCACGGTATCAGTGAAACACATGGGTGGGCAATCGGCCCCCCTGGCCAGAACCTCACGGATCACAGCAAAATATCACAATGCCCAGGGTACCCAACTGCTGTCAGCTGGGCCAGGAGGAAAGTTTAAGAACAGCTAGTTATTTAAAGCTGCCAGGGTGGAGAAGACAACCAGACTCCTATCACCAGTCCAGCTGGTGAAAAGGTGCTGTGAGGGCACGGGGGAAATGGGAGGAAGTCTGGAGGGGATAAGAGTCCACAGACTGAGATAGCACCAAGAGGCCCTTGGGGTCAAGACGCATATCTTGCACACAGCAGTATTTTCTAAGTATTATTGTAAATGTCCTTGAGTAAAACAAAGGTAACACAAATGAACACATCGCTCCTTATCTTCAAAGGGAGTTGCCAACACTATCTGTGCCGGTTTTAGTATCTTTATGTAAAGTTGCCACATCTTCCAGTGACTGAAGAGCTACCCAACCTCCTCCATCAAACTGCCCACCTCTTGGGACACCTGGGTGGCTCAGTCAGTAAAGCACCTGCCTTCGGCTCAGGTCACAATTCCAGGGTCCTGGGATCAAGTCCTGCATCGGGCTCCCTGCTCAGTGGGGAGTCTCCTTCTCCCTCTGCCTGCCGCTTCCCCCTGCTTGTGCTCTCTCGCTGGCAAATAAATAAACAAAATACTTAATCAAACAAACAAAAAACTAAAAACAGAAAAAACTGCCCATCTCAACACAAATGGCAACTCCTCCATCCCTATGATTGCTTCAAACAAAAACCCCACAGCCGGTCTTGACTCTTCCCTTTCTCTTATACCCCTCATCAAATTCATTTGCAGATTCTGTTGGTTCTACCTTCCATATACATCCGCAGTCTTGCCACTTTTTACCATGTCTACCGTTCCCACCCTGATGCACAGCACTGCCATCCCTCAGCGGGACTATGGCAATGGCCTTCCGGCTGGCCTCCTTGCTTTGGATTCTTGCCCCACTCTGCACAGCCAGCAGCCGCAGCAGGCTTTTAGAAATCTATATCACACTCCATGACCCCCATCCTCAAAGCCTCCAAAATGGCTTCTAACGGTTCTCAGAATAACATCTAAAACCCTTACCTTGCCCTCAGGGTCCAAGTAATCTGTATTCCTCTGAGCTCATCTCCTACTGCTCTGCCTACTACTAATAATAAATAAATAGCAAAATTTCCCCCCGATTAGCCACAAGGCTGACTACTTTCTCAGGTCTCCCATCCAACATCACTGTTTATTAGAATAAAAGCTCCATAAGAGAGGGGGCTTAATTTTGTTCGCTGCTGTGCTCATCGCTTAGAATGGTATGGAGCACAGAGCAGGTGCTCAGTTACTATTTGTGAAATGTATGAATGAGGAGGACGAATGCACTTAACAATCAGAAAGGCAGCACTTGTCAGTACTGAAAATGAGAATGATTTTCCAAATTACAAGTGATAATCCTATTTTTCTCCTGTGAGTCAAACGTGAAATAGGGAAAAGAGTGTGTTTTGCAAACTTTCCCACCAGTCTCCCTAGTGGCCAAGGAAAGAGGACAACAGCCCAGGGAAATGGGGGAATGAATTTAAGCCCCCTCCAGGAAGCCCCAAATTTCTCTTGACTCTTAGCTTAACACTTCAAGTGAATCCCGAATTCTACTCTATACTGTAGCCATGCTCGTTCTTACTAAATACTACAGGGGTGTAGCTATGAACCACTGAGGAAAAGTTCTTCTCTGCAGGGATGTACCACATCCCTGCTCTGGAGAAACACGCACCCTTTGTGGGGAAGCAAGGACCTATGAAAAGTATCTAGCCCAGTATCAAGAGCTCAGTACAGGGTGGCTATCCTTGTTACTATTATTACCATTAGAAAACAGAGAGTACTAGTCCTATCGCCCCCACTTCAGAAAGAAAAGCTAAATCACAGAGCGTAACTTCCCTGGACTGCACCATGGATCTATAAGAGACTAAGAACTCTAACTCTATTTGCTAAATTTGAATTTTGCATCTGAATTAGAAATGGAAAAGCCTTGGAGATTTAGTCCATATGGCCAGTTTCTAGGCAGAGGTCTAGAAGGGCCAGTGATTAGCCCATGGTCCCCCATGATTGATTTACTAACACAGATAGGACTTGAGCTCAGATGTTTCACCCCAAAGGCCAGTACTTTACTGCTAACTCATGGTATAATCATCGTAAAGGGAACGATGAATTCTAGAACCAGCCAAGGGACACAGGAGCCTCCCAACAAACATTTATTGAATGAATGAACAATCACGCCTGAAGCACTGAAAATAAACACGTTGCTTTATTAGCTGTCTCAATATTCATCAGCAAATGTGGTCCTCACCGTGATTTTATTTTATGACCAGGAAACCAAGATTCCACAGGTTAATGGCTGACCCAACGGAAACACTTAATGAGTGACAAAGCGAGGTTCAAACCCAAGTCTTCAGAAAATCTAAGAGTACGAGTAGCTTGACAAAAAAATAATTTTTCAGGTAACCAAAAAAGTACCCCAGGACCTTCAAGTAATCAACATTTTAAGTTTAATTCTGATGGGATTTCAAAATACATAAACCCTCAGCGATGAGTCCCTTCCTTCTAAATGTGTGCTTCTTTGTCTGCCATAGTTGTAATAACAATCGCCCAGCTTACTGACACTCTGTGCAAACTAAGGATGAAATCTAGTGTCATGCTTTGAATTGTGTCCCTGTGAATAATTGGTGAAGTCCAACCCCCAGAACCTGTGACTGTGACATTCTTTGGGAAGATGGTCTTTGCAGATGATCAAGTTAAGATGAGGTCATTAGGGGGCACCTGGATGGCTCAGTTGGTTAAGCGACTGCCTTCGGCTCAGGTCATGATCCCAGGGTCCTGGGATTGAGCCCCACATCGGGCTCCCTGCTAGGTGGAGAGTCTGCTTCTCCCTCTCCCTCTGCTGCTCTGCCTGCTTGTGTTCTCTCACTATCTCTGTCAAATAAATAAATAAAAATCTTAAAAAAAAAAAAAAAGATGAGGTCATTAGAATGGGCCCTGATCTCCTATGACTGGTGTCCTCATAAAAAGGAGAAATGTGGACACAGAGACAGACAAGCACACAGTGAAGACTGGAGTGACATTGTCACAGCCAAGGAAGCGAGAGGCCTGGAGCAGATCCTTCCCGTGTCCTCTTGCGTCTCTGCCAGCACCTTGACCTTGGACTTCTGACGTCTAGAACAGTGAGACAATAAATTTCCGTAACCACCCAGTTCACGATACCCTGTTACGGCAGACCCCGAAAACTAATATACATGGAAGCTTGAATGAAGGCCTGAGACATTTTTTTTTTCTGGATTGGCTCACCTCTGGATTCTAAACTGTGGCCTTGGTTAGTGCTGTAGCTTTTTTCCAAGCTGGCTATGACAGCACAAAACTGACCACTGCGCTGCTCGGTGTGAGGTCTTCTGACGCTGCAAGGACTGTGTGCAGACTGTTCGGTTATTTTCATCTACCTCTACATTTTACCCAAAATTTGTGCAAATAAAAGATTTTGAGAAAGACATGAGGTAAGAGAAGGCTTCTGTTACTAGAGCAACTTCAAAATCTCCAGACAAAAAAGAATAAACTCATCACCACATACGTTTTGGCAAATTAGGGAGAAAAGGATAGTTCAAAATACAGCACGAATCCACTGGCCAAAAGGTCAACACGGGGACCAAACACCACTGGTTAGTCCACCGATTGATTCCTTTGCTCCTTCACCCTTCCATGCGCCTCCATGTTACAAAAAGCATACAGAGTCTGTCCCCTCAAGCCATCAGAAGTAAATTTACCATGGCTACCATGGCCTTATCAGAAAAATTGTCTGTTGAGGTTGATAAATCGGTCGATTATCTGCTTCCTTGACTTTTATTTCCTCTTGTATAAATGTTTTCATCCCAACATTACCAATACCTGTTATAAGATGAACAATATATTACCAAACTACTGAAATCACCAGGAAATTCTTAATAGATCAAAAAAGAACTTTACTACAAAAAAAAAGCCCTAATAACATAATAATGCACTCTGTCGTCTATGAACAGCACTCTATAGAGAGATAAATGGCTACTTATTGAAATCTCAGCTTATACATAAAATGATACATTTCTTCCCGGGCACATTTGCCAAGAGCTGACATCACGTACCTTGTAATGAAACAGATTATGCTCATAATCATTCTGTCTGCCAAAGGAAAATTTCACACAGTAAGTCCTTTATTTACTAAAAATATATGTCTATACTGAAAGAAATGGGCCTTTAGGGATGAGAGATTTACCAAAGAAGAGGAGATGGAATTGCTTTTTATTTAGTCCTTAAATACATATAAAACAAAAGCTGCAGAGAAAGCAGCTCCCACTCCCACCCCACCCCCATTTTCACAAAAGGATATTGGTGTAAGGAATTGGGAGAGAACTTTTTTTTTTTTAATTAACCACAAGAATCCATGGCTTTGATTACAAGGACAACCCTAACTCAAAGTTAACTTTAAACACTGATTTAGGCCAACAATTTCAACCTTTACTCTGACCAGGCTTTGTGCCATGGCTGCAAATGGTCAAATGTATTCTTATCCATTGTCTCCTTTTATTCTCCCTGCCCACCCTCTGGCACGTACACACAAGAAGTGAATGATGGAGGGCCAAAGACAATGAAAACAACAAATACCACAAACAACCAACAAACTGGGGCACTTCCCAAGATCCCCTGCAGCTAGATGACCCTCACCTCAGCAACTGGGAGTCCTATGGCTTCACCCACTTAATTCTCTTTGAAGACTCCCAGAGTTCCCAGGGGTGGGAACTTCCCATAGGCATGGCCACTTGGGGTTTCACCAAGAAATCGTCCCTAGGTCTTTTACTCGAAAGACCTGGCACTGCTTTCCAGCCATCTATCCCCACGAGTGATGTTCCGCAGGAGAAAACATCCATTCCACTTTCCAACAAAGCTCAGATGCTTCCGGGAAATGCATCAGGTGATAAGGAGGAGGTTGGGAAATGTGCTCTACAGATCTCTGCTTCAAACGGAGGCTCACGGAACATTACACCAAAAACTGACAATGTACTATATGCTGGCTAATTGAATTTAAATTAAAAAAAAAATGAAAAAATAATTTAAAAAATAAAATTAAAAACAAACAAACAAAAAACAAAAACACAAAAACAGAGGCTCAACTCCAAGACAGGGGTTCAAGACAATAAAAATCCCTCTGACAGGCATAGGTACGGCCCCAAAGTGACCAGGAGGGATTCATATCACTCGTATTCCAGTTCCTCTTGTTCTGAACACTTTTTGGGCGGGGTCCTATAAAATGCCTATAAAATGCACTAATTTTGTATTTACATGTGCACACCTCTTCCTTTTCATCTTCTAGAACTTACAACTGTAGGCAGCACTCAGTTTGCAATGCTTCCTGCGTACTTGAAAAACTTAGTTGCTAGCGTCTCCTCCACCAACACCCGGTATTTGAAAAGAAGGATGAAAATACGTTGGACAATTTAAAGAAGTCCATGTGAGGAATACAAGTTTGAAAAGCGTTCTGATGTACATACGCTCAACTGATCAGTCTTCGCTTTTAAATCTACATGTTTTGAAGTTACTTAGAGAAAGCCAAATTCTTTTGGTATTTCCACATTAACGTCAGCAGCAGTGAATCCAATAAAGCAGGGTTGGCAATCTTTTTCTGTGAACGGACAGAGAGCAAATATTCTAGGCTTTATAATAGGGCGCATATGGTCTCTGTCCCATAGTCTTTGTTTGTCGTGGTTGCCATTGCTTATTTTTTGTCTTAACGATTCTTTAAAAAATGTAAGAACCGTTCTTAGCTCAGAGGGCTGCACAAAAACAGGTCAGAGTTTGCTGACCCCCACTCAAAAGAAGAGGTACTTTGCTTTTTCTTTATAATAAAAGCAGAACAGTGTTTAAAACAATATTGGACATTCAGTTATATAGTGACAAGCTTCATCATCATCTTAATCTAACCACCTCTATGATTCACTAAGCACCTCTGTGTCTCAGTTTCTTCACTATAAAATGAGGGGTAAGAACAGATCAGTGATTCATAAACCATACCATCAAGGAACTTGAGAACTCCAAGGAAGGGCACGGGGCCATGGATCCACCCCCGCATCCCAACTTTAGCACACGTCTAAGCAGCATAACCTGGCTTCGCTCTTGTCTATATACTGGAGCTCCCCTTAAAGACAAGGGTACCACTACTTTTCTGTTTTGAAAAATACTGTATTAAGTGATCTCAGGAATCCTCTTGCTGTTAATTGTCTATGAATCCATTTTGGATAACCAAACCTTTTCAAGTCATTTTATTGGGAAGTATCAGGTAGATAGGAGATTATTTAAAATCCTGTATTGAGGTATTTGGGGTGCCTGGGTGGCTCAGTCAGTTAAAACCTCTGCCTTTGGCTCAGGTCATGATCTCAGGGTCCCGGGATAGGGCCCCACATTGGGCTCTCTGCTCAGCAGGGAGCCTGCTTCCCCCTCTCTCTCTGACTACCTCTCTGCCTACTTATGATCTCTCTGGGTCAAATAATTAAATAAAATCTTTAAAAATAATAATAATAAAATAAAGTAAAATCCTATATTGAGGTATTTAAAGGAAGAGAAACACAAACAAGAGAGCTTCTTCTAAGGGGCCACCTGTACTTATTTATATTTGTGGAAATCCACCAGATAGCCCTACCAGAGATTCCCAAGTCCTGAAGATGAGGGCTCCAGGAAAAGCAGACTGGTTTAGCGGGAAAAGCAGAATGGTTTAGCAGTGGAGAGAACTTGGAGTTCAGACTCGGGGACTGGGATTCCCATCCAAATTTGGGACTTACCAGCTATATAACTCCTCATGTTTAATTAACAAAAACCGAAGAGCCCACTAAATACTAACGCATAGAGCAGATGTTAGGAATACGGAAATGAACCAGATTGATGCGGAACGGTCTGCCTCCCAACACTCCATCCCTCATCTGTAAAGCAGGGTAATAATACCTATTCCCTCTCCTGGACCTCGCGGTCCTGCAGAGATGGCAAAGCATTTGTCCACTGCAAAGCACAGACAACATTAAACTAGCAAACTACAGAGTCTCTTCCTTTTAGGTACATAAAACAAACGCGACTTCAAGAATTCATCAAATTAATAAAATAAGACCATGGCAGGTTTTGCAGAACAAAACATTTCTAGAAGCTGAAGCAACGTGACAAAGCAGAAAAGGCACAAGCTTAGGCACCAGGCACTCGCGCTCTTCTTCCTAACAGACCCACCTGACATCCATCCATGGGCCTGTTCTCTCCTTTATAGAATAGGACATTAATACCTATTATTCACGGGGCTATTGCGAAGGTAAATCAGAATTACGTAAGTAAAGCACTTGGCACAGAGTTAGCACTAGGTGAACAACGGTGACCCCCTCCTCTCCCTCCCAGGCACCGAGAAATTTCAGATGAGAGAACATTCGATTTTAAATGGTAGGGCTTACCTCAAAATTGTTGATATTGCTACCCAGCTCCATATCATAATCACCTCAACCAAAGAGGACAGGAAACTTCTGGTTGTTCTGACCATGGAATCCAGATGTAGAATATGCCCAGTCATCAGGAAAATCTTACAGTCTTGGCACAGTCTGAGGACAGAGAGCGAGCACCAGCCAATAGCTGAGGGGAGACTCTACAGTCTGGAATGTGCCACAGACTTCCAACCACAAAAGTTCTCTCTGCACTTCGACTGTGGTATCCCCCTGTGGTGCAGGCCATGGCCTCTGCTCTCCTCGGCAAGTCTTCCTCCGGAAGCACATGACTTTCCCGAGGCATCTCTAGGCCACATCCACGTGAGTATGTGTGGCCCTGCTCAGCACCTCCCACCCGGCCCCGCTTGCAGTTTAGGCAAATCACACTCTCATTTCTGAGACAGGAGGACGGCAGGAGATGTTCTCCAAAGTCCCTTCTACCTCTAAAACCCTTTGACTCTGGGACCCACTCCGAACTTCATTTGCTCAACTCATTCATTCATTCAACAATGCCTGTGGGACACCACCTATTTCTCTGATCCTGGGACCCATTCTTAACTCCCTTCATTCATTCATTTATTCAACAATATTTGACCACCTACTAAATACCGGGTACTGTTGGAGGCGAGAATGTACAAAAATGAATAAGGAAGAGTCCATGCTCTTAGAAAGCTCACGGTCAATAAGGACATAGAGGAATAAACAGTAATAGTGTGGCATGGGAGGTATTATGAGAGACCGATGGGAGCCAGTGGAAGGGATGCCAAATTCTGCCCAATAGGTAGGATAATAGTAGGGGAGGAGGGGAATAGGAAAGGCTTCCCTTTCAACTGACTGCTAAGGGATAAGCAGACGGCAATCGTGCAAATCTGATGGGTTGACGACATCCCAGAAATAGAGAAAAAGAATTCCAAAATAAGGAAATACAAGCATGGTGGTCTGTAAACTAGAGAATTCAGTATGAATGAAACGAAGTCTATAGCAGGGCCAAAAAGGGAGGCTCAGATGACGAAGCCCCTTCTATCCTCTGCTAAGAAGAACAAACCTCATCCTTTAAGGAAATGTACACGAGTGTTTCAGAAAGCCTCCTATGGTAGCAGCGTGAACACAGGGCTACATAGAGGCCAGGGGAAAGGGGAGGGGAAAGGACACTGAGGCAAAAAGAAGGAAAAAAGAATATGAATTCTTACAGGAGAAAAGAGGAGTGTAAACTACAGCAGTGGCGTGGAGCGAGTATGATGAATTCCAGAAATAAACCGACAGTAGAGTCAACAGACTTGGTGATGGGTTTGGTGCGGGAGAAAAGGCAGAGAGTGGCATCGAGGATCACACTCAGCTTTCTGTCTCGGGTGAGGGGGTTAATGGTTGGTGTGGGCAGCAGCCCAGAGAGAGAACACAAGAAGCCCAGAAATACTCCCAGTGCCCCAGGCCCCAAACCCGTGGCCATCTGTCGTATGCAGCTACGCACTCTCCACAGTGAGGCACACTAGCCCGCGGCCCCCAGTGGAGTGCTCCCCTTCCCTAACGGGGATACCAGGAAGTCACAGGGAGAACATCAAGCGTCTCCACAGATCAGTGACGTTTGAAATATGTCTGCGTGAGGAAGAAAAATATTAACTGCTAAGTTTATTTAAAACATTACTTTTATTTCAAAACAAAAGGATCTATTATACAGCGAAATACACACTTTCATTCCCTTTGCAGACAGAATAAGAGACTTGAAAGACATCCCACAGAAGTTGAGAACACATGTGAGCAAAGGGTTCCCTGTCTTCCGGGCTCTCTGCCTTTTGGGTTCTTCAGTGCTGCATTATAACATTACCAAATAAAGCTGAAGAAAGACAAACACCAAGACTTGCATTTCCATTCCTATGGAGACAGCTGAGATACTGGTTCTCGAAGTGTGGTCTGCAGATCCTTAGCGGTCTCTGAGACCCTTTTAAGTGTCCTCAACATCAGAACTGTTTTCATAATAATTCTAAGATGTTACTTGCCGTTTTCACTCTATTGACATTTGCAGTGACGACGGGTAAAATGCTGGCACCTTAGCTCGAATCAAGGCAATGGCACCAAACCATCCTAGCAATCACTGTTTTCTTCACTGCCACGAACTCAGTAAAACACATGCGTGCACACGCACACCCCGCCCCCCGAAGTAAGCAACCCTGTCCATTTCACTTAAGAATGTCTTTGAGGAAGCAGCAGTAAAAACTATTAATTTTATTAAAGACTGACCCCCGGGGTGCCTGGGTGGCTCAGTCGGTTAAGCATCCCAGGGTCCTGGGATAGAGCCCAGCATCAGGCTCTATGCTCAGCAGGGAGCCTCCTTCGCCCTCCCTCTCTGTCTGTTGCTCCACCTACTTGTGCTCTCTCGCTCTGTCAGGTAAATAAATAAAATCTTTAAAAAATTTTTGTTTAAAAAAATAAATAAAGACTGACCCTGAGTAAACATCTTTTTAATATGACATGCAATGAAATGTGTCCATGAAGCACTTCTACCATTATTGAAGTGTGATGGCTATCTCAAGGAAAAGTAAGCCTGGGATTCAGTTGGGAGCTGAACTGGCCACTCTTTTCAGGGAATATCACTTTTAATGAAAGAATAAAGGTTCAACTATGGTCATTCAAATTTGGGTATCCGGCACACTATTTCTTAGAAACGAACGAAGGAAGGCTGATGCTTTAAGAAAAGATGGACAGTATTGGTAGCCAATGATAAAATTCAAGCTTGCAAGCAAGAATTAAAATTTTAGAAGATCCATATCCTGCACTTTGAACTTGACAATCCCTCTGAACAAAGTGATTTGCACATGCATGTGCACGTGCACAGCAGCACTGTTCATCATAGTAAGAAGGAGAAACAAACCATACGTCAGTTGGGGTGTGTTTGGTCAGTGTACCACCTGAGAGCAGGGACAGGGAGATCAGCTACAAGCGTCAGTGTGGCTATAATTCACCAAGATAACGGTTGGGTGAAAAACCAAGGTGAAGAATGAGTGCCGTGTGCTACCATTTTTACAAATCCCAAAGACAAACAAAACCAAATAGGGTAAAGCAAGGGGAAAGATAATAAAGAGAAAATTTAGGGTAAAGGGAACAGGCAGCAGGAGAAGAGCACTTCAGAAGTTCGATAGTGTCAAAATGTGTTAGATTGGGCAGTCAGTTTACAGATGTCCCTTTTACCATTATGCTTCATTACCTGTGTATAAATGTTAGCTGTGTTATTTTTTGTAAATAGCACCTACTTTACAACCTTCTAAGGGAGGCATGCATTAGAGCTCTGCTTGCCAAGAAAAACCAAGGAGGTGAGGAAGGAGCAAGAGACACAGGGCAGCCCTGGAGGTCTGCAGCACTGAGCACTGGCGCCAGAGAAGCCCGTCTCCAGCAGGTCTCTTCCAGAGACACCTTCAAGGGGGCACCTGGGCCATTCACCTAAAAAGGCTTCCCGTCCCACCCTGCCGACCCCCTTCAGGCCATCACCCTCCATCTCCTTTCTTATCACACTGAAAAAAACTACAACATTTCACAGTTGATTTTGTATTGTATCCAAGCTATAAAATTTAGTAATCGTAATCCCTTATCATCTGGACCAGTTCCTACTACATTTTTCCTACCTCCTATCTTTCCACCACCAATATAACCCTTCTGATTCAGCTAAGTTTCTTCTCTTAGTGTCTCCCACATACTTTTGGCTTATTTCAACCTCTTTTGGCTAATGCCATTTCTTCTGCTTGGAATGTTCTCTCTTCTCAAGATCTAAATCCATCCCTTCCTCGAGGATGTTTGAAGTATCGCCTCTCTCCAGGAATCTTTTCCCCATCACTCTCACTCCCAGTTTCCTCGAACATTTACACATCTAATTCATATTATATTGTCGTGCACTTGTTAGCATATTGATTTGTGCTTATCCTCTGATTGTTTTGTGTCAACATTTGAAAGACCTGTCAGCAGGGACTGCCTTCTCCACCATTTCTACCAGGCAGGTAAATGCTCAAAACTTTTTCTTAATGAATGAGCACCCAGTAGGGACTACAACCCTCAGCAGATCATGTCCTCGCTGCACTAATATGATACCATATATGTGGACATATACCCTTCTCTGAAAAGGCTTTCAGTCCGGTATTCCCAGAGATGTTTTCCTCTGTTGTAGGAACAGATTTTGACTTTGTGGCAGAAACCAAGCAAAGCAGCATTTGCTTTATAGAATTCTTTTTCACGATGTTAAATGATTTCAGAGTTCAACATGCTTCCTCCCATCCCAACCCTCTTTACCCGAAGTCCTTAGAAAATCACCCTGCCGGGCGGTAGAACCAGATTCTTTGTAAACACAAGATCTTCTGTTTCATTTTTTGCACAGTTGTATTTTTTCAATAGTCCCTATCTTTAAAAAAATCAGTTATTTTCCCTGTAACTTCTACCATCTTGCTCCTAGTCCCTGTTTTCCGCTCAGCATTTTAGAAATCTATGAAAATTCCTTTTAAGCCACATTTTAATTATTTGTTTCTATCTCTTTCTCTGCCCCCTTGGCTCAAGCCCCTCACAGGTAGGAACCATGCTCTCTTCAACTCCACTGATCCCTAGTCCCTGGTAGAGAAGCCCTCAGTTACTACTGAATGAATGAATGAATCAATCAATCAATCAATCATCAGTTAACAGACACAAACTACAAATTTAGGAGAAACGACAATTCAGAGTAAGTTTACTCCCTTTATCACTTGACAGAACTTCATGTATTTGAATGCAGTTACCAGGCATCACTGTTCTCTCTTCACTTTTAGCTTCACATTCAGAACGCCCAACTGTCGCAATCATTAATTCCTCTGAAGATGATTTCAGGAGCCTTGCTTCTAGTTGCCTCCCTTCTGGTGAGTAGTTTATCAATTTCCCCTTTTAAATCAGGGCACCGAATCTGGCATTCAACGTACAGATGTGAGCTAATCAGTTTACAAGACCAGTGTTGCCACCCTTGCTCTGAATTCAGTACTTGCATTAACTCAGCCAACTCTGCTGAAATGCATCCATTTTTCGAATGAAGGCTGAATTTTAAATGTTGCTTGTTATCTTTCTGCTCGTTGTCTACAAATGTGGTTATCTCTTAGGATGGAAGCTGGGAAAGGGGGCTTTCATGTTTTACTTTAAACATTTCTACATAGTTTTCATTATTTATAATAAACATGCACTACGTTTGCCATTAAGAGTCGATATAGACTTTTTAAAAAATAAGCGAATAAGAATTCTTATCTGTGATTTCTATGGTTCTAGTGTCATGGAGTACACTTAAGCATATTTAAAATACTTGTACTTCTTCTTCTTCTTCTTCTTTTTGGTATATATTTTCTCACTTACCAGCAAGTATTTGAGAAGCCATTGGTACATCTCTCTAAATATGATCTCATGGTCTAGCCAACCCAAACCCCACTTCTTGGTTGTGACATTTCTCTCTTCCTACCGATGTCACAAAGCAGCTCACTATAATTTGGTTCCCCTTCTTTCTTAAGGTCAGATTAAAATCCAGTATGTGACTATTTGACGTTTGCTTTCCCCTAGAAGGGAGAAATCATGTCGCACATTTCAGGAACATTTCCTGAAGCAGAGGGTGTCCCACACTTTGTTTCCTTCCAAATACAGCTGTGTTTCATGCTCTGGAGAGGACTGTTGGGTTAACAAGTAGGGCCAAACAAGCACAGATTAGAAGACAACTATAATTCTAGGCCATTACACGAAAGCAGTGTTCTCCATATGGAGCACGTAATACAGACCCCAGAAAGAGTCACTGCATGTGTCTCTAATTCTCTCACCCTCAGCTGAGTCTGAGGTCAAAATAAGTCTTTGAGGAAAGAAGTACATTATTGGTGGCACAAGTTCTCATGAATCATAGAGCAACACACTCCATCAGCACCTAAAGGTTCCTCCTATAACGGAGGGTCTCTGAAAGGAGCACAGGTGGCAAAAGCACGTCCTCCACATGGGGGGCCCCAAGAAGGTTCAGAAGTCCTCAGAGACACGCGGGCCTGGTGACGTCGAGCTAGCTTCTTCCTCTCCATGGCTCAGTTTCTACTTCCGTCCAAGCAGTGGGAAAAGGCGTCCTTCCTGCCTGCCTACAGGCAGATGAGATCAGTGAAAATGCTTTGTGAACAATACAGCATAATATACACAAAACGTGTGGGTGATCTATTATCCGTTTTACAAGATGGTGCTACTAAGCACAGAGAGGTTCACTGGCTTGTCCAAAGTCACCAAGCGGGTGACAAACCCTGGTGATCATGGTGAGAGAAAAGACAGAAGTCCATGCCCCTTGCACAGAGCGAGTGTCTCCCTGAGCCTCTGATTTCAGCTTGGAGGAGTGGGAGTCTATGAGCTATTTCTAGGGTTTTAAAAGTCAGGCAAATTATTGATAAGCTGCCCAGGCTCAACATGACATGTCTTTTTTTTTGGCGGAAATGGCATCAGCCCAGAGTGGGAGTTTCAGTAAGTTCAGGGGTCCTTAACACTGGGCTATCCATTCAAATAGCTCGGGCAGCTTTTTAAGAATGTTCATGCCCAGGATGTACTCCGAGCCATTAAATTTAAATTGCTGGGGGGGGGGGGGGGGTAAGGGGGGGCGGGTGTCTTCATTTTTTTAATCTCTCAGGTAATTTTCATGTGTAGCCAGGGTTGAGAATTACGGTGCTGCCTAGTGGTGATCAGAAACTTACAGGCAGCAATAATTGTCTTTGACTGTTTCCACGGCAGTTGGAGCAATCCTACTGAGATCCTTAGTTGAAATGAATTTACACCTCACATCTACAAATGCAGCAAGGCATTTACCGTGCATATACTATGTGCCAGACGTGAGCCTACGTATCAACATGTATGAACTCAGTTCCCGTAAGCCTTAAATGTTCCCCCATTGTACGGATGTGCAAACAGGCAGATGACTGCCATCCCTTGCCAAAGTCACGGCTAAAATGTGGTGCAGCCAGGACGGGTCTCATGCATCTGGTACCAGGATCTTAATCCCCACCCTCTACTGCTTCTTAATACTGCCGTAGAGTGAGGTTTACAATGCCTTAGCCTCAACGATGAATTAAAAGCTCACAGAACGTTGGATAGTGTAGCACAGTTTCTAATCCAAATGCCCGCGGGGGCCAGGAGGTAATATACAAGAGGGAGGCGGGCAGGTGTGTATGCAGATGGAGACGTGGCAGCAGAGCGGTGGGAACTGTGGCAGACTGACGAGCACATGCCCGGGGAAGGGAGACAGCCGCCACCGACGACAGCAGATTGCTGCCATGTGGGGAGGTGGGCCCCGTGCTGCTGGCTCGTCCAAGTTTTTAAAAGAAGCTAGAAATTTGGATTTTTATGTGAAACCGCCCATTGGCAAAGGCTGCCTCAAGTTTTTAAACATACTGTCTCGGGCAAAACACATCAGTAGGCCACCAGCTCGTAACCTCTGATATGATCTATCTCACACACACCACACAACAGCACACCCACACCCACACCCACACACACACAAACACACACACCCCTGAATCCTTCATTTAAAAAAAAAATTAATTTAATGGGTTCTCTTGGGCTGGTTCTCTGCAATTAGAAACAGCAGACCCCGCCTTTCCTTCTTTGGTACAAAATTTAAACTATTACCTAAACAACACATGGAAAAACCAATATAAATTTCCCCTGGGTAATTTTAATCAGTGGACTGACTGTTGAATAAATGAATAAATAAACATTTATTAAATACCCATTCTCTCGTTTGAATCTCACTATAAGTCTGTGAGCATGGATTTATTGTCCTCACTTTACAGTAAAACCCAGTCATAATTCATACGATTATTACACAGTTTAGACATAATTCAGGTCAAATCACAAACACAGAACATGTTCCTATAGTAAAAGTCTGGTGTAATACTGTTGGCCTATGAAAGGAGTATTAGTCAAGCCCTAATTTAATAGCCTTATAAAAGAATTTCACCATATCATATTGTTACTCATCGTTCTAATGAGAGATATGGAAAAAAAAAATATTTCCACGCAGAAATCACCACAATGTCCTGGGTCAGAAAAGCCTGTAGTCTAATTACGATCTAAGCAAATGGAAACTTATTTCATATACATAATAAGAGCTGATATTTCTTCAGCTCTTCCTATGCAGCAGGCACTAATTAGGGAAGGTTTTATGTGTGTATCTATTACTGACATTTATCAGTATCGATACTGATATTTATCAACCAAGCTTCATACTAACCCTATGGTAAAGGAACTATTACCACTACTGAGAGCTGAAGAAAGCGAAGATGGGGAAGTTCAGTAATTCCCCCAAGGTCACACAGCAAGTGAGTGCCAGAATTGAGTTCTGAACAGCCGGACGCCAGACTCCATACACTTAACCACCATGAACTTAAAAAACACGTGTGTTCTCTTTTCACTGAAGTTGTACCATAGACAGTAGATGCAGTGGAAAAAGGGCAAAGTCACGCGTTACTTTCTCCCTCTCATTATGAACGACAAAAGATTTTCAAAACACATTACCAGACAATTGAAGGTACTAGCGCTATATACCTTTTGAGAAATCTCTCACCCTCCACAAGTACAGTAGCCTGTCTCCAAAGCTCAGATGAGCAGAGTGAGGCTGATCAATCACGTAAATGGTCATTGTCCCTTGGCCTTCTCGGGTCCCCTCCGAAGGCCGACTTCTTCAGAGCGCTCACAACAACTCAGCCTGGGATCCTCCTCTCTCCCCCTGCTTGTCTTTTTCCCTCCACACCACACTTCTTATGGGGTCTAGCCACTTGTCTGACCCAGGCAGAAATTACAAGAGAGAAACAGAGAGAGAGAGAGATTATTTTAGGGTCTGCTTTTTCAGGCTCAAGCTTCAGAGAAGGGCCATGCATTTCTTCCTTGCTGACAGATAGAACTTGGCTGAATTCGGACTTTCTCAACATCAGAAACCATGAGCACCTCAGCCTTCATCATTTAAGAACTCTCGAGACAGAACTTCAGTGGTGGAGGTTGTTTTTTAGTGAGAAGGGAATGGACGGCTGGAAACAATATCCTTTTTAGGCACACAGAATCTGCTGCATTTAATATAACCCTAGGTCAGTCTGTGAAAAGCAGAGTTGCTAAAGGCCACATGCTGATCTCAGACCGTGGGCGTGTATCACTGTACATTTTATAAAATTAGCTACAGGGCAGCCTCCCTGTGTGTGTGTGTGTGTGTGTGTGTGTGTGTGTACATGGCAGTGAATCTGACTTTTATAAAATAAACAGCAATATGCACCCATGCAGCTAAAGATTAGTAGCAAGCCAAAGTCTGATTTTACTTTATGAAACCACCTTGTAACTACAGCAATTCTATCCCAAAGGTGGGTCCTGGGGGATGATAAGAGTCATCTGACAGGCCTTTGCTTCAGCACCTAGTCACACACTATTCTTTGATATCATAAAAATGTAATTTACAGACAGAAGATAGAAATAAAAATTTGCTCCTGCACAGGAGAAAGCAGCTAGTAACTTCAGCCCATCGAGTACTCTTAGCTCTTCCTAAGGTCTGTACTCTGCACATTAGTTTCTTATAAAATATGACAGAAGACATTTCAGCGACCATGAACCATAAAGTATTTTGTACTCTTGGCCCTAGATGGTATGAATTACTGAGCTCCACCTAGCAAAGTAGGGAACAGAAAAGAATACATCAGAAACAGGACACAGCATCTTCATTTATAACTTCTAACTCTAAAATGTGATTCTCAAGTACTTTAACTAAGCCAAAATACAGTAGTAATAAGGTCTGATGGAAAAAAAAAAAGCCCCACATGTCTCACCAAAACAAGGCCCTGTGTGGATTTCTTTGCAATGAGAGAAAACTCAGAATCTATTCCTTTGCCACAAAGCCCATGGTCTTGTAAAACCTTATGCTAGAAAGCCTTTAACGCCCCCAAACGTCCTCTTTTGTAGGTCATACCATCATTATCTTGTTCTGCGATCGGTCTGATTAAATTATAGAAAATTACTAATACATCACCCAGAATGGAGAGAGATCAGTTCCAGCCTGTTGTGTTTGTGTTTCGGTCCTACTGTCCTAATGCTCCAACAGATACTTAAAGGATGCAGGAGGGACAACTTTACACAAGGCAACTTTACACAAGGAAGGCGACAAGATACCCGAACCTTCTCTCAGGCAGGTGCTTGACGCCCTTGGGCTCCCACAGACGGTGCCACCGACCGGTCCCAGGAACCAATGAAACTTCACACAGTGACACTGTGGGCTCCCCAGCTTCCGTCACACCTTGTCACCTGTATGTCCAAAGACGCTACTTGGACCAGGGTGAGTGATCCTGGGTGAGTTTTTCTCTTTGTCAAACTGATTCATCCAGACACAGTCTGAACCCCAACAACTGGGATCACTAAATAAACTGGTTGACCAACCTAGCCAGGAAACACACATTTCAAACCCAACCTTCCCTACAGGACCATCTTGATATTAATAGGATTCCTCGTATTTTAAGCCACCTTTTGACACCAAGAGAAACCTGCTGGTTGCTCCACCAACACAACATCGTCCCTTGGGTGTTTCCACGGCCTTTGTCCATCTAATTTTTTTTTTTTTTTTGGTTTAGTAGCTTTAACTCTTTTTTTTTTTTTAAATTAATTTTTATTAACATATAATGTATTAATTGCCCCAGGGTACATGTCTGTCCATCTAATTTTATAAGCCTCACAAGACAGAGATTTTTTCCACACCTCCCTTGGACCTCTCCTAATAGAGGCCATTCAAAGGCTCTAAAAACTCAAATGCACAGTCAGCCCGCACACAGGCCGAAAGCTGTCCAATTTATCCTTCTCCAGCATGATTTATTAACACTTTATGCCCGGAGACCGGTAAACTCACACCAGCTGTGTCATCCCCAGAGCGAGATGGTAGCACATGGATAAATTAAAAATCAATTTTTTTAATTAGAAACTATTTTGAGGGCGCCTGGGTGGCTCAGTTGGTTGGGCAACTATCTTCAGCTCAGGTCATGATCCCGGAGTCCCGGGATCGAGTCTCACATGGGGCTCCCAGCTCCACGGGGAGTCTGCTTCTCCCTCTGACCTCTCCCCTCTCATGTCCTCTCTCTCACTCTCAAATAAATGAATAAAAAAATCTTAAAAAAAAAAAAAGTGTTTTGAAGCATTAGAAGGAATGTGATGTTGAACTATCTCCCTTATTTTAACAGGTAAGTTGAGCGTACCCTACTTACTATATTAGGAATACACGGGTTCTTTTAGGAAAACAGATAGACATTATTGCCCAGTATCAACCTAGCCTGCTACTGGTACTTCAGAATCATTAGCTCTGTCTGACAGGAGCAGCGAAATATTTTACTGCCTCCTCCTCAAAAATTTTCCCTGTGGTTCCTGTCATAGTCAGGAGGAAGTGCCTCGTCACTGAAAATATTAGTAAGCACAAGCAGGGGAAAGAGTTAAACCTTAGACCCTTTCTCTGCCAATAGATACATAAAGACATGGAAAAATATAAATATAAGGGCTCCTGTTGTTTTCCTGTCATTTTGCTTCCCACATTTACTAGAAAGCAAGAGGCGGTTTTTAAAGTTTTGTTAACGAAGAGCACAATAACCTGTTCTGGTCTTGACCCACAACTGAGTCAACAACGAAAATACCAGAATAGCAAAACAACTGTTGTATTCACTTTTCCTTTGTGCTCCCCCTTGGGAATCGGCATCAGGCAGATTTCCAATGATAAATATAATAAGATCTGAACTCATATGTGTTCATGGGTAAGATGCAGCTAATGAGGAAATTTTAAAAGTGCTGATGGCACCAATGGTAAAAGGCTTTACAGATGTAGCAAACACAGGGGAAAGCCCTTCTTGACCCTTTCCCTCCTCAGTGATTCCAAATGTAACCATGTCCACAGAGTGCTGAGCAAACCGCCCCCCCTGCCCCCCAGCAAACAGACACAGTATCATTTTCCCCCTCTTCCTCTTTCTTAGACTGACAAACACTTTTCAGCTATGCAGTTTGGGATTCGGCTACAGATTAGCACGTGGTATATAGTTCAGAGGATCTCCAGGACATTTATTTGAACGTGGAATTGGACCTTGTTGATGGGAAGAACTTTTAGGAAAGAACCATCCACAGCAGCAGAATTGTATTTAAATTCCCAAATGATAATATTGCTTTAGGCCAAGAAGTAAAAGCTTTCCTTGGAGTCATGATTTTTTAAAGCCACTTCTCAAAAAACAGTTTAGGTTTAATACCCTTTGTTGGAGGTCTCCTCCAAAAACTATGGAAAACTTTTTGATTTGTGGACGGTGGAATCACCATGCAGCTCTACAGCACGGGCCATTTTTTTTTTCTGCATATGTTTGAGGCCCATATAAAACACACACACACACACACACACACACACACACACTGACTTCAGAGGCCCAGGAGGAAATGACTAGGTAGAATTTTAAATCAGAAATCTAACGCTTAGGTTAGTAGTGTCAGGTTAAAGGCTCGCCCATCCCCAAAGCTAATTCAGTTCTGAACAGTCCCATGGGTGTCTCATGGAACAGAAGGAGCTAGGAAACCTTAGCAGGCCGAAGCCCAGCCTGGGGAATTGCTGGAGCTCTGTGCCAGGGGCTGAGGCGCACCCCAGACCCGGGATCAGATAATACCAAGTGCTCGTCTGGATTTCCAGGACTAATCTACTTGAGCGTGGAACTTCCAGGTTCCCTGGTGCCTGTGCTGTTGAGTGGGAGGACTTTGTCTATCCACACTGTGCCTGGCTAGTATTATATTTTATAACAGAAAAAATAGCTTCCACACATAGAGTCTATTAGTAGCAATGGTCCGTGAGGGGGTGCAAAGGCAAGGGGCGCCTATGGGAAAGTAGAAAGTACTCTGAAGTTTCAATAGGTTCAGTTTCACAAGTTTCTTTTTTGTAATCCAATTTGTATTCTACTTCTAATTTTAAATGTGTTTACAGTTTCTCTAGATTCTTAAAGCTCTATCAATAGTGGCTATTAGCCACTTTTGTGTTTACTCCAGAAGGGTTCTTTGGTTTCAAAAGCCAGTTTCCCCATCTCATTCCCCTCTGCCCCTCCCCCATCCTCTTCCTCCCCCCACCCCACCCCCGAATTACACACCTCTCTCCTTTCTTTTATTAGGGTCAAGTTTAAGTTTAAAATCTGATGCTATAGAACTTCTTAAACCCTGAGATGACCCATCAGGGCAACAGGAATCCCCAGAGTTACTTTATTTTAACTTTATACAAAAAGGTTCTCCTGGGTAAGAAAAAAACCCTCCCCCACATATAAGTAAACAAATAAAGAATTTAGCATTAAAACTGGGATTTTAAGACTACAAAAATATTCTACATTAAATACTGATTTACACTAATTTTACCAAAGTCAATATTTATTACCTCTCCCACCACTGCAAGTTTCTTTAAGACTCACTCAACACTTAGGAAGCCTTGGGTTACTGTGTCTGAATTGCAAAACACACCATTTGCCCAGAAATTGCTCTTAGTCCAAATGCAAATTGCTTACAAAACATGTGTAAACCATGCCTCGGACAGGCAGCACACATCCACAAAAATCCATTCAATGCAAAGGTAAGTGGAAAAGCTTTGCAAATTAGGCTTCCCTTTAAAAACTGGAGGGACATTTACGGTGTTTCCAAAAGGTAATTGCTTCTTACTTCAGTAAAAGTGGCTTTATGTGACTGGAAGGAGTTGATTTTTTTTTTTTCCCTAAGCGAGTGGATAACAGTATTCAATTAGAGAACAGGGTGGGAGAGCCCACTCTTGAAATATAACTTAATCGCCAGGCACCAGCAAGCAGAAGAGGCCCACCGAGCATAAGAGCTAAAATGGAGCCTGAATTTCCTCTCAGACTGAGAGGGTAGTCGCACGAGGTCAGGGTCAAGGTCACCAGCAGGGCAGCCTGCAGCTGCCCGAATGCGCTACACACAACGGGAGGGAAGGCGTTCCATCTCCGTCAGAGTCGAAAACAGATAAATCCCTTCTCCTCTCCTACCCTCCCTCTAACCCCGCCAACATTTTTTTTAAGCAGGGGGAGAAGAGAAGAAAGGAAAATGACCAAATAACCTCACCGCCCTGGTTTTCGCACACAAGCTCATCAGCTTCCAAAGTTGCCATCTAAGGGCAAGTTCGCTGAGAACACTGAAGCCCATTTTGTCCGAGCAGGGCAAGCCTCCCCCGACCCCCCCAGGATTCCTCCCTCCTCTCCCTCCCCCGCCACACGCCCCCGAAAAGAGCTGGGAACTGGCCGGCCGGCCATGTGCACGCACACACTTCTTCCACCAACTGCCGCGAGTTTTCTGTGAATCGCAGCGCAGAACCTCCCAACTCGCCCTCCCCGACTCCACCGCCTTCTCTTTCCTCGCACAAAATTTCCCTACACACGCAGCCGCCTGCGAGTGATTTTATGTGCATATATATTACATATGTGATATTATCCTCAGAACCTCTAGCGGGCAGGCGAAGAAAGGACTGCACAGGGGCATTTTTTTTTTTTTTTTAAAGGAAGGGGAAAAAAGCACAACCCAAGCCCTGTGCGTCGACTCCTGCGTACCGGGAAGGGGAAAGAAAGAGGAATGTTTGCGGAGCGGGCTGCCTGCAAGTGCCCTTGCTCGCCACTTCGGCCGCGGCCCGGGTGACACGGAGCCGCGGGGGCGCTCGGCCCAAGACATCCGCGCCCCTTGCCCGTCCCCCGGGCAGGCACCGCCGCGGATATTTCACGAGGGGGAGATCGATCGCGCTGCCTGTCTGCAGCGGAAACGCACAAGCTCACACACAACCCGAGCCCGAGACACCATAACCTTAACCCTTCCCCCACCCTCCGTGAACTTCAGGTGACCGACCACGTCGGCCTGACACCCAGGCGGGTAGGCGCTCCGGCTCCACTCCCGCCCCCAGCCCGGGTTTTGCAGGATCGGGCTCCAAGCCGCGCCAGACCGCCTGGAGAGGGGAGCAGTGCGGGGGGAGAGAGGAGAAATTGACCCTCGGTCTCCCCCGACCCCTCCCTCCGGCGCCTCCGGCGTCCCCTCCTCCCCGTCACCCCGCCCCACGCCTTCTCCCCTGCCCCCTCCTCCCTGCATTCAAGGAGCCGGGCGGCCCCGGGGGATATTTTTAGTTGCTTCTTTCTCCTTCACTTTTAGCTTTAGCAGCATCTCGGAACACTCAAAGCGGAGAAAGATTGGGGTGGGGGGGGGCGGGAGCTGGAGGGGGAGTGGGGGAAAAGTTAAGAGTCTAGCAAAGAAAGCCGGAGGGAGGGCGGAGAGGGACCGGGGGCGCGGGTGGAGGAGGGGAAGGGGACCGGGCCGTGCCGGCGGGTGTGTGTCTCCAGTTGGTGTGTGTGGCTGCAGCCGGGGAGGGTTGTGATGCACTTTAGTCCTGGACTCTGCTCAGGCTCGCCGGGGAGGGGGGTCTGAGAGCCCGAGTCTCGCCTGGCTCCGTCTGCTCCGACTGACCCCGCATTTTATTGCGGCCAGGAGCCCTGCTCCTCCCTCCCCTCGGCTCTGCAGGGACCTCGCGCGCCGCGAGCCGCCCTGCCTCCTGCCTCCGCCTCGGCGCAGCTCCCGCACCCCACATCCGCCCGCCGCTGCCCGGCCTCGCCCCCCGCCCGGCCGCCCCGCGCCCCCCGCGCCCCGGCGCGCCCCCTCGCCCGGGCGCCGCGGGAGCAGCCGCCCGGCGGCGCGTGTGTACCGCTGTGTTTGTGTGCGGTGCCCCCACACCCTCCCCAGCCGCTCCCGCCTCGCCCGCCCCCGACTCCCCTCCTCCGCCGCCGCCTCCTCCACCTCCGCCTCCTCCTGCTCCTGCCGCCGCCGCCGCCGCTGCCGCCGGCGGCTCCGGGGCCGACCAACCCCGGCGCAACCTTTAGCCGGAGACGGACCTCTCCCTAGATCCCGTACCCGGCGGGTGGCCGCGCGCCCTCGCCCCGACACCCCCAAACGCCATGTCACGGCCCCCAGCCCTCCGTACGCTCCGACCCCCGCACCCTCAGGCACCGGGATCCACAAGGAATTTTTTTTTTAAAGATTCCAACCTCTCCCACCTCCCCCCCCCCCCCCGACTCCCCGATTAAAAAAAAAAACCGGCATCCACACTACTCCCCTCCTCCCGTCTCTTGCCCCCTCCCCCCAGCAACCCGGAGTGAGGAGGGGGAGGGGGAGGGAAAAGGGAAAAAAGCCCGATCTCAAGGAAAAAAAGAGGGGGGGTGAGAGAAAGAAAGAAAAAGAGAGAGAGAATAGAAAGGGCACGGGGCTGATCATCACCAACATGGCTGCCTCAGCATAGACCTAAACGAGGAGTAACCCGGGCTGTGTCTTTGTCAGTTTCACCTCTGTAACCCTAAACTAATGCAGAAAACAACGGAGGAGGCTGCGGAGGGGAAAGAGGAGAGGGAGGGCGAGAAAATGGCACGAGAGGAGGTGGAGAAGGGATGACTTACGTGAGGGAAGGCGCTTGGGCTGCTCCTGCTTCCTCCTGGGCATTTTCCCCCTTTTCTCACATTCTCCTCCTTGGTTAATGTGAGATCAAATAAACCCCCGTGGGGGCAGAGAGGCAGACACTGGCAGGAGCGGGGAGGTAGTTGGGGGGCGGGCGGGCGGGCAGGGGGAAACCCCTTCTCTCCGGTGTGTGCAATGGGTTGAAGCTTGTTTTCTGGGGCCAG
>CM053604.1:103780548-103795462 GCA_028646535.1 Procyon lotor
TAGTTGGGGGGCGGGCGGGCGGGCAGGGGGAAACCCCTTCTCTCCGGGGTGTGCAATGGGTTGAAGCTTGTTTCCTGGAGCCAGATGAGGGGTTCTCTTCTTTTCTTTCCTTTCTTTTTTCCTTTTTTTTTTTTTTTTTTAATTTTTGGTCGTGCACCTGGCTTGTCCCCGAGCGTAATATTCTTCAATGGAAACGGATCTAATAGGTGTGAGTGTGTGTGTGTCCTATGCTCGCGTGTGTGATGGGAGGTATAAATAAATGAGTGCCGGTGCGGCGGTGTCTATGGCCGCGCTCTGTGTCTCCGAGCCCCTAACACTAATGTCGGGATCAAAGGGCAGCGGCGGCGGCGGCACAGCTCACAGCTCGCTCTCTCGCTCTCTCTCTCTCTCTTTCTCGCTCTCTCTCTCCTCTCGCGCGCTCTCTCTCTCTCTCTCTGTCACACACACACTCACACATACACAGAGGCACAGACTGAGGGAAAGAGCGAGAGCTAGACACACACACACACACACACACACACACACACACACACACACACGCAGAGCAAAGAGGAAGGTGCCCTAAGGCTCCCAGGGCGGACTCAGCCTGGGATTTGCAACCGCTCGGTCTGGAAAGAATGGGGGGCGCGCGTGCGGGGGTGGGATGGAGTTCTTCGAATATATCCCGCTATTCGCCAAATCTAGGGGGGAAAAAGTTTTCCCCGCTCTTTAAACAGCGATTAGTTCATTACTCTTGTTGTGTGTGTGTTTGTTTGTTTTTTTTAAAGAAAATAGATTTTTTTTTCCTTAACTTTCTTTTGTTTATTAAACTACATTTTGTTCCGTATAAAATTCTCCAGGCTTTTTCACTGCAAGAAATACTGTCTCACCCCATCACCTTAAGTTTGTAGAGGTTAGGGTTTCCCACACACTCTTCCAAAAACATTCCAATAAAAATAATTTTTAAAAAATTTAAAAGACAGCATATGGTGAAATCGATAACGAGGTTGACGGAATAAGTGCCCAGTTTTGGAGTGTTCAGTGGAGTTAAAACAGAAACATGCTGCCGAAATGAAAATTACATCCCCTTGACGAAGGGGGAAAAAATAAGATTCGGTCACCCCCCATGGTTGATTTCACTGCTACGTGATACTCCTACAGTGCACAGAGAGATCTTGACTTCTGAAATTTACTTTTTGTGCTGCTATAGTGCAGGTACGTAAAGCCTATCCTGAAGCAATTCTAGTTTGCATTATGAACCCAAATATAGCAGTTTTCATCAACTGATACATACTTTCATTACTTTACAAATCACACATCTTTCTTCAAAGAGAGACATGAAGGGAAAAATAGAAAAGGATGGGTCTCACTCTAGCACAAAAGGTACTTGGTGAAAGAGGACTGCTCCCTTTGTGACTTGCAGTCATTTGGATAAAAGTTCACTCAGAGGTTGTTAATGATTTAAACTCCAAAACCTGCTACTATAATTGAAGTAAAAATGGTCTGAAGAAGAGTTGTTTCATAAAACTCTCTTTGTAAGAGGAAACTTTGAACTTAGCAGAATACATTATATGTCATGAGTCAGATGTAGCTAAAAAATAAAAAGGTGAATTATTTAACTACATCTTCCCTTTTTAGCTTTTTAAAAACTGACTCATCATCTTATTATGTTAAATATTTTCTTACCAATTTTAAAATAGACTTTTTCATCAAAGAAGGTGGAGGCACGGTGGAGATACAGAACTTTAAAATGACACTCTGTAAGCTTACACGGATAGCTAATGCCTCTTGGAGGTTCTAGCCTGATTCTCACAACTTGAGTGGTGTTAACAACAGTTGTGGTGGATAAATCCCTACAACCCCCTTAAAAATAACAATAAGACTTTATATTGTGTACTTTTATTAGAGACGCTTAAAGAGTGTTGTGTCTCCCATAAGATGTTTCTCATTGATAACGAAATATCAGGATGAAACCCTCCCTACCAACTCCCGGAAAGATCCAGCTTCCCCGCGTGACAAGTAATGCTACCCGAAGCGGGTTTTGAAACACCTGCTTGAATTCAATCTAAAACCAAAACGGAGCAGTCAAGTTTAAAATGGAGCATCATTCTTAAACCAATTCTTCCCTGAGTGTTGGCTTAAGTAAACAGGTTATCTAAATTCCCCCGGGGGTGATAATTTGAAATGGAACGATTGTCCAACTCAGATCAAACTCAACTTACCATGACTTTGACTCTTGTCAGTAGCATTGGACTTGAACTTAATATATGAATGATAAGTCGAGCCCATCCATTGCAAGCAGACTCATTGCCCTGAGTTTGTAGGATCTTCAAACCCAACACAGGGTATACAGAAGGTATACCGCTGCACACTCCGAACCTTTGGCTAGGATTCGAAGAACCATTACTCTGCGTAGACTCACCACCACTGTTTTCCTGAATTGCTATGACTCTTTACAATGCTTAGTACATTATAATCGAAAACATACTTCAGGCCTTTCCTCAAAGTAGAGAACATTTCCTGCAACCTTTTAAAGGCATGCAGGCAAACGCCGTCAACTTTTAATTATACAGATATTCTATCAACAGCCAAAAGCATTTTTAATTGAATTTATTCAGACCTCTACCACTTTCCAAAAATTATTTGAAGTAGTACACAACAAAAGAAAATGGAAATAAGGACAGAACAGTTTCTGTTTAAATCTTAGCTTGGTATCTGTCTGCTACAAGGCACTCTTCAAGGGCACTGGCATTTCACCCTCAATGGCTATATGTCTAGCGAACATGAGCTAATTTTAATGTTAGACCAAATCTATAATATTAGGAAGATAAATAGCTAAAAGTTGCTACACTGGATTTCAAAATCAAACGAATAAATGATTTGGGGAATGCGTGCCTTTTGGATTCACATAGTCATGAACTTTTAACTTGGATTATTGTTGACCATAGTCATTACTTCGGGATATTCCATTTGGTTCACCCCCACAGTCCAAGCTTTTAAAAGAATATATTTTTTGGGTGCTTGGTTGGCTCAGTCGGTTAAGCGTCTGCCTTCGGCTCCGGTCATGATCCCAGAGTCCTGGGGTGGAGCACTGCATCAGGCTCCCTGCTCAGCGGGAAGTCTGCTTCTCTTTCTCCCTCTGCCTGGTGCTCCGCCTGCTTGTGCTCTCTCTCTGTCAAATAGGTAGATAAAATCTTTTTTTTTTAAAGAATATTTTATCTTAATTATAGTACTCTCTCTACCTCCATCTACATCATCTCTCAAATGTGAGATTAGAATAGATTTTCTCAGAATTGTGCATTGTAAGAAGATGTTTTATAAATCTCTCACAGGAGTACATTCTATTCAAGCCCAAGTATTGCTTGAGAGGGTAGACAGAGGGAGCACTTCCCCTAGAATGATGTGTGGTCTCTTGAGGGGTCCTTGGGTATTTTTATAATAATAGTAAGGTGTTATTTGCCCTTTTACCTGTGTTCATATTTCTACTGATGAAGCAAAAACGATGGGAATTAAATGCTGGCAGCTTACAGCTCTAAGGGGGAAAAAAGGAAGATTCCTTTAAAATTCTCCTTGATGGAGCAGTAAAATTTACTAATTTTATTAAATTTCGACCCTTGAGTATGAGACTTTTAAATATTCTTTGGGACAAAAAGGTAGGTACATAGAAAGTACTTCTGGTGTATATGGACATACTTAGTTGTCACAAGGAAAATCGGTTCTGAGACTGCTAGATATGGCTGTGTTTCTCATGGAACATATTTTTTACTTGAAAGAATGACTGATAGACAAACTGTAGTGATGCGGAGTTGGATATTTCTCAAAAAACGAATAAAGTAATCCTGTAACTTCAAGGAAAACAATGCATGGTATTTTTTGGCAATGATAGTATTTGTACTAATAAGTAAAAATTAAAATTTTAGATGACTTGTATCCATTACTGTGACTTTAACAGCTTCCTAATACAGGCTCTTCTGATAAGATCCATGGTGATGTTCGTGAGTATGACTTTTAAATATCGTATCAACATTTTGGAGGAACAGCGTAACTCAGTGAACCAATACTTTCCAAATGACCAATACGTGATGTTACAAATTCATGGTGGAGTGAAGGATCCACTCAATGTACAAGGTAAACTAATGGATTTTAGTGTAAGAGTATAAAAAGCTCATTGATATGGTTTCATATTTGACACCACAGGAATTTTTAAGGAATTGCCACTCATCAAGTTTTGGTGTAGTGTCAAAGAAGAATATCCACAATGATCTGAAAAGGTTATTAAAACACTCTTCCCTTCCTCCAACTACATATCTGTATGAAGTTTGTTTTTCTTCATTTGTGTCTTTAACCAAAGCAACATATCACAACAAATTGAATGCGGAAGCAGGTATAAGAATCCAGCTCTCGGGGCACCTGGGTGGCTCAGTGGGTTAAAGCCTCTGCCTTCAGCTCAGGTCATGGTCTCAGGGTCCTGGGATCAAGCCCCACATTGGGCTCTCTCCTCGGCGGGGAGCCTGCTTCCCCCTCTTTCTCTGTCTACTTGTGATCTCTCTCTCTGTCAAATAAATAAATAAAATCTTAAAAAAAAAAAAAAAGACTTCCACTCTCTTCTACTAAGCCAGACATTACAGAGATTTGCAGAAATATAAAACAAGGCTACTCTTACCACCGAAACTTTGCTTTGAAAAATATAGTTTTTTTATTTTAAGATTTTATTTATTTATGACAGAGAAAGATAGCGAGAGAGGGAACACAAGCAGGGGGAGCTGGAGAGGGAGAAGCAGGCTTCCTGCTGAGCAGGGAGCCCGATATGGGCTCCATCCCAAGACCCCGGGGTCATGACCCGAGCCGAAGGCAGATGCTTAACGACCAAGCCCCCCAGGCACCCCCAAAAATGTAGTTATTTTTCATAAATATGTGTTATCTTATACTGAGTTTATTTTTATTATATGTGAATTAATAAGTAAATATTTTCTAAATTCTGCAGTTGTGATGCATGATATAGTAAACATCAACAGACATAACCCACGTAAACGAAACTTCTTTGGAGCCCTCGACAAAAAGTATAAAGGAGTCCTGATTCCAAAGGGTTTGAGAAGCTCTGCTCTAGAACTTAATTAAGATGCAGTTAAAGAATTTCTCTGGGGTTCCACTAGAGGCCTGGGGATCCAATTGTAAATATGTTTCAACTTTTCATAAAGTGAAACACACTTTGCTTCAGGAGTTGAGAGTATGTTTCATGTGCCCCGGGATTGACTCCTCTGATGAGTTCCCTTGCAAGACACGGAGAGGCTGTATCAGACAGGATTTTTCAGAGTAACAGAATCCATAGGATATATATGTATAAGTATATAAAAGAGGAGATTTATTATAGGAATCAGTTCGTATGGTTATGGAGGCCAAGAAGTCCATGATCTGCTATTTGCAAGATGAAAACCAGAAAAGCTATGGTGCAATTCAGTCCAAGTCCAAAAGGGCTGAGAACCACAGGAACCTATGTGTGAGCACAGGAGAAGACAGATGTCCCAGCTCAATCAGAAAAAAGGGAATTTGCCCTCCCTCCAACTTTGTTTTATTTGGGGCCTCAACAATTAGTTGATGCCCACCCTTATTTGTGAAGCTGATCTAATGACCCAAATAGTAATCTCTTTTGGAAAAACCTCACAGACACACCCAGAAATAATGTTTTACCAGCTCTCTGGGCATCCCTTAGCCAGTGACACATAACATCAACTATCGCAGAGGAGAATTAGGTGTTCAGCAAGTCCTATGGGAATATGTCTAGCCATGTGAAGAAGCTGGTTATTCTGAACACCAGGTCCAAGCCTCTTCTGGCCCCAGGCCCTTCAGGAAAGTGAAACCACTAAGGGTCTCTCTCTCTTTCCCAGGGCCTGAGCTCTCTGCCTCAGGACACTCTTTACCCCCAAAGTGCTCCACATTTGACATTTTAAATAATTAGTGCTTGTCCCAAAGCAGAGAAATGGGTCTGGCGTCTCTCCTGGCCTGGACCTCATGTGTTGTAAATCACTATCTGGTGACGATGACCAGCCATCATTTACAGAGAGAGAGGCATTTGCTGTAATCTGTACTTGTGTTCTTAGGAGGCCAGGGCCTGGCTGGGATCAGCAAATTTTGTCACAATTTGGATAAACCATGCTTTCAAAAGCATATGACCTGACAGAGAACCTGGCCCGGGAAACACTTCTGAGCATTTTTGGGTGTCTTTTGTCCAAATTCACGTACTTGGGATCTTTCCCTTAAATATCTTACCAATTGTTTTTTAACTCAGCACCGTCTCAGAATACAAGTCATATTTAGAGTAGGTAAATTCCTGATCCCTGGGATCTCTGTTTCCCTCACCTGGTCCCTCCTGTCAGCTCTAATGACTGGGCTGCTCAATCCGTCCTTATTCTGTCCTTATTCATTCCAAACCCCAGTTGGGACTAAATCTCTTGTCTCTAAAGCCTTATGTGCCAGGATTCTTAGCTTCTCTATCAATTTAGCTTCTCTGGGTCCTTTTTTTTCCTACATGGATGAAAACTCCCCTAAGCAGCTGCTCCCCACTTTCATGCATTTTTCCCAACTGATTTGTCGGGTTGCTTAATGTACTTCTTTGTTGCCTGACCCAGTCACCTTCTGACCTGCCTCAAATCATACTGCTGTCTCCTTGCAAGTCCCCTTGTGCATTGGAGCTTTTCTCCCAGCCCCTCTCTCTGACTGTGATCAGCGCTGATTCAGTTTCTTTACAATGTCTATCTTTCCCTTTGTCTGTTCCATTCCCCATCGCCTTTACCCATGATGGGGCACCCACTGGGACATCTTGGCAAGGTTGTTTACCTAACCCACATGCCCAGCAACCTTTGACCATGCATTGTGTGGCATAATGCCGTCAGAATAACAAAAAGCACAACTATAACACACCAAGTATCATAATTTTTGGTGACTATCAAATAAAATGGGAGCAGAAGCCAATCAGAGTTTCCAGTGAGTTTCCCTTATATATTCTTGCCTCCATGATTCCTATCTCTTCGATCTGTAGTCATGCCCATCTGCCTCCAGCCATTTTTTCGGCCAGATTTCATGTGGTTTGATACCTCACAGAAGATAAGGCCAAGTTACCTTGAGCTCCAAATGTATCTTTTCCATGACTGAAAAAAGGCTGGCTATGCCTTTTTTATTGGATTAGAAGTCCTTTCGTATACAACAGCACGATAATGCTATTGGAGTTAGCTAATAGGCTCCCTCTCTTCATCATTTACCCACATATTTTAATACTTTTAATAAGGAGGGAAAATTAGAGCTTCAAATTAAAATCACAGAACTTTATGGCCAAAAGGTGCCCAACAGATCACACGGTTTAGCCCTGGTATTTCACAGATGAGGAACTGGAGGAACTGAATTGTTGGATGATGCTGCTAGCTGGGCTCTGACTAGTGACTCTCTGGTATTTCAGAAAACTAGAGCTGAGATGTAGGATAATGTGAAAACATATTGATGCATCCTGATGGATTTAAACAAACCAATTTTGCAGACCGGGATTTAGAAGCATTTGATAGAACAACATAAAAAATTAGGGAATTTAAGTATTGTACATGGCAAATTCAGCATTGGTTTGATATTATTGAACTAGTTTCTGGAAGGTTCTTTCAACTGTGACCAAAGAGTAACTCTGGGGGCTAGAAATAAAGTTTTAAAAACTACCAAAATATGTCCAAAACCATAGAAATAAACTCCATCGAGAATATGGATATTATTTTAAATAATTTTATCTTATTTTTTATTAAAGATTTTATTTATTTATTTGAGAGAGAGAGAGTGTGCACATGCAAGTGGGGGAAGGAGCAGATGGACAAGCAGAGTCCCTGCTGAGCGGGGAGTCAGACTCAGGGCTTGAACCCAGGGACCTTGAGATCATGACCTGAGCCAAAGTCAGATGCTTAACCTGATCAAGCCACCCAGAAACCCTGAGAATAAAGATACTATTTGTTAAAAACTGGAAACCTTTAAAAAAAAAAAAAAAGCAGGAGAGAGGAGATGCTACATCTTCTGAGCAGAAACACTGCTGACATTTCAAAATACAATGTCTATACCTTCACGAAAAGAGTGTTTATGAAGCCCAACTTTTGATCCCATTCCACTGTTAGCCAGCGCTACGCTTAGCCTTGGCCAATTGTCTTACAGAAGTCTCTCAGTGGAGTTCATAGGTACCTTGGAAGAATGTCAATGTATCCATTCAAACCTATTACTCTTAAAGCAGAAACCATGAGTCACCCAACCCCGCTCCCTGACAGCAGGTCAGTGGGGTCATTTTCGCGTCGGAAGGATGGGCACTCTTAACAGCAGCTGCTCCTGAAACCTCATCCTTCTTCCACGTTTCACCCACGATTACATACCTGAGGGACAATGGGGAAAATGGAGCTTTGTGAAATGTTCGGGACAAAAAAAAAAAACAAAAAAACAAAAACCCAAAATCAAAAACCAAAAAACAAAAAACCATGATATGTACAAACTGCTCAAAACAACAGGCGGGAACAGAATGGATAAATGACAATATACAAGCTTGTCCCGGGATCTGAGCACAACTGGTTCGGCAAGTGTCCTTTCAGTAAACAGACTGTGAATGGTGAATGGATTAGCAAATTAGTGTGGAGTTACACTCAGATGGAGAAGCTGCTCCATGGCCATTCTGTTTGTAAAAGCTCCACAGACCAAGACTCCCTTTGGCATCCGTCTGGTTCTCAAAGAGCACAGAAGAGGGACTGCCATCTAGCTCCTATTGGATGGAGCAGGTATGGCGGGAATTACTTAATTTCCAGAGATCATGCCTTTAGAAATTTACACCCCAGGAGGTTCAAGCTTCATTTGTGTTTGTTGTTTCAGAGAAGGTTAGGTTGCTGGCTGGTTTTTTGTTTTGTTTTGTTTTTACATATTCCGAGTCCTTGGAGAGTTTGCTTCTTTGTAGGGTGTCCATGGGCAGCTTTGTTGTGTCTTTTGCACAATATAAGTAGTTTGATCAGCAATATTTCTGGCTGAGTGTCAACATAGTTACATATGGGGTCGGGGGAGAACTTACTGTATCAGCAAGGGTTCCTTAATTCATTTTCACATTAACTTTTTAAACCATTTCTATGGCTGGGGAGGCTGAGGCATGGCTCAGGAAAGAAATTGCTCCAAACCATCCTGCTATTAGACCACTTCCACTTGGAGCTATAGTTATTTTAATGCAATGACTAGGATTCTACTTCAGCCCTTAATGATCTCTCTGTATCAATCAGGCAGAAGCCTAAGGAACAGATGGGCCACGTATCATGCCTTAGAGGCCAAGAGACTCCCAGCTTTTATCTAACAGGGAAGGAGTAAGCCTAGAGGCCCTGCTTCTCTCCCCAGGAAATGCTGCTTCCAGTTGCTTGAAAGAGTGCGGGCTCCCACGGAGATATGCAAGAGAACAAAGTAATTTCTGAAAGTAACCAAAACACAGATGGGCAGAAATGGACACTGTTGGTGGGTGGTTCAACCCTGCCGGTTGGCTTTTCTACCTTTGTTTCTCTCAGTTCTCCTCTCTCCTCTGCCCCGTTCTGCGCCCCAGGAATTGATCTCAAGTGACTGCATCACCGAGGTTCCCGGCCGGCTCCAACTACAGTTGGGTCCAGCCAACAGGGGGTACTCATGGGAGGAAAAGAGTGGGGGAGGGGCAGAAGGATAGGGATATTTCTTCTCTCCTCTTTCCCTGCTTTGATGCCTTGGCTATAATTCTGTCCTTCCGTGAATATAACTTCTGAGCACAACTCAGACCTCATTGAACTTGGGATGTACTATTTCCACCCCTTGTTCCTTCAGTTGGAGAGGCGATAATGGCCTCCCACCAGAACTAGTCTCGAGCTGTCTCAACAGTCCTCATTTATTCCCCGTAACCTCACCCATACCTCTGTAAGTAGTCCCTTCATTAAAGATTCTTTATTTGACCCATATGAGGTGCATTCTATTCACTGACTGAAACTACATTGATCAAGCTCTTTTCAGTCATTCATTCATCAACTATTTAATAAGTACTACTGCATACAAAACATTGCACAAACCACTGGGAATACCATTGCTGAGTAAATAGTAATATTAACCTTGACTCTAGATTTTACAGAATTCCAAGGCTTATTTTAGTTAACCCTTCTTTGTTACTACCCATAAGACTGAGATGATTAAAAAAAAAACAAAAAACAAACCAAACCTGAGGGATGCCTAGGCAGCTCAGTCAGTTAAACGTCTGCCATTGCCTCAGGTCCTAATCTTAAGGTCCAGGGATTAAGTCCTGTATTGGGCTTCCTGCGTGGTGGGAAGTCTGCTTCTCCCTCTCCTTCCCCGCTCATGCTTTCTTTCACCCTTTCTCTCTCTCTCAAATAAATAAATAAAATCTTAAAAAAAAAAAGAAACTTAGATTTTTTTTTAACTTTTAAAGTACAGAAATTCTCCAGGTCAGCAAAGAACTCTGAGAACAAGAAATGAAGCTATGTGAGAAGTAATAATAAACCCAGACCAATATGAAACAAATAATTAATAAATGCTATAGGCTGAATGTTTGTGTCCCTCCAAAATTCATATGTGGAAATCCTAACCCCTAATATGGTAGTATTTGGGAATGGGGACTTTGGAAGGTAGTTAGGTACATGGGTCATGAATGTGGGGCCCCCATGATGAGATTAGTGTCTTCATAGGAAAACACACTGAAAAGAGTAATCTCTCTCTCTCTCTTTCTCTCTGAGAAAGGCTCCGGGAGGATACAGGGAGATGGCAGCCATCTAAAAGCTAGAAAGAGTGGCACCCGGCTGGCTCAGCCAGTAGAGCGTGTGACTCTTAATCTTGGGGTCATGAGTTTGAGACATTGGTTGAGTATAGAGATTACTTAAAAATCAGTCAATCAATCAATCAATCAATCAAAGCCAGGAAGAGTGCTCACCAGGACTGGACCGTGCTGACACCCTAAACTCAGACTTTCAGTCACCATAACTGGGAGAAAATAAATTTCTATTGTTTAAGCCACCCAGTCAATGGTATTTTGTTATGGCGACTCCAGCTGACCAATACAGCTGACCAGATGATAAAACTGTAAAAAAAAAAAAAAAAGAGCAAGCAGAATCAGTTGCCTAAAGAAAAGTCTTTGTCCCCCAGTCCTCTAGGATCTAGCACCATCTCAGTCCCATGCTCTTAGCAAAACTGCTAAGTGGGCCAGGTTTCCACCACCCTTGCCTCCTCTGTCCTTCTCCCCTCCCCGGGCAGCATGTTTGGTGCCCCTGTGTGCTCTCAGTACCGCTGTTCCTTTCAGCATCTAGAATAACCACTGCACTGCCCATCAAACCTACCCTCCCGCAGCAGGCCGGGCTCATCATCTTTCTACATTCAAAATATCCCTGTTCTTGTTTTCTCCCAATTCCCATGCTTTCATTCTCCAAAAATGATAGCCAATAGAATAATGAGAGCTGTTCATTTTTTTTCTCTTTTATTGTCCACAATATTGAAGCATATAGCTACGATTCTTTTAATTTAAAATTTAGGCATTTAAAAACAGTAACAATAATATATTAGCTACTCAGTGCTGATGTCTTTAGCAGTACAAATAGCTTGCTATCATGTTTTTTCAAAGAGGAATATATATATATAAAGTAGCCAAGAAGTCTAAGATATCATATAATAAACATGGCCGTCTTTCTGGAATGCTCTTTTTACTCAAATATTTGTTGTGCGAAATTAAGAAATTTAACATTCAAATAATTTTAGACATACTTTTTATTAAGATGTATTTGGATATACCAAGTATCTTGGTTTTTCTCAAGGAAAATGGGGTAATGACTTACAAATTCCTTACCCTATGAGGTTGGTGTGGGATTTCAATGAATCCAGTGTGTGGAGCCCCAAGCACAATAACTGTTCCTAATGGCATGGACTATGCCACGGGGTCCAAATTCTGCATAAACTTTAAGTCAAAATGCAAGGTCTTAAAGAAGTTTTGCCGGAAACTTCTTCAAGCTCTACCCTCTAGGCTCCCATGGGATAAGTTTTCATTTTCTTTGGCTACCAGAGGCAAAGTTTGAATATATTACCCCTGCTTTCTGGATTCCCCATGCTTTATCCCAGAGCAGTGACTTTAATAGCAGGAATTTTAGGCATTGTGGCATTCATTCACTTATAAATTTCACTTATAAAACATTTATTGAGGTTTTCATGATTTGATTTGTTTTAAACCAACCTATTCTCCCTCCTCCACCCCCATTGTTGTGCCTGAAACAGGATAAATGACCCAGTATTATTTGGCATTCATCTGACATAAATCATAACCCACATTGGATTACTTTCAAGTCTACATTATAGTCTTACAGAAAAGTATAGTTCTGAATGAGCATTACCCTTTCCCTTTTAATACTTCTCTGTGTCCAAAACAAACATATAGGCAAGCAAAATTTTTTAAAAAATAATAAGAAAGAATAAAGTAAAAAAACAAAATTTACTTTATAAACTTGGAATTCCTCTGAATTCAGAAAAAAAATTTTTAGACCAAAAATAAATAAATAAAATTGAATTAAAAACAAACAAAGCAAAACAAAGTTCATATATATACATTTTGATAACGTTTAACCAAATCCTAGTTTGGAATTTTATCCCTGAAAAGACTAAAGTCAGGAGACAAATTTAGTTGTCTCAATGTACTTTGAGTAAATGAATACTTTTTTTTTTAAAGATTTATTTATTTATTTTAAAGAGAGTGAGCATGAGCAAGGGGAGGGGCAGAGAGAGAGGGAGATGGAGGAAGATGAAGAGAATCTCCAGCAGACTCCCTGCTGAGCACAGACCTGGAGGTAGAGGTTGGGGGGGGCTCAACCTCAGGACCCTGAGATCATGGCCTGAGCTTAAATCAAGAGTCCAATACTTAATCAACTGAGCCCCCAGGTGAGCTTAAATGAATGCTTTTAATTACATGCTCTTTTAAGTACATGTTTCACTCTGCTATGCTGGGACAGTTGCATTCAACTCACCACAAAATATACCCAATACTTAATAATAACATTGCATGCATAGTACAGCTAATACCAACGTACACTTTGGATGTACAAGTGAAAAAGGAACCACAGTCCCCGCTGTCACAGAACAAATATCACAATGACAAGTCATGATCCTTTCTGTAAAACATGTTAATGCTACTACCTTAGACTTTATCCCGTTAAAAACTTTAAAATTTAACAAAGTAATTAAACTTATGAACACCGGAAAAAATAATAAATGCAGTAATGTCTCATTTCACATGCATTGGCCAAAGACCTTGCATACTTATTGAAAGCTCTTTAAGCACAGAAATCACTGAATTCACCATTCATTTGCGATCAAGTAGCTAGTCTCAATGGACAGTAAGGGCTGGGGTGGGAGTGGGCTACATGCTGTTGAACAGGTCAGCCAGGGCACCTTTTGGTTTCTCCACTCCAGGGACTGCAGACCCATTGTTGCCATATCTTACATCTTCCAGGAGAAGCAGGAAATCAAATGTATTGAGAAGTCTCCAAGTTTGGGGACATATGTACTAAATGAAGTACATCTGTGGATCAGATCTGAGTATCACTAGTTTGTGATCTCTCCTTTGTCTATACATAACCCCCAATAAGTCCTTGTAATTCATGCATTACTCTTATGTACATCAATCCAAGAAATAAATGAGGCCGTCAAGTACCATTGCGTGTTATAGATTCAGAGACCCTCAATTCTGGAAATGGGTTAGCATTCCTCGAGGCTAACTTCTGACTTATCTACACTAAAAACGGGCAGACTCTAATCGGACAGAACTTTTTGTGAGATAGTCCTTCTTAGAGTCCATCAAAATCTGGCATTTCTTTTCACACCCATTAAGATGGCCTTTACCCAACGAACAGAAAATAATAAGTGTCGACGAGGATGTGGAGAAATCAGAACCCTTGTGCAATGACAGTAGCAGAGCCCTTATGGAAAACAATATGTCAGAGCCTGAAATAACTGAATTAAAATCATCAGATACTCCAGCATTTCCATTTCTGGGTATATATCCAGGACGATTGAAAGCCAGGACTCAGCAGATATTTAAACCATCATATTCATAGCAGAATTCTTCGCAGTGGCCAAAAGGCAGAAGCAATCCAAACATCCACTGATGATTGAATGGTGGTATGGACATACAATGGAATATTCTTCAACCTTACAGAGGAAGGAAATTCTGACATGTGCTGTAACACAGATGAAACATTTTGTTAAGTAAAATAAGCCAGACACAAAAGGACAGATATTGCACAATCAGACTTATGTGAGGGACCTAGAGTAGTCAAAGGCATAGAGAGACAAAGTAGAATAGTGAGTGCTCAGCATTGTGGGGAGGAGGGAACGGGGAGTTTTTGTTTAATGGGCACAGCATTTCAATTTGGGAAGGTAAAAAGGTTCTGGAGAGATGTGGGGGTGATGGTTGCATGGACCATGTGAATGTATTTAATGCCACTGAATTGTACTTAACATTGATGAAGGTGGTAAATTTTATGTATGTCTATCTTACTACTATAGAAAAAATGTGAAAAAGAAACCTAGCATTTTTAAAAAAATCTTTTTAAAGATTTTATTTATTTATTTGACAGGGAGAGAGAGATCACAAGTAGACAGGCAGGCAGGGAGAGAGAGAGAGAGAGAGAGAAAGAAGCAGACTCCCTGCTTCTGCGGAGCAGAGAGCCCGATGCGGGGCTCGATCCCAAGACCCTGAGATCATGACCTGAGCTGAAGGCAGAGGCTTTAACCCACTGAGCCACCCAGGTGCCCCGAAACCTAGCATCTCTGTCCTCTGCTCTGGCTTTTGCGGTCTGAAGCCATACTCCATCGGTCCACTCTTTTTTTTTTTTTTTAAGATTTTATTTATTTATTTGACAGAGAGAGAGAGAGAGAGAGTGAG
>CM053604.1:103795962-103811828 GCA_028646535.1 Procyon lotor
TGACTGAGCCACCCAGGCGCGCCCCGATCTGCTCTTTTTCATGACTATCCTCCAGATGTTAGCTGAGAGCAGTCAGTCTTCCTTTCTGCACCTTTCTGCTCACCCCTGGAGTCCTTCCAGTCTGTCTGGGCCCTGCACGCAGGCCAGAAAACAGTTCGTGTGCAAGGTGAGCAGGAAGCTTGCCTCCCCTGCTCTAACTGCAGACTCTTTGGAGGCTGCCTCCCATGGCACGGCACGGCTCGAGTGGGGTAGGTTTGATCTCATTTTCTTTGGGCCCTGAGAGCCTGTGTCTCCAGCATCACTGGTATGGCTCACTTATTTCCAAATGATAGACAGCCTCCAAGGAGAAAGGCAGAGAATAAGAGACCTCCAGGACCATGACATCTTGAACGGATGTCTTCAAAACTGATCTACAAGAAATGCATTCGTTTCTCCAGACTCCAGAACTGCGGCACGAGAGCGGGCTTGCATTTCCACTGAAAATGCATCTGTAGTTGAAAAAGGCACCAAAGGGAGCTTTCTGGCTCATCCATGGACTTTTCTGTCTGGAAGCTGTGCCCATCAGAAATCAAATGAGGCTCAAAGAGGAGAGGCACTGAAAAGTGAAGACAAAACTTTTTCCCCCCTTTGTGCTTTGACACTACCTTTTCTGGCACTTTCACTATTAAACGATTAATGTAATCTTAAAAGCTTAAAAGTTAAATTTCCAAGAAGGGCTCCTCCCACCTTTAGGTATCAACACAACCAATTTTGTCCTTCCTCTAAAGCCCTCCCTAACCCTTCCAAAAAAGGGGCCCTTTGAAATTATTTCTCACTTGGTATTTATTTGCCCATACAGGAGAAAATAATAAAAAGTGACTTGTATTTTTATAATATAAAAATATTATACAATATATAATATATATAAAGAAACTCTGACAAAATCCATGAGCCCTTTGACCTCACTGACTTTAAGGCATCCCAGCTGATCTCCTTCTAAGAAGGGAGGTGGGAAAAAACTTCCTTGCTCAAATGGCTAGCTTTGCAAAGGACCTCGAGAGGACTGGGAGGTGTGAGGAGCGCTTTGCTTGTTGGCTCAGGCTCAGGTTCCCCTGGGTCATGTTGACTATGAGATTGGCCACTAACGGAGGGAGATGACCTCAGTTGTCTCCACAGGATGTAGGACAGCAAAGTGGTGATGCAGCAAGTGGCCCAGGCCTTCACTATTAACAGCTTTAAATATCACTGGTGTTAGTAAAGGAGCAGCCACGAGCAGTGTCATAAACTTTATGAGTTCACCACACGGTGTGACAAATCCTTCTTGAAATATTGGTTGTAGTTGAAAGATTTCTGATGGTGCTGGATATGGACACGAGATAAGTGAGCCAGCAAGAAAGGTCAGTTGTCACTAATCCAAAGTCCATCCGTGGACAGAAGCATTATTACATATTAGTATTCACTGTAATTACAACAATAGGGGATTTGATGGCATTCGAATATCGCCAAGTGCTTCCTCATTTGTTCTAAGTTGTCCGTGCCCCACCCTGGAGCAGGTAGAAAGTCAGAAGGAAAGGAGCAAGCTTCAATGCAGCAGAAGCTGATTTCAGGATGCAGGTGGAATTGGTAACCCATCTGAAATCACTCGTTTGTATTGCTGGAAAGTTAAAACGTCAGTCGACGTCCCTTGCTTGAAATGGCCAGAAATGTTCCATGGTCCAATTGTGGACTTCAACAAAGTGTCACAAGTTCTGAGCACTGGGGCTTTTTCTTTGCTCCCCTCTTCCCTTATAGCTACCCAGGCCCCCACTCCCAACTCCAAGTCAGGACCTGAGTTTATCTCTGGCCTATCAGCTCCCTGCCGTCCCCATGGAGCCCCCCACCCTGATACCCCATCTTTCTGAACTCACCTCCTGCCCCGTCCTGTCCTTCCACTCTGACTCCTCTGCTCACACAGTCTCATTCTTCTTCCAGCAGGCCCAGCTCTTTCCTGCTCGAGGGCCTAGGGCTGCACTGTGATTTGTGTGGGCCTTCTACCACTGACAAATAATAATAATAATAATAATAATAATAAATCTTATTTCACTACTGCATTGGTATAACGACGAATATATTAATGTTATATATGAAAACATTTCCTCTGATCTGAAGGTTCTTTTCTTTCCTTATGATTTTAAAAGAAACAAAAGCGATTTGTGGTCCCCTTAATGTCTGTCAATCCTGAGGAAGCACTTGGCCTTGTCAAGACCTTTGCATTGCTGTTCCCACTGTTTGAAACACTCTTCCCCCAGGGAGTCGCCCAACATGTTAATCTCACTGAATTCATGTTTGTACAAAAGCAGGGTCTTTTGAGTGAAGCTTTTTCTAGCCACCTTATCTAAAACAGGCACCCACCTCAACCCCAAGCAATCGTTTTCATCCCTCAAGCTGGCTTTACTTTCGGTGTAAGGGTTTAACATCATATTAGATGCTTACGGATGTTTTACTTGTGGTCTGTTTCCCTCACTAGAATGTACATTTTCTGTCACTGAGGCGCTCTGTCTCCAGGGCTTAGCACATTGTCAGGCACACCGTAGGTGGTCATAAATGTTTGCTCCATGCTGAATGAATTTGCATCTGAGATATTTCTTTGATATTCCAAAACTTCATTTTCCAATATACAAAGAGAATGAACAGTGAGCGTGAAGGAAGTAGGAAAATGTTTTCTTGCTCAAATATCTGACCTCATGGACATCTCAGAAAGGCTTGTGAAACCATGGCTCTTCCAACCGGGCCCCCTGCTCTGTGTGCCCTGTCACTTTCTACATTTCCCAATCCTAGTACACACCGCCTTGCTCTGTGATCAGGCATGGCTGCTGAGGCTTCATATCCCTCACACCTTATTTTAGTAAGAATACTTACCATGAGATTTACCCTCTTAATTTTTAAGTGTAAAATACAGTATTATTAAGTACAGGTATTATTAACTACTGAGCTCTAGAACTTATTCATCTTGCTTAACTGACGTGGGTTGACAAGCAACTCATTTCTATTCCACTCTTTAATTCAATGAGTTTGCCTATTTTAGATACCTCATGTGAGTGGAAAGACGCAGTATTTGTCCTTCTGTAACTGGCTTTTCCCACTCAGCATAATAACTTCAAGTTTCATTTGTGTTGACAGGTACTGTAGAATTTCCTTCTTTTTAAAGACTGAATTCCAGTCTATGTATCCACCCCATTTTCTTTATCCACCCATCTGTTGATGGACATTAGGTTGTTTCCACATCTCTGCTGCCATGAATGATGCTGCAGTGATCGTGGGACTGATCAAAGTCCCGATTTCAGTTCTTTTGGACAAACACCCAGAAGTGGGATTGCTGGATCCTGCAGTAGTTCCATTTTTAATTTTTTGAAGAACCTCCATATTATCTTCCATGGAGGCTGTGCCACTTGACATGTCAACCACGAATGTGCAAAGGTTTCAATTTCTTCGCATTCTCACCCCATACTTGTTATACTTTTTTCGTTTTATAATGACTATTCCAGCAGAGGTAAGGTGATGCTCCATTGTAGTTTTGACTTGCATTTCCCTCCTGTTAAGTGACATTAAGAGTCTTTACATATGTCTGTTGGCTATTTCTATGCTTCCTTTGGAGAAATGTCTATTTGAGTTTAGCCCATTTTTTAATTGAGTTATTAGGTTTTTTGTTTGTTTGTTTTTGTTTTTTTGCTGTTGAGCTTTAGAAGTTCTTTATATATTTTGACTGAGAGCCCATTATCAGACTGATAGTTGGCAAATATCTTCTCCAATGCCACTGGTCATTTTTTTACTCGGTTGCTCATTTCCTTTGTTGTGCACCTGCTGACTTCTACAAGCACATACTGAGTACTCGATAAATTGTTCCTGAGTTGAAAGTGAATGAAAGGAAAGAAGAGAAAGATACAGAGAATTCTGCAAAAGTGTAAAGAGTTTGTATTTCAACATTGGATTGCCCAGAATGAATGAGGATGGCTTCAACAAAATGCAGAACCCTTGCCAGGGGACGTGTGTCAGAAAGTACAAGAGAATGATTTCAGTGCGCAAAAAAGAGGGCCTATCAATGTAGCAGATATCTAGAAACAGGTGCCCGGAATGATGCTTGGCGTAGCAGGTCTGACTTTTGGGGTTGCAAAAGTCTCTTTTCAGAAAAAGAAGAGACTCGGTAGCTCTTTGAAAGGTCCAGGGATAGGCTTGCTTCGGGCCTTCCCAGAGTCCCCGCTCTAGCGGGGTCATTGGGCCGGGCTGCTCTCTCTCCTCAGCTCCTTCCTCCTGATGGGGTGACTTTCATCTAAGCTCTGCTTTGTAGCAAAGCGGAGGCACAGCTCTAACCTCATTGTCCTCTCAAATCCGGCATGAGCAGAAAGAGGATCTCTTTACCAGAAGTATATGTTAGGTCTTACTGTGCTTCATTGGCCCTGATTGAGCCATTTACTTGCCTTTGGCCGAGTCACAGCACCTCGGCACAGTGTGTGATGGCGCACTCACCATCTTTGGTCTGGGGTCAGCTCATAGGGTGACTTGTGGTGCTAGGGAGGGCGATGGTTTGCTCCTGAGCTACAGGGACCGAGAGTGAGTGGTGTGGGTGCCCCTGATCACAGTTATAAGGAAAAGGGTGTGTGGCCGCTGAGGGGCCAAAAAAACAAATGTCCACTGCTCTTGGCTCCAGAAGGAAAGTGTAATGGATTGGTTTGGCATAAAAAGCCCGGACTTGATCTAAGAGGCTGCATGGAAGTATGCTAAGTATTGGATTCCCCAGGGACAATGAGAAAAGATCATTAGCAAATGTGGAGGAAAATTAGATTTCCTTCCTCACAATTCTTGTGTCCTGTTACGTAAGCAATTCCTCTGATTTAAGACACGAAGAGGGAGAGGTTCATTTTGCTGAAACGTTTAAAAAAAAAAGAAAGAAAGAATCTTGTTTTAATCCAGCTTCAGCTTCAGCCTGAGCCCTGGTTGTGGGTATGGGTGGGGAGTGAATCACCTTTATTCACGGAAGAGGAAGAGTCTGTCCTCTGGGGACACTGCTTTATAGGAAGAGCAGGTGATTTTTCTACAGCTGCTCCAGGCTGGACTATCTTAAGTAAGTCATTTCTGTGCCTAAGAGAGGTTGGGTAAATGCCAGATGACTTTCTGCCTGGGCTTAAGTGTTAGACAAGAGAGCTTGGTGGGTGTCTTGTTTTATTATGTTTTCAGAGGGGAGACAGACTCTCCCCAGCTCCCCTGGTAGCCACAGCCCACTTCCAGGAGCAAACCTGCCTTCCCCTCAGCTTATGTTGTAGGGGTCAGAGAAGAGAGAATGTTTGTGTCACTGAAGTTTTCTGAAACTCCATTGAATCATAGGCCACAGCGAATGGAGAGGTCTGCTCACCTCTCTGTGTACTCTAAGTCAGAGCGTCACTTAAGATCACATCAAACAGACCAGCGCTCCATGTGTTTTTCCTCAACCCTACAAATGGCTGTTCCATGGAGTAACAAGTTCCACGGAGCCATTATCAGAGTGTTTCACCTCTTAGAGAGAGAGAGAAACACAAAACAAAATAAATAAGAAGATTTAATTCAGTTCACATTGTAAATATCTTATTTCATGGCCATCCTCTTTTTTCCCCAGTGGCGTTAGGGTGGAGGTGTCCTTTCTGTTCCAAACTTAAAATATCATTGTGAAAACAAACACTTAGGATTCGGTAAGTGTGAGGGCACGTGGGTGGCTCAATCGGTTAAGCCTCTGAGTCCTGACCTCAGCTCTGGTGTTGATCTCAGGGTCGTGCATTCAAGCCCCACGCTGGGCTCCATGCTGCTTGTGGAACTTACTTTGAAAAAAAAAGATCTTGGTAAGTATATTCTTTTTAGAGAGTGGGAGGTGCCAGATGAGGAGCTGTGTTTTCTACTGATTTATCTCAGAGGGTAAGAGAGCAACATGCGTATAAAATATTTGGCAATCCTTTGCCTCAAGTTAGGTAACCAACCAACCAACCAACCAACCAACCAAACCTTTGAAATGACGCTACATTAGTTCTGTTTTGTTTTGGCCAACTAAAATGCTAGAAAATGTCTTACTTTCTCTGCTTTCTTCCTTCACTTAAAAGAGGGAGTATACGTCTTTAATTAACTGATTAACTTTACGTGCTAAATACTGATATCCTCTTCCTTAGGAGGAAAATAGTGTTTAGAATTTTAGACATGGATTTATAGTCTGATAACATGACGTAAGCGTCTTCTATTAAGCTCTGTGACAAACCTCTGAGACAAACCTTCCTTGTCTTTCACATTCTTTCCTGCCCTCCACCTTGACCCCTGCCCTCAGCATCAAACCAAAGGAAGCTAAAGAGGTAAAGTGATGGCTCCAAACTCAGAAGCAACAGGATGGAAAGTCTTGACACCGATCCACCCCAGTCAGTATCTACCCTTCCCTTCTCCTTTGAATGAATGAATGAATGAGTGAATACAGTGAATACAAGAGTGAGGGATCTTCGTATTTGCTAATATTATCCCTCTAATAAATACTGCCCTACACAGCTCTCCCAGCAAAGCCCTGTTCCCACACCCATTAGCAGGATATCAGTACCACCATTTATCTAACCGCATCAGTTTACCCGGTGCCTTTTGCCATGGGGAGTCCCTTGATCTCTTTTACATTTTTAATTCGGTCCCCATTTCATCAATTTAATTGAAAGCAGGATTTCTGTCACGATGCAATTCTCTTACCATCTTTCTCCACCAGAAGTCACTCTTCTTGTTTATGGGCTGAGAAGAAGGATCCCCTCCCTGAACTCTGCTAATTACAGGCAAGAGCTCCACTACCTTCTCTGCTGAAGTCTACCTTTCACGTATGCCAGCCTCTCTCTATTCTTTCCACCATCATTTTTCATCTTAGAGAAAACTTCTGTCTTCTTCAATGACTTCACATCTGTGTCCCATATATGGCCAACACCCATTTGTATTCTCATGAATGATACAACAACCCTTTAGCATCTTGACCTCTTAGGCTCTGAAGACAATAATCTCCACTTTTTACTGAACCACTGGTGTGACCTCATCTTAATCTTGGACTCTGTATTCATTTAGGAATGCTTTTTTCTAAGATTTCAGGGTAGCTACCCTCAAAAATGGCTCCCAATACATTTCTCCTCCAATTACACTGAAGCTTCCCTACACACCAAGATCTACAACTTATTTATTCTCCCCTGGAATCTGGTCTGGCAGTAACTTTGATAAATAGAGTGTGGTAGAAGTGACATCTGTGGCCTTTGAACCCAGGCCTCAAGACAACTGGAAGCTTCTACTTCCTCCCTTTTATAAATCAGCTAAAATTTAGATTACTCTGAGACAACCATGCTGTGAGGAAACTCAAGCTAGCCATATGAAAGCCCACGTGCAGAAAGAGGGGCCTGGTCTACTCCTAGCTGTTCCAGCCATCCCAGCTGAGGCATATCTAGACATATCAGTGAGGAAGCCATCTTAGACATTTCCCAACCCAAATTAGGAAGTGTGAGAAGCAATACATTATTATGGATTAAAGCCACTAAATGTGGGATGATTTGTTATGCAGCAGTGGACAACCGAAACCATCTGGAGGTACAAAGTTTTTCTCTAGCTATAGTACAACTTTCCAGGTCTCCCACAGTTTCACCATGACCAAACATTTCAACCACCAGTCTTCAGAGGTCTCTTTGAAGGTTACAGCCCATCAGTATGCTACCATATGCAACTTGGATTCCACAGACATATTCATATTTTAGATATCCCCTTTCTCTACAAAATTCCCTTCCTTAAACTCTGTGACATCATTGTGGTTCCAACTTATTTTTCCTTTTCCCTCATCTATACATTTCTTGAAAGAGTTGTCTGTTTTTCCTGACAGTTTTTCCTCATGACCTACTCCCTTTTTATTTATTTATTTTTTGTTTTTAAATTTTATGAGAGAGAAAGCACGAGTTGGGAGAGGGAGAAGCAGATTCCCTGCTGAGCAGGGAGCCCGATGTGGGACTCCATCCCAGGACCCTGGGATCATGACCTGAGCCGAAGGCAGATGCTTAACTGACTGAGCCACCCAGGTGACCCTACCAACTTCCCTTTTTTTTCAATCATTCAACAATAGTTATTGAGCACCCACCACATACACCATTTCAGGGATACAACAGTGAATAAAATAGACAGTATCTCTGCCCAGTCTTTATGAAGAAGACATTCTGAGGAGGGAATCACAAGGAGATGGAATGATAACAACAATAAAAAAAACCCCCAAATTTATAATGTCAGGTGGTGATTCATGGTCTGGAAAAGAAGTGGAGTAAAGGCAGGGAGGTAAGGAGGCCACCATCCTGAGTCCTGATCTTTGTTTCCTCAGCTTAGTGTGAGCACTATGTCTTGCTTAGTTTCCTTTCCCTGTGCAAGGGTCTAGTAAATGCCTCCAGGGAGAAAGCTCAGGTTCTCTTAGGCTTGCTTCTTCCAGAGATGACAACAGCCAGTTGTACAATGGCTGATGTTGATTTGTATGTTTTGTCCAATTTTCTAGTTGTTTATGGTGGAAAGACTAGTCTGGTACTAGTAGTTCTTCCTGATCAAAAGTGGGAGTCTTCTGGCTTACATTTTAGAGGATGGCTCTGGCTGCTGTTCTCGATTCCTGCTAATTTCTGCCCTTGCTGTCCTAGTTGAATTGCCTTCACATCAGTTCTAGGCAGCAAAATCCAGTGCTCTTCATAGGCTTTACACTTCTGGATGTTTCCACAGCATTTGATTCTATTGGTTGCCATCTCCTCCCTGAAATTCTCTCCTTCACTGGCTGTTATGATACTCAGGATCTTGTTTTGTTTTGTTTTTATCACGCTTCACTTTGTGTGCTCATTTGAATACACACCATCTTCTCCACTTGACTGCAAGCTCCTGAAAGCAGAGACATGGATCGTTCATCTTTATGTACAGATACCTAGTGTAGTGCTCTTGACTTCAGCAGGGGCTCAGTAAGTGTTTACCGAGTGAATTTGAAACACAGTACTAAAAGACGCATAGAGGAAGTACCGCGGGAGGGGCACAGAGCTGATCAGAACTTTCTCCGCATGATCAACAGTCTCGATTTGCCAGGGGTGTTGAACTTTCAGTGCTAAAACTGGGGAAACCCTGGGCAAACCAGGTGATGGGTCACCATAGCATTTTTCCAGCTATGTTCAAGTCATAGTATGTGGAAAATGATCTTATTTGTAAAGCATCCTGGAATGGTGGGTGAGACCAGCCTTGGTAGGAGATGGTCTGGGGGCCCTCAATCCCTCGGCCCCATAAGGATGTTGGGAGGGCCACAAGGATTTATGAAGGGAGCTGTCTTCCAGCCAGGCTGGGAAAGTGCATCTGCACTCACCAGTTGGGAAGCCACGCTAGCAGAAATCCCAAGAAGGAAGTGTCCCAGCTAGCACCCTGGGTCTGAACCTGGAGGGCTGGAGTTTGGGTCCATGTTCTGCCACTCATTTCTTGTGCGAGTGTCGGTGAATCAGCTCACCTCTCAGGGAACTAAAAGAGGGAAAACAATAATACCTATTTTCTAGACCAATTATAAGGATCCAAAGGAAATTATGTAGCAAGAGCATTTTGTATACTAAAAATACCACACAAATGTTTTATCTGATTGTTGCTTCTACTACATCATATGCATGTTGAGAGAGAAAGTTGCTGGTTGAAAGGATAAAGCCACAGAGGAACTCTTCAGGACAAAGGTGGAGGGGTGAGGCTGGAACATGAGAAAGGGCACTGTCTTTCCCGAGATAGGAGGGGAGAAAGAAAGGCACCATGAAGAGATGAAAACACGCTGAGTTGGGGAGGTTAAATCTAAACACTTTGAACTTCTCAGGAAAGTTAAAAATAGTGTTGTCTGTTCAAACTTAGGTGACACTGGGAGCCGAAGGCCCCTGAAGAATGTTTGGACTAACTTTCTTTTATTAACACAAATGCAGTGGTGGGTGGCAGGGGAAGAGACTGGGCTGTTGTGGGATAAATGAATAAGGGAGATTCCCCCGCTCACATGGGGCCGAGAAGGGAGGAAAACCCACAACTGAACACGATCATCTTATTTTTTTCTTCCTTCTTTCATTTCCCCCGTCTTTCTCACGTCTCCTCTTCCCCCCTCAACTGACCACAATACAGCCAGCTTAAAGGCATTAGTCTTATTACTTGTATTTATCGAATTCAGTATTACTTTAAAAGCTTGGAAGTTGAATGCCTCTGTCTTCCTTTCTCTCTCTCTCTCAAAAAAAAAAAAAATAATAATAGTGAGAGTGTTTTCATTTCCATGTGGCCAATAATGATTTTTTTAGTGAATCTTTTATTACTCTTTTGGGGAAAAAAATCTCCCCACCCTAAGACTATTCTTATGGTGATAAAATATGTGGCATTAATGGCTCTTCTTCGATATCCATTTACGACATAGTGTGTCATTTGCAAGTTATATTTCCTGTGCAACTTTCTTTCTGGAGAAGCAAGAGCTCTCTTCTGACCATCTTTCTTGAAGCTAAGGGCAAACAGTGGTTAGATTCTCCCAAAGGTCGTCTGCCTTGCAGCATGTCCTGGAGTCAGCGCTATCATATGAAGAGGAGGATTTAGGTTCCACAGCTATTGAGCCTTACACTCCAGCCCTTACTACATTTTGAGTAGTGGTGATTATTCTAATAAATAATGGATTTCCTTAAATTATGGCTTTGGTCCTCATGCTGTAATTTAATTTGTCCCGATGTTGGTGACCATGCCCTCACTATTTATTTATCATGAATACCTTCACACAAGCACACTTTTTCACATGCTTTCTGGAACCCTCAGGGCCAAATCTCTATCTTTGGCTTACAACAAGTGAAGGATTAACCCGCTGCCATTTCTCTGTTTATTGAAGTCTGAGCCAAGAGATCATTTCTAAAGTTGAGTTTACTTATTTGGCTTTGCTGTTTGAAGTTAATTTATGATATGCCCAACTAACTTGTTATCTCCTTACCAGCCCACAATGGTATAATTTTTAATGGTGGCAAGGGGATATTATGTAAGTATAGTCTTAGACTTTCAAATGCTATATTTATCTTCTTTCTAATGGCTTTAAATATCAGCCATCAAGTCAATAAGTCACTATCTGGCATTATTGTTCAATATGTTCAATAAGTATATTTTCATCTATCTGGGCATTTCTAATGGCTATAGATTACATTGAGATACTAGGCTATCTGTTGATTTCCACATTTACACAGAAAACAGTCCAAGATATTAATTACATGAAGTTTCAAAATGCCCACACTCAGACGTTTGAATAAAACTTTTCAGTATAATCCATGATTCTCTAACAATAGGAATCTCATTTGGCATTGAAATGAATGTCAAAAAGTCAAACTAAACTTTTCTCATGTATATTTAGTTTATCATAATACAACCAGTTTTAAAACTTTCTCCTAAGAATTTGAAGATTCATAGATACATGTATGAGAACCTTTCTCTCAGTATTTGTTTCAGTCTTCCAACATCCAAGGGACTCTCCTGCTCTTTTGAAGCAACTGAAATTCTTATCTGCTATCTTCGTCTACATCCCAATTCCTGCCACCTGCCTAGGTTACAATAATGTCTGTGTGAGGATCCATTAAATACCATACCTGACAGCTTTTTAATTCCTTGTAGGTCAGTGATCTTGGTCTCTGTTTCCCCAAACCTTTACCAAGACCGTACCTTAGAGTTTGTTATCATCAAGAATCCCCCACCTTTGGGGGCACCTGGGTGGCTCAGTGAGTTAAAGCCCCTGCCTTCAGCTCAGGTCATGATCTCAGGGTCCTGGGACTGAGCCCCGCATCGGGCTCTCTGCTCTGCAGGGAGCTTGCTTTCCCCTCTCTCTCTGCCTGCCTTTCTGTCTACTTGTGATTTCTACCCCCTGTCAAATAAATAAATAATATTAAAAAAATAAAGAATCCCCCACCTTTGAAACTCCACTATTCCCTTTTTAGATCACAAACTCCCATCCTTGCAACTTTGGTTCTCTTATTCCATACCTTCCAGAGCTCTGTTCTCAGTCTTCTTCACTGTTGACATTTCTTAGTCTGCTACTAAAAAAAGATGCTATTGAGTATAAAACACATCCCATTTTACATACCACTAGGGAAAATAATGATGTCAATTAAATAACAGCACAATGGTTTCCTATCACTTAGAATTTTTATCTTACGTTTGTTGAAAAAACTCTTATAAACTTGTTTAGGTGTAATTTTTATGTATCACTCTTGGGAATATATAAATAAAAGAATTTGATCATAATAAGTGTCTGGATTTCCTGAATTACTTTTCAAAGCCAAGTCCTTGATATCCATGGTTTTCTTTCTTTCTTTTTTTTTTTTTTAATATCCATGATTTTCCACACAAAGTTGTCCTCTGTGCAATCCGCAGCACTGGTGATGTAGCATTTTTTAGGAGAGAACACCACTATTGTCTGTATTTTCTGCCAAGATAATGACACCCATTCTGCAAGTTTTGATAGTGACACTTTACTGATGTGACCAGAAAGTCTCAATGGAAGGTCTCTGACAACTCTAAGGGTTCATGTTTCTTCCTCAGATGGTCTTTAAATGATTTGTTGATGGAAATGTCAAGAGGATGTCGTCGTCCAGTCATGATTCCCGAAATAACAATCATATCACCATACTTTGTAGCAAGCTCCTCTTTATTATACAAGTCCATAAAATGCATCAAGAGTGTACTGGGTAGGTGGAATGGAGTTGATGGAGGGCTATTCCAGATGACATTTAGTGACTGCCGCTCCTTTCCTTTCTTCTTCTCTAAGGGACCTTTGGACCAGAGAAACCCTCTTACCTTCAACTTTCTTTGAGAGGACCTCTCATGTCTGTGAATTCCTTTCTCTCCAAGGCTAAGCCTGTGCTTAAGGAATGTACCCAACTCAATTAAAGTGATAGAATATAAATAGCTCTGATCACATTTGCACATACAGAGACTGAAATAACTATTTGCGACTGCAGCCTGACCAATAGCAATTGAAAGACAGCTCCTTACTTAGGTTAAAAGACTTCTGCTTCTAGGGACATGGAGTAGATTAGACATAATTTTTCCTATTCCTCCTGCTTAGTATAGCTAAAAATCTTGGACACTATAAAACAAACACAGCTGACCTACCCTAAAAGAATGGCAAATTTCTCTAAACAGAAAGACAACAATGAAAGAAGGAAGCTTGGAACATCAGGAGGTAAGAAAGAGCATCATAAGCAAAAAATATGGGTAAATATAATAGGCTTTCCTTCTCTTCCTGAATTTTCTAAATTATGTTCGATGGTTGAAGCAAGAATTTTAACACTGTCTGATGTAATTATGAGTGTATGCAGAGGATTTAAGACAATTATATTATAAACAGGGAAGGAGAAGGGATTTAAAGGGTTTTAAAGTGTTTATACTTCACTTGAACTGGTACAATGATGATACCAATGATGACTGTCATAAGTTATGTATATATGATGTAGTGTATACATATAACCACTGAAAAGGCTATACAAAGAGATGCTCTCTGAACACTCTAGATAAGCCAAAGTGGAATTCTAAAATCATGTTTAAGTAATCCACAGTAAGGCTTAAAATAGGAAAAAGAAATAAAAGAGAATGAACAAACAGAAAGCAAAAACTAAAACAGCAAATGTAAGCCCTAACATATCAATAGCCATATTAATGCACATGGTCTAAACATACCAATTAAAAAACAGCAGATGGCAGAGTGGATTAAAAAACATGACCCAAGTACATGCTGTCCATAAGAAATTTCCTTCAAATATAATATGTAGGCAGGTTGAAAGTAAAAGGATATAAAATATACACATATACAATGTAAACATTAATCAAAGGAAAGGATAAGTGGCTATATTTATATAAAACAAAGTAGACTTTAACACAAAGAAATTTTCGAAAAACAGAGGACATTATATAATGATAAAAGAGTCAATCCACTAAGGAGACATAGTAATCTTAAATGCATACGCACCAAACAACAGAGTTGCAAGACATACGAAGCAAAAACCAATAGAACTGAAAGGAAAAATAGACAAATCCTCAATTGTAGTTAAGACTTTAACACCACTCTCTCAACACTTGATAGAACAATTAGGCAGAAATTAGCAAGGATTTGGCAGAACTCAACGATGTCACAAACAACAAGCTCTAATAAAAACTTTCAGAACACTCCCCCCAACGACAGTGGAATATACATTCTTTTCATTTGTCCATAAATTAGATACCAAGGAGACCATGTCTTGGGTTCTCAAACAAACCTCAACAAATTTTTAAAAATTGAAATCATATAGTGTGGTCTCTCAACCACAACGGAATCAAATTAGAAATCAATAACAGAATAACAACAACAAAAAAATCCTCAAACATTCGGAAACTAAACAACATGCTACTAAATAAGCTGTGGATCAAAGAGGAAGTCCCAAGGAGCACTGGGTGTGGTGCCTGAACAATTAATCTTGTAACACTGAAAAAATAAAATAAACATATTTGGGAAAAAAATAAACAAAAAATAAAAATATGTTTAACTGATACAAAATAGAACATGTTAAAATTTTGGGGACATAGCTAGCACATACTGCCAGGGAAATGTATAGCACTAAATGTACACTTTATAAGAGAGCAAAAGTTTCAAGTCAATAATCTAAGTCCTACTTCAAGAACTAGAAAAATAGCAAAAGTAACCTGAGGAAGCAGAAGGAAGGAAATAACAGAGTATAAACGAAAGAAACTGGAAAGAAAAGTGGTGGAGAAAAATCAAAGAAATAAACAGTTGGTCTTGAAAAAAATACATAAAAGTAGGAAATGTTCAGCAAGATGGACAATGAAAAAAAGAGAAATGACAAAAATCACCAATATATGATTGAAATGCAGTATCATTACAGACCCTACAGACATCAAAAGGAGAATAAAGGAATGCTACAAACAACTCCACATACATAAATTTGATAACTTAGGTGAAATAGACCATTTCCACAAAAAAAGCATAAACTACAACTTAAGCAACATGAAAAAGATCATTTGAATAGCCCTATGATTACTAAGAAAGTATAATTAATAATTCTCAAACTACCAAAAAAGAAAGCTCCAGGCCCAGAAGGTTTCACCGTAGAAGTCTACCAAAAGTGTAAAGAAGTATTAACACCTATTTTAAACAATCTTTTCCAGAAAATGGAAGGGACACCATCCAGTTTATTTTATGAAACTAATATTATCCTGATACCAAAACCAGACAAAAATAATACAAAAAAATACAAATACCTCTCATGAATGCAGATGTAAAAATCCATAACAAAACATTAGCAAATAGAATTTAGTCATACATAAGAGGAATTATACACCATGGCTAAATGTGGTTTATTCTAGGGGTGAGGTTGATTCAGTATTTGAAAATAAATCAGTGTGATCCACCACATTCCAAGGCTAAAGAAGAAAAGTTACATGATCATGTCAGTTGTGGGAAAAACATTTGACAAAATCCAACACCTGCTCATAATAAAAACTCTGAAAAAAAACAGAATAGGGAAAACTGCCTCATCCTCATCCTCATCATGAGGATCCTACATCCTCATGTAGGAAACATCTACAACAAAAAAACCCTAAATTCATCTAAAACAAAAATAGCTAACATTATATTTAATAATGAAAGCCTGAATTCTTCCCCCCTGGGTTGGGAATAAACCAAAGGTGTGTCTTCTACCATTCTTATTCAACACAGTGCTGGAATTTCTAGCCAGTGCAATAAGGGAAGAAAACGAAATAAAAGGCATAGTGATCAGGAAGGAAGAAATAAAACTACCTGACTGACAAATGATATTAATGTCTATGTAGAAAAATCCCAAGAGTATACAAAAAAAAAA
>CM053604.1:103811928-103845446 GCA_028646535.1 Procyon lotor
CCTGGTCTGTTAGGCTCTCTCTTTGCTTAGAGGACTCCTTTCAATATTTCCTGTAGGGCTGGTTTGGTGTTTGCAAATTCTTTCAGTTTTTGTTTGTCCTGGAAGCTTTTTATCTCTCTATCTATTTTCAATTACAGCCTAGCTAGATATAGTACTCTAAGCAGCATATTTTTCTCATTTAGTGCTGTGAATATATCATGCCAGTCCTTTGTGGCCTGCCAGGTGTCTGTGGATAAATCTGCTGCCAATCTAATATTTCTGCCTTTGTATGTTACAGACTTCTTGTCCTGATCTCCTTTCAGGATTTTCTCTTTGTCACTAGGACTTATAAGTTTTACTCTTAGATGACAGGTTGTAGACCTATTTTTATTGATTTTGAGGGGCAGTTCTCTGTACCTCCTGGATTTTTATGCTTGTTCCCTTTGCCAGATTAGGGAAATTCTATACAATAATTTAGTTCTTTTATTTCTCCAGAAAGGGATTCTCTAATATCTTCCATGCTTTTTTTGAGCCCAGCTAGCACCTTGATAATTTTCATTTTGAACTCTATTTCTGCCATATTACCAATGTCCATATTGACTAGGTCCCTAGCCATCAGTTGTTCGTTTTTTGTGGTGAGTTTTTCCACCTTGTCATTTTATCAAGATAAGAATAGATAAGTGAGAGAGAAAAATACTAAAAGGGTAGCAAGGACCCCAGAAAAATCAGAAGAGAGCGGAGACCAAGGGTTGAAGAAAAAAGTGGGGGGGAGAAAAAAGAGAAAAAGAAATTTTAAATAAAATAAAAAAGAGAAAAAGAAGAAAAAAAAAATATATATATATATTAGACTTGTGATTAGAACAGAGCCCCACACCTGATTTTGGGTGTTTTTGGTCTGTTTGAAGATACTACCTCCCAAAATTTTAAAGAAAGAAAAAACTTATAAATGTACTCAAATACAGATAAACACTATGAAGGGATGGAATATGAGTGTAAAGATGAAAATTAAAAAAAGATTCTAAAAAAGGGATTGATAAGAGGTTGGTTAAAAAAAAAGAATAAAAGAGGAAAGAATGTGATCAGGCTGGAGACTACAACCAAGTCATGTGCTAGAATTAGGGTATATTTTGATCTATTAGAAAAAATTGTGTCCCAAAATTTTAAGGAAAAAAAAAACCCTATATGTATACAAAAAATATAAGGTTAATACAATGAGGGGATAAAATATGAATATAACTGAAAATTAGAAAAGATTTTTAAAAAGTTATTCATAAGATATTAGTTAAAAAAAAAAAAAAAGCCAAAATAGGAAAGAGGAAAAAAAAAAGAAAACAGGAAAAAAACAAAATTTAAAAAATTCACTCTGAAAGACTAAAGGATCATGGGGAAAAAAGCCATGAATTTTGTGTTGCTTTTTTTTTTTTCCCTAACTCTGGAGTTCTGTATTTTTCACTGATTGATGAACTTGGTCTTGGCTGGATATTCTCACTGATCTTCTGGGGTAGGGCCCCATTGCAGTGATTCTCCAATGTCTTTGCCCAAGGTGGAATTGCCCTGCCCTTGCCAGGGGCCAGGCTAAGCAAGTTGCTTGGGTTCACTCTCTGGAGCCTTTGTTCCCAGAATGCTTTCTGTACTGCTCTAGAGGCCAGGAATAAAAATGGCAGCCTCCCAGTCTCTGGCCCAGAGGATCCGAGTGTTCCAGGCCTTGCTCCTCAGTGTGCCCTTGGAGAAAAGCAGTCAATCAATCCCTCTTGTCTCCCTGGTCTCTGGCAGTGCTCCGAGCTCAGCCGGCTGGGGACTGAGGGTTTTGTCTCTGGCTCATGGCCCCATCTGGAGTCTCCAAATCCAGCAGATTCCTACAGCTGCTCCCGCCCCGCTCCTCCCAGAGGTGGAAGGAAGGGGTCTCTCTGGAGCTGCCCCCTGTGGGGTCCCTGCTTGAAAAGCAGTGGCCCGACTGTGCCTTGGATCATGGTCTAAGGTAAGCCTGAGCTGAGAGCCCACTGCATGGCTCCATCTCTGCCTTTGGCTTCCCCAATCCGATACCTGGGGGCTTTGCCACCCTCAGACACCCCTGGTCCCTCTGTGACCCCACGGGTCCTGAGAGCACAATGTTCCTGCAAGGGCTAAAATCCCTGCTTAGCCTCTGGAGCGATGTCCCTCAGTGGAGCACAGTTCTAATAGTTCTGATTTTGTGCTCGGCTGCTCTGTGGCTGCTGAGACCTGGCCCCTTCCCCCGAAGTCTCTCTTCCTGTCACTTTGGACTCACTTTTCCACACATCCCACTTTCCAGAAAGTGGTCACTTTTCTGCTCCTAGAATTGCTGTTCTTCCTCTTTTGTATCTCCTGGTGAGTTTGCAGGCATTTAGAATGGTTTGATAACTACCCAGCTGACCTTCTGGGATCTGACACTATCTCAGCCTCCTACTACTCCGCCATCTTGCTCCTTGAGGTGTAACTCTTTATAAATCTGAATATCAATCCCTTATCAGACAGGTATATTCTTTGTAAATATTTTCTACCATTCTCTGGGTTGTCTCTTCACTCTGCCAATATTGTACTTTGATGCAAAGTTTTTGAATTTTGATGAATCCACTTACTATTTTTTCTTTGGTTGCCTGTGCTTTTAGGATCATAGTCAAGAAATCACTGCCAAATCCAATGTCATGAAACATTCCCCCATGTCTTCTACTAACAGTTCTATAGTTTTTAATGCATTGTTTGTATATGGTATTAGTCAAAGATCCAAATTCATTCTTTTTTGTGTAGTTATATGGTTCCATTATCATTTGTTGAAAGACTATTTTTTTCCTCATTGACTAGTCTTTAGCACCCTTGTCAAAAATCATTTGTCCATATATGCAAGGGCTTATTTCTGGGCCTGTTCTATTCCATTAGTTTATATGTCTCTCCTTTGGCCAGTCCCATACTGTTTTGACTACTGTTGGTTTGTCATAAGTTTTAAAGTTGGGAAATGTGAGACTTTCAACTTTGTACTTCTTTTTCAAGATTGTGTTTTGGCAATTTGGAATCCCTTGAGGTTCCATATGAATTTTAGGATGGATTTTTTTTTTTTTTTGGCAAAAAAAAAAGTCATTGAGATTTTGGTAGATACTGCATTGAGTCTACCAAACACTTTGGGTATCATTGACATTTTAACAATATTAAGTCTTCCAATCCATAAACATGGGTATCTTTCCATTTATTTGTGACTTGTTTTGGTTTTTGTTTTTTTCTCCAAAATATGTTTATTTTTTCAGTGTTACAAGGTTAATTGTTCATGCACCACACCCAGTGCTCCGTTCAATACATGCCCTCCTCAATACCCACCACCACACTTGCCCAACCCCCCACTCCCTCCCCTACAAAACTCTCAGTTTGTTGCTCAGAGCCCACAGTTTCTCATGGTTCATCTCCCCTTCTGGTTTCCCCCCATTCCCCCTATTCTTCCTTCTCACAATGCCCTCCATGTTTTTCCTTTTGCTCAGCACGTAAGTGAGACCAAAAGGTAATTGGCTCTCTCTGCTTGACTTATTTCACTCCGCATAATCTCTTCCAGTACCATCCATGTTGATACAAAAGTTGGATATTCGTCCTTTCTAATGGAGGCATAATATTCCATTGTATATATGTACCATATCTTCTTTATCCATTCATCTGTTGAAGGGCATTTTGGTTCTTTCCACAGTTTGGCGATTGTGGCCATTGCTGCTATGAACATTGAGGTACATGTGGCCCTTCTTTGTAATGCATCTGCTTCTTTGGGGTAAATACCCAATAGTGCAATGGCAGGGTCATAGGGTAGCTCTATTTTTAATTTCTTGAGGAATCTCCACACTGTTTTCCAAAGTGGCTGCACCAGCTTGCAATCCCACCAACAGTGGAAGAGGGTTCCCTTTTCTCCACACCCTCTCCAACATTTGTTGTTTACTGTCCCATTGACTTTGGCCATTCTAACTGGTGTAAGGTGATATCTCAGTGTGGTTTTGATTGTTTTTATTCAGCTGAAATGAGCAATTCATTAGCTACCAAAATGCAGCTCTCCCATGTTGAAGATCTTGTTCCAAGAAACACAGGACATGCTACACCAGCTAAAGGTTGAGGAGATAGAGAAGAATTAATAAATAAATAAATAAGTGAAGACTAACCTGTTGATGAGCAGGCACAGACCTACAAGTAGTTTTTAAGCAACCTTTCTATCATTGTCCTTCACCTGTAAATATAACAGAACTGATACAGCTTAATTTCAGTGTGTGGATGAAACTGAAAGTATTGATTTGTGACCACAGTTCTTTTCTTATAAAACTGCAGGAGGCTTGCTTTACCACGATCCAGTTCAGCAAGTGGCCCTAAGGATATACCAATACAGTCTTGGAAATCTGAAAAAAAAATCGTATGTATATAAAACAATTTATATATATATATATATATTTATATATATTATATATATATATATTTTTACATATATATAATTATATATAAAACAAAAAATCGTATGTATATAAAACAATTTATATATATATATTTTTTTTTACATATATATATATAATTATATATAAAACAACTGCTCTTCCATAGCTTAAAGTTTAACCTTAGAGGGAGGGAATTAAGACAGACATTCAGAGTTTTGTTTGTATTTAAGTAATAACATGTTTCAGTAATAACAACCTAAATATCACAGTGATATCCATAAGCTAATTCTATCATTTTTCACCTTTATTCTTACCTCTATTTAACTCTACCTCTGTTAAACCCTATTTTAAAAAATAAGTCTGTAGTAGTTTTAAGTTATTACTTAAAAAATCTAATAAAAGGCTGTAATTTGGTTTTGTAATATCTTCTTCTTCTTCTTCTTCTTCTTCTTCTTCTTCTTCTTCTTCTTCTTCTTCTTCTTCTTCTTCTTCTTCTTCTTCTTCTCCTCCTCCTCCTCCTCCTCCTCCTCCTCCTCCTCCTCCTCCTTTTCCTTCTCCTTCTTTTCTTTTCTTTTCTTTTCCTGAGAGCTGATAGTCTGATAGACTTGGTATTTGTGGCAGCCATTTTGTTGTTACTGTTGTTAGTCTCCAGACTGGAAATGAAAATATATTGTATACAGATACACAATATAGTGGTCCTGAACTTTAATTACTTTTAGGTGTCTTTTATAGATTTTCCCCTCTAATATACATATAAACTAAGTTATTAAAATTTTAAAATGCAAAACTACTTCTAGAAGATCCTTACCACGCTTCAAATAGTTTTGTGTTGATTAACATAGAGGCCATTATTGAGCTGTCTTTGGGGGAAATGTTGCCAACTATGCATATTTGCTGTTGGATGCCTCTGTCCATCCTAACTAAAATTTTGGTTTTGTTTAGCCATGTCTGTCCATGAATAGCCTGCCACTGTCCAAAATTTGACACTTGGAATTGAGTAAAATCAATTATTTTTTTTATAGTTCATGATATTTTAAAATCATTTTTGATGCCTGAGATTTCAAAAGTCATATAAAACTAAAGCATATGTCCTTTTAAAATCCTAGCCATCTGTCATTTAATTGACTTGCTTGTGTTTTTTTAATAGCAAATAGCAAAAATGACTAAGATGATTTGAGAGTTCTTTGTAGTATATCACAATTATTTTCTAACATTTCACAGATATGACTTTACAAATAATTTTGGACAATGTATAGCTTTTAACTTCACTTTTTTTTTAGCTTGTGTAATTAAAGTATAGAACTAGTGCACAATTTAATGATGGTCCTCCCTGCCACCAGCCACCACCCCCTCCCCCAGAATATCAAATCGGATAACTAAATTCTTTAACACAGTGAACCTTTGGTCTCTAGTATGCCTAGAAACCAAATTCTCATGAGACTGTATACAAGTTGATATGTGTTTTAGAAGAAATCTGGATACTATACTTGGTTTTATGATGAGGTTACAGTCAATTCTCTCAAGCTTAAAATCATGAGCAAGGTTTCAGGAGGATGCCTAATAGGAAATAGCCCTCAAATTCTCTAAATCAGCCCACTGTATGAAGTATGCAGTTCAGGCCTGTGTCTAAACTGCTTTCCCTAAACATAAGATTTAGTATAGTGCCCTGAGCCCGGTAAACCTAAAATCATGATATGATGGAGTTATTTCTTTCTATCCTTTAACAAAATTCAACCCATCAAATGTATGAATGTTCATCATATGTCAGGCAAATGCCTAGCACCAAGGTAAAATGGATGGCATATAGTCTACCATCAAAGGCTCACAATTTAGTGAAAGAGATGAGCATAGAAATAAATTAACCACAAACATGTGTTATGTGCTCTAAGAGAAAGAGGTAGAGAGTGCTTCAGGTACCCAGCTAAAATAGCAATGGATTCTATCATCACCATCATCATCACTATCACCATAACTATCCATGCTTTATATTTAGGGATAAAAATTATCTGATGTATTAGAAAATTAGAAGGTAATTTTTTAGCTTTATCCAATACTATAATACAAAGGCTGCATGAATGTTTGAATATACCAGTGTGTGTACAACTTTATGTGGCAAAGAGCACTCTCTCATGTACTTCTTGATTAATGATATTGGTGGATCATATGGTTATGACAACTGTTAGTTCAGCTGACTAGAGCACCATTTAATAGTATAATCTCATGTTAGTGAATGTCATGTACTCTAAACAATGCACCATTACACAGACTATTCAACGTGACAAACTGAAAAATTTGACTGAAAAATTATGACTGTTCTTCATTTCAGATTTTCCCTATGAGAATAGTATAGTAAATATTCATCAGCCATCTCCAGATATTACATTTTTAGCAACTGAAGTTTAAAGTACAAGCAATTGCCCTGGAGGAAGTCTGATTCCATTTTGACTCCATGATTTTTCAGAGTTCAATTTTGGATTTCTCATTATTTCACTTTTCCTTCAAGTCAACCCCCTACCTCCCAACAGCAACCTGTTGCTATACCTCCAAACCTCCAAATGGTAGAATTAGATTGGGGATCATTTCAGAGCCTGCCATTATCACTCAGGATTAACTTGGAAGCTTTTACAGTGGTGTGAAATAATATTTCAAATCTCTCCTTGTCACCCTCTATTATCGTGATCCTAACTACAATAGAAAACGACATTTCTCAATTTGATCAGAGAAGAGAGAATATGAGACTAGAGACAGACTAAGAGTCATGTAAGTAGATTTAGACCATCATAAGTGGGTGGTATAGTAGTTAGCATTTAGCAAACAGAAAATAGGTGCCAGGCACTGTGGGCAGGTTGTGTATAGCACATATCATGTTAAAAAAATCTTGTGAGGTTAGAATTTTTATCTATATTTTAATAGAAGATGAAAATTGAATCTCAGAAAGTCATTAAGCTATTAAGTAGCCAATACCTTTATTCAAACCCAATGGGAATATTGAATGAATGGCAAGTTCAAAATAGAGGACATGGGATGTGATGCATTAGAGGTCTGGATCCAAACTTTGAAGAGTACAATATCAAAGTAAGAAACTAGATTCAAGTAAGTACATAGAAGTTGAGAAGGGAAGGCACACAACTGCCACAGCCCTCTATCCAGATCTCTGACTCTTCTTTAAAACAGAATATGTAAAGATGCTAAATTAAAGGAGTCAGGAGTAATGATAAAAAGCAATAATGGTAGTGCAATATTCTAATGGGACAAGAATGGAAGATTACCCTACATAATCTAGAAATAGGGAGACATTTATGAGCTTGGAAACAATCTGCCATTAGTTGGGGACTGTTATAAAAGCCTAAAGAGAATGAACAGGCAAAAGATGGGAGGATCTGTTCCCTGCCTGTCTGTTTGAGCTTCAACAACAATCTGTCACCTCCTGCCCTTGGACTGGGATTTACACCATCAGCTCCTCTGGTTCCCAGGCCTTTGGACTTGGACTGGGATTATATCTCTAGCTTTTCAAGGTCACCAGTTTGCACACAGCAGATTGTGGAACTTCTCAGCCTCCATAATCACATGAGAAGTTTCTCACAATAAATCTCTTCACATATATATTTTATATATGAAGATATATGTGTCGTAGAAATTAAGATAGAATATGTATATGAAGAATATATGTCATACATATGAAATATGAAGATAGATAAATAGATGATCTTATTGGATGGATAGATAGATAGATAGATAGATAGATAGATAGATAGTAGGTAGATGATTGATAGATATCCTGTTGATTCTATTTCTCTGGAGAGCACTGATTAATACAACAACCTTGGTTAGTCTTCTCTTTGAATTACTCAGGTGACTCATTTTTAAATGCTGATAGTCTCTACCCTAAAGTGTTGTGAAAATTAAATATATACATTTATTTAATTGTTCATTCACTCATGTTTGTGGTTAACAAATATTTATTAAGTCCTAATTGTGTGTCAGGTGCTGTGCTCAGCACAGGTAAAGCCACAACTCTAAAACAGGTGTGGATTTGAACAACCTTTCTATTTCCACCACCACTATAATTCTTTACCTAAACTTCTAAATAATTACCATCCTTTCTTAACTGGTTTTCCTGTCTTCCATAGCTTTTCTTCCCCTCAGCTATTTCCAACTTTCTGATGCCAAAATGCCAGCCATATTATTCCCTAGCTTAAACCTTTTTATTCCTTGGTACAACATTTAAAATTCTCCACAATCTCTCTCCAATCTCCTTTTCCCATTTTATTTCCTTACTATAATAAAATTGGGACTCTGGTTAAATTACACATGTCTTCCAAATATGTTCCAAGTGTTCTGGCCTCATATCTTACACTATTTTCTCTGCTTGGAATGTCCTCCTCTAGATTTCAATATCCAAATCTGTCCATCTGCTGCATGAAATAGTTCCCAATTTCCCCATCTCTAAATAAGTTATTCCTCTCTAAACTATAACATTTCATCTATGTTTCTCTTTTATAGACATGTTTGTACATGTCTCAATTTTTTTCTTGAACACAGTTTCTTTTCTAATTAAACATCTTATTTTGAGATCATTGTAGATTCACACAGAGTTGTAAGAAACAATACAAAAGGATCCTGTTGACCTTTTACACAGTTTTCCCAGTGGTAGCATCTTGCAAAACTATAATGCAAAATCACAAAAAGGATACTGACATCAATATAGTCAAGAGAAAGAACATTTCCATCATTGCAAGGATCCTTCAGGCTGCCCTTTATAGCCATACTCACTTCCCTCCTGCCCTCACCCCTTTCTTAGCCCCTTGAAACCACTAATCTGTTTTCCATTTCTATAATTTTGTCATTTCAAAAACATCATATAAATGGAACCATATAATATGTAACCTTTTGTGATTGAATTTTTTTAATTCAATATAATTCTCTGGGTATTCACCCAAATGGTTGTATGTATCAACAGTTCATTCCTTTTTATTGCTGGGTAATAGTCTCATGGAATGGATGCATCATGATTTATTTAATAAGTCACTCATTGAAGAATACCAAGGTTGTTTCCCATATTAGTTGGGATAAAGCTGCTATAAACATTCATGCACAGGTTTTTGTATGACCATAAATCATCATTTATTTTGGATAAGTGTCCAAAAGTGTTATTTCTGGTTGTAAAATATTTGGATGTTTCACTTCTTAAGAGACTGCTAAAATGTTTGCCATAGTGACTGTACCATTTTATATTCCCAGCAACAAGTATGAATGATGCAGTTTCTCTGCATCCTCACCAGTATTTGATATCATAGTTATTTTTTATTTTAACTATTCTGATAGGTGTGTAGTGATATCTTATTGTGTTTATAATTTGCATTTCCCTGAAGGCCAGTTATGTTGACCATATTTTCATGTGTTTACTTGCTTAAGTTTCTTGAGGAATTTGTAGTTGCAAACCCTGAGGAGAGCAGCATATGTTTTATAATCCATGAAGTTCAGTAAGTTGTTGCTGCATCCATAAATGAAATCTCAGAAAAACTTAAGAGGCTCTAGGTGAGAAAATGAAGCATAAAGAAGTTGGATTGCTTGCCAACTGGTCTGCATAGTGGTAGAGTTAATAGATCTCAGTTCTTGTGTCTTAAGAATGATGTTCTTTCCTTACACCACCTGTTACTCCCTATCTGTGCTAAATCCAAAGGATTGTTGACTATCTAACTTTCTTGATTCTCAGCAGTATCCCATGTGGTCAACCATGCACAGTTCCTTGAAACACTCTTCCTTTACCCTTTGTAGCACTATAGTCCCTGGGTTTTCTTACCTTTCTGGTTACTCCTGTTTGTATCTTTTATAGATGTATATTCTTCTCCACTGGGACTTCTTAAGGTGTAGTCATCAGTCCCTTTTTCTGCCTTTCTCATAATTCCTCCTTAAGTGCTCTCATCCATGCTATGGCTATGAGTACCTCCTATTGACTAATATCTACACGGCTCCAGCCAGACCTCCCTATCAGTATACCTAACTCACTTCTTGACATCTCCATCAGGCACATTAAACTCAATACATCCAATACGTCCAAAACTTAACTCACTTTCCCCAAGCCTAGTTCTCTTTCAGTGCTTTTTGAAAGCAGTAAACGGAATCACCATCTGTGTTGCACTTAGGAAGAGAAGTCATCCTAGGATTTTAAGAAGCAGAAGGGAGGTATCCTATTTAGATTTCAAAAAGACCATGCTAACTTCAGTGTGGCAAACTGCAGAGGTAAATGGTGTCTTTTCTGAGTTTCACCAGGGTATCATGTTGTAGACACTACAGAGCATCTGCACTGGTTATTCTGTCTGCCTATCATAGTCTTGTACTTCTCTTTGCAATAATTAACTCTGACTTTGCCTCCAGATCTTAACTTATTCTCCAATTTTTTGAAGAAAATCTTTGACTTTGCTAAATCAAATCCTCTAATTATCACCCTGGCTGTGGTTATAGCATTTTGTCACAGTTATTTGTGTGGTTACCTGTTTAAATTCTACCTCTAAAAAGAAAAAAAGTCTCTCTTCCATTTTAAAAAAAAACTATGCCCTTTTTTTGTTCATAACTATATCCTGAGCACCTGACAACATATACATTGAAGGTTATTCATGAATATTTGTTGGGAAAACTAAAAGATTAATAAATGAATTCTGTGGAGAAACAGGCACACCATAAGCTTCTAGGACATGCCCTGGGTCAATATACATTTCTACAATGAAAATGTAATATTTATTTGAGGCTTGTAATGATTAACCAGACATACAGACAGATTCTAAATCAAAGAAAGATTCAGTACAGCTTCATTTATTTTACAGACCTTAGATTGTTTGCGTGTTCTAGGCATTTCTGAGTAAGTGTAGTGCATAACATATTAATATATTTTTAAGTATTTTCAATTTTGAAATGGAAATAAAGACGTCATCTGTAATTTTGAGCAAATATTGTCAACTTATCTTCAAAATACACCTCAAATTCAACCATGTCTTGCTTCCTCCTATGCCACTCTTTTAATCCAAGGCACTATTTTCTCTTACCTGGACTTTGAATTGAATTCACTGATCATTCTGGGGTGCCTGAGTAAGGCAGTTGGTTAAACATCTAACTCTTAGTTTCAGCTTAGGTTGTGATCTCAGGGTCATGGGACTGAGCCCCTTGTCAGGCTCTGGATTCAGCACAGTGTCTGCTTAAGATTCTTTCTCCCTCACCCTCTCTCCCTCCCACCCCCCTCCATGCATTTTCTCTCTCTCTCTCTTTCTCTCACTCTCTCTCAAATAAATCTTTAAAAAATGAATTTACTGATCATTCTGGTTTCATTTTAATTCCTCTGCAAGTCTAGATCCCACTCAGCAGCTAGAAAGTTCTTTTTAGGATATAGATCAGGTTTATATTTTCCTGTTCTCAACTGAAGAGTCATTTCCTGTGCAGGTCATTTATGCCGCATAATAGAATATCTTAAACTTAGAGGATAAAATAGCAACCATTTTATTATGTTCATGAATTTGTAGGTCAAGAAATTGTACAGGGCACAATGAAGATTGTTCATCCCTGCTCTTCAGTAAGGCTCATCTGGGGTCATTCAAGTGGCTGAAGGTGCCTGGAACAACTCTAGTAAAGCTGTATGTAGGAGGCCATGCTTCTTCTGATGTCTGCTGAGGCCAGATTAACCCAAATGATTCCTCTCTCATGTCTGGCAGCTAGGATGCAATGGCTAGAACAAGAAGGGCTGGCTGTACATCTCCCTATGTGTCTGCATGACTAGCTTGGACTTCCTCACAGCATGGTAGTCTCAGAGCTATCAGACTGTTTTTATGGCAGCTGGTAGGTTTCAAGGTGTTTGGGCAGAAGCTACAAAGCTTCTTAAGATCTGGTCAGATCTGGCCCAGAATATCCCTTCTGCCACAATCTATTAGTTAAACAAGTCGCCACAGCCAGCCCAGATCCTAGCGGAAAGGAATTAGACCACCTTTCAATGGAAGGAATAGCAAATAATTTTTGGCCACTTTTAATTGACTGCAATTCTCATATTACTCAGTGTCCTTACTTATCAAGGCTGTTTGAGGCCCTCCACAATGAGTTTCTTGCTTTTTCTCCAATCTCATCATCTATTAACTTCCCCTTTGTTATCCTCCTTTCTGGTCCTCAAATTTACCTATTATGTTCCTACCTGGAGCCTTTTCGTTTGTTCTTCCTCTGCCTAGAATTCTTTTACTCTGTTTACTCTCTGCTTCATTTAAGTGTCTGCATACATGTTGTTATCTTAAGAGAGGTCATTTTTGGCCACTTTAGGTCATACTCCATTCCCTTACTGTTCTTCATTTTTCTGCATTGCACTTACCTATTATGTAATATGCCCAGATTATACTTGCTTTTCAGTATATTGCATATCTCAGTTCCTGGACTGTAAGTTCCAGAAGCAGAAACATTTTCTCTTTTACCTCTGTTGCCCCAGGGCTTAGAATAATGCCTGGTACTTACTAGGTGCTCAACAAATATTTATCTCATGAAATAAATGAGTAACTTTTAAAACCATCTGGAACCATGATTAATAACATCCTACCACTATAAGAGCATATACTGAGATATCTTACTTATACTTTCCTTGTATCTGAGACTATAAGGGAGGGAAAGCCTCCTCTCTAAAGAGGTCAGCTTGAGCTGACACAGATTCAGAACTGGTCCTCATTGAGAACACATGTTCTGATTCTTTACAGGGTTCATTGAGGGAATGTAAAATGCAAGCTAATTAAGACATATGTAAAAGATAAAGAGTCATTATGTTTTAAAAGTTTTAAATATCCTAAGGCTGGATTACACTTGATCTTAACCAAGAAAAGGATTTTATATGGCAGGAAAATCACTAATGATATGAGCCACTCTTGCAAAAGGCACAGCTCTAAGAAGCAGGCTGGGTGATTATTATATTGAAGAGTGTTCTTCAGAATGTCATTCTAAAATAGAATTAGGGTGCCAATTTTTAGAATGATTTATAATTGTGACTCATCTTATTGGCTATCATTATTGCTTTTTAAATAACTACTTACATAGACTAGTAATTATTTTGTGCAAGATCTGTGGTAAAGAAATTTAACTCACTTTCATTTATTATTTACTTCTTTGTAAGCATTTTCTATACTATAAAACCACCTCCAAAAGAGTTATTGAGCAATAATTATTTGGGTCTTCTATGTAACCCTGTATTAATATTGGGAAGGCAATATTCTGTTTCCATCCAGTTGGAAAAACCCTGTGTCATTAATCTGCATGATATATTTAGACCACATTGAGACTGACCAGTCAGGATATTGTTCATATAAATTCTTTGGTCTCCTGCCTAAAGAAAGAGATCAAATTGATTATCTGTGTATTGTATTATATTGCACTGGGGAAAAAGGTCTTGCAAAAATCTATAGGCTATTAAATGCTGGGGTTACTTGCAATTGATGGTTTCTAATGCTGATAATATTAATAGAACAGATACATCCAAGTCATTGTACCATGCTTGAAATAAAATCTTAAAGCTTTGCACCACAAACCAGTGTCTTGCAAAGCATAGTCTTTGGATCATCTGCTCAGAATTAGCTGGAGTGCTTATTTAAAATGTCCAACTCAGATATACTGAATCAGAATTTCTGCAGGTGTGACCCATGCATTTACATTTTGATCACACACACACACACACACACACAGACACACACACCAATTAATTATGTGTAGTAACAAACACTTTAAATTATATACTTTAAAAACCACTATTATATGCCAATGTAGCAGAAATGGGAAGTTATGTTCAAATGATAAGAGAGTAAAGATGAGCTAAAAAAAAAAAACAAAATAAACATTGATGTCTACCGTCTCTTCTCTTTTCATGAAAATCTTCGACTATGTCCCTGTTCCAAGACCTAACAAAAGACGGAGTGAGGTCCCAGAGTCATGGAGAGAATAAGAAAATGTACAGTTTATGGATCTTTGATGTCTGGTAGGACAATGCCTCTAGCCGGTTTGCAAATCTATGACAAGGTAGGGGACAGAACAATGTGGTGGTTACAGCTCTTAACTTTCATTAGTCACAGTGATTTGAATTATCCTGATTTTGTCACTTGATAGCCTTTTAACTTCCTCTTTTGTACTTTCTAACCCATTTTCTATACCAAAGTCAGCCTGATACTTTTAAAATATAAACAGGATAAAATCACTATTCCTGCTTATACAATCTTGATGTTTTCTTATTTCTCTTAAAACAAAAACTAAACTCTTCTCTGTTCATAACAAGACCTACTGCATGATCTGGTTCCTGTTTATTTCTTCAATCACATCTAAATCCTTTTCTCTCGGAGCTATCTTCAACTCACACTAACCTATGTTTTCTTCCTAGAAAATGCCAAGCTCTTTCCTGCCTTAGAAACTTTCCATGTCCTATTTTTTCTGGCTGTAATGCTCTGCTCTGACTCTTTGTGTCGATTTTGGCTTTTTATCCATCTTGTTTCAGCCTAAACGTTGCCTTCTTAGACAAGTCTTCACTTCTCACACTTTATGAGTAGGTACCCCCACCTGAGAAAATATGTTCTACAATTTTAGTAGAATGTAATATAAAATGATCAGCTGTGGAACCAGAACACCTGCACGTAAAAGATACTGAATTCCCACTTCTAACTAAATATGGCTATCATTACTATTTTATTATTATTACTAATGTTTCATAATATATCCTCAGATTGTATTTACATATTTAGTTGATTTATTTACCTTTTAATCTTTTAGTATCAACTTTCTGGACTATAATATGCTACATAAACTCACATCCTGGCTCACATTTATTCACCACTCTAAACCCTATTCTTGGCCAAAGAACTCACAGAGGCTCTCAAAATATTTGTTAATGGAAGGACTGAATGAAAGGAGAGGACCTAGATGGTAGCTTTTCTTGTTGGATTACTATGGCACTTTTCACATTATCTTTAACTGGGCTTGAAGTTCTACCTACCCGTACATGGGCTCCTTAGAGAAAGGAATAGTGCCTCAGTCATCTGAGACACCCAGATTCTTGGACAAATGGTTACATCATCAGTGTCCAGTGTGCTGAATTGCTTAAAGAAGAAGGAAGCAAGAGGGTTGCAGTCAGCAAGAAGAGAGGGTTATCCTTGTACCCACATGTAAAGCCCAATTACCTTTGGTTATACATAAAATCAGGCAAGTAGAAAAATGAGGAGATGAAAAGACAGCACACAAAAAATACACAAATATGGACCATTTTACAAACTGAGATACTTGGTATTATGAGTAGATCCAGTCAGGGAAGGGAGGGAGGCACCTGCATTGAAGTTGATAAGTGGGGGATTAGATTGAAACATAAAAAGGAGTAAACTCATCAAGAGATAATGGTGAGTCAGAGGGAAGAGCATATGCAAATGGTAACGGAAGAAAGCCCTAAAGGAAACAAAAGAAGGTAGGCAGGCCTTGAGGGAAATAGTTTACCAAGAAATCTAGGTCTATGGGCATAGGGCCCAATTTTGGAAGGCGCTGAGGCTATTTTAAAGTTTTTGGTCTCTATTAAAAGCAAAGGAAACCTCGAGAATGCTTTAGGGGGAAAGAAAGTGGGGTAGGGTGGTGAAAGGGAGGATGAATAGCTTTGCATTTTAGAAAAGATCTCTTAATGACCTTTTCTTAGGTATATAATTTTCAAAAATGGAGCTGGTTCTGACTTGAGATCCACTATACATGTTCATTGGGTGCCTGAAAAGTCATCGCCCTTAACAGAGCCCTTAGAAGAGCCTCCCTTTTCTACTTGGACCACAAGCTCTTCCATCTCGCTCTCAGCCCTCTGTGACCTGGCTCAGCTCTCGCCAGGCCTGTCTCATCTCCCCAAATTCTCCACCCCCTTAGACGGGCCTCCTGACATCTTCCCAAGTCCACAAATTCCCCCACAAAGACTGAGCAGACTCCCGACATCCACTCAAGATCCAAGACTCGGCATAGTTTTTAGGTCCACCTTGTTCTTATTTGTGCATGTGTCATTTTTCTCTGTCTCTGTCAATTCCTGTAACTAATACCATGAAAATAAAATGTGACCTCACATAATAATTTCACACACTATTTAATTCTGCCATGTAGGTTCCTTCTATCTTCCCAACATGCTTATTACCTCCTCCAGGGAGGGAATGGATCATAGACTGCTTTTTAGTCTCTTGCAGTTCTCACACTTCCATGAAAATAGTAGGTATTCAAGTCATCCTTGAAGAGGTTTTGATTGAATGTTTACAGTCTTCTACTACTTGGAGGAAGACTTGAGAGCAAAAATGGAAATAATCTGGAAGATTTGTATAAGGAGGTGAATGCTATTGGAGGTTAGCATGGGACAAAGTGTGAGCTTAAAAATTTAGTTGAGAAACCAAAAAAAAAAAACGTTTTGGGCAAGAAAATTGATAATATAAATTTCATCCATATTTTTAAGTTTTGAAAAAACAATTTCTTCTTCACATAAAAGTTGCAGAGACAGTTCAGACAGTCCCCAGGTACCCTTCACCCAACTTGCCCTTTGAGATTGTGCAAACATACAGTTTCTCCTCCAACTTCCATCCACTACTTTTAGCATCTGTGGACTCTCTCTGCAACAATTATGTTTGCTTAATGATGATCTTCTATTTTTCTCATTCCTATTTATTAATCGAAATTCTTCTGGAAGGAGCTTTCCCTTCTCTCCCACTTTCTCACCGTCAAAGAAAGAAGCGACCACTGATGAGAACCATTACTCCCAACAATTTATAGTCTGCTTTTCCATGAGGCACCATAGTATTATTCTAGACTCTTAGAGATCTACTGTTAAAATCAGTTCTCAATCATGGTCAGATTGAACACTCTCAGGTGACAGGACAAGGTCTTATAACTTGCTTTGTGGGTGACAAGCATGCTGTGGTACTCACAGGGGCTTAATCAGTGTTTACAGATGATATCTGACAAGCAGGCACTGAGTTTTAAATGTAAATTAAATAGCAGAGAAGTATTTAGAATTAATGTGTAACATCTGAGCGACCTTTCTCAGGTGTAATCACTTGGAGGGGCAAATGATATCATTTCCCTCATGCTGCAATGCTAATAATGGGCTTACTTGTGAAAATATGCTTTTACTCTTCTCACATTTAGTGTCCATACTGTATTTATGTTTGTTGAATTATGAAATCAATGAATAAGTCAAATGTTTGACCTCTATATAAAACGATACCTTGTATTGTGTGTTTAAATTTTCAGTAGACTTTTTCTCATACCATTGCCAAACAGCCATTCTAAGGGATACAACAGTATTGCTGTCTTCATTTTAACAGATGAGAAATTGGGTGTGGTAATTAATTGACTAGCCTGAATTTAGGCTCCTTGCTCCTTCCACTAGGCCATCATATAAACTCTCTATTATTTTTATTCTCTAACTCGTTGACTCAATGATTTTAATGGACGCTCTACATAACAGTTTAATTTGTCCCTAAACATTTGAGCCTAATAGGACTGTGCTTTACCACTAATGGTTGTCATGACTAAGGTCAAGCTGGTTTTGTTCCACACCAGCAAGTGCTAGGAACCCAGATCCCCAAAGTCTTTTGGGGTTTGTAAGTGTCCTTTGTCCTTGAAGGTGGGCATGTTTACATAGGCATCTCTGGTCTGGGGTGTTCTCTGGATGATGTGTTGGCTGCTGTTGAGGAATGTTCTCATCCTGATCAAATAATTAACTTTGGCCTGAGGTGTGTGGATCTGAGGTGCTTATGGGAGTGGACAGTTGGCCATCTGTGCACACTGACTGCTGTCTTCAATTTTGTTCACCAACTCCTTTCTTTCATTATTTCCCTTCTGACTTTTAGTCTGAAAGCAGTAGAGGAATAAATGTGTTTTTCTCTTACTCTTGGGATTTTGTCTAAAATATTTTGATGTACCATAAAGCCTTTCTATTCCCTCAGAATGTAAGCTTTGAAACTCAAAGTCAGGAAAAGACTCCCCTTCTTCTACCTTCTTGATTTCTGCTATCATTTTTTTTTTAATGTATCAGTTATTTAATTAGGTTCTTTGTAAGAAATTTAGAACACCAATCTGTGAGGGTAAATTCCATTTGTGAAAGAAAACACAGAGCAGAGGTAGCCCTGAAGCTGAGGAATAGCCTTGATTTTTGGCAGAATTTGCAAGTTCACAGCTTTCTGATCAACCTTGCGCTGCTCTGTAATCTCGTATTTCTCTTTCTCAGTGTTGAAGATCTCACCTTCCTTGTGTCTGGGCTTACGCAGCTTCTTCTTCTTGAAGTAAGCATCAGTGAGATGTTTGGAGATTTTCACATTGCTGATGTCAATTATGGTAGAAGTGGCAATGACGAATTTCTGGTGTGTTCTACGCAGAGGAACTCGATTGAGGGACAGAGGTCCAGTCACAAGTAGCAAGCCACTGCTCAGTTGCTTCAGGAAAATTATCCTCTTTCCTCTGTGGCGCCCAGTGAGGATGATCAAAATGGTCCCAGGGGTGATGCTAGCTCTCAGTTTTCTCATGTACTGACTGAAAGGTTTTTTTGCCATGGCTCAACAGCTTTCGAGGCACATCTTCAGTAGGATAATACCTAGGCATTTTACGAAGTTTAACCACTCAGGTACCACCGTTCTTGTCACCACCAACTGGTTTTGTGACAGTAGCAAGAAGCTTCTCCTTCTTTTTCTTCTCAACCCTGGACTTAGCTACCGAATACTTCCTCTTGTACATGGCCTTTCTGGAGTACATAGCTGATCGGGAGTATCTACCAATTCCTCTGACTAGGACAGGGATTTCTGCTATCTTTTTTTTAACCTAAGGAGAAAAGAACAGAATGATCTGGCTGCCAAACAGAGGAAAGGATTAAAATTTCAGAAAAAAACAAGGGGGGAATTTGCAAATATTTCCTAAGCATTAGCTCTTCCAACACTACTATTGGCTTTCTGAATGATGAACTGGGAAAGATGACACCACCAAAAATAGAATAGATTACCTGCTATGTTGGATCATAATGAAAGAAATTGTACAACTCCAAAGAAAAAATTTGAAATAAAATAATGAGATGTGCATATAAAACTAAGCAAATAAAATATAAGGTAACTAGTAACTATAGCAATACAAAAGTTGTATAAGGCAGAATATTTCATCATAATCTACTATGTAGCTCAGCCATGAACAATATTTACATAGTAATGTGAATGTAATCCCTGAATATTAATTAAGCCAAAGTTGTGATATACACCAAATGACAGGTTGGGGAGTATAGGTTGTGGGAGGGGTAGACAAAAAGGAACAAGGGAAGTCTAGACCCTTAGGTCCTAATTCCTGATCCTTATTAGCACATTAGGGGAAAATTATGTGTGTACAAAGAATATGATACTGTGGGCTCAATTGTGTCTCCCCAAATTTCATTTGTTGAAAACCTATCCCTCAATGTGACTGTATTTTAGAAATAGGGTATATGAAGAATTGATGAAGTTTAAGTGAGGTCGTAAATGTGGACTCTGATGTGAGAGGACTGGTGCCCTTATAAGAAGGGAAAGAGACACTGAGTTCTTTCTCAGCCATGTGAGGACACAGAGAGAAGCTCCTATCTGCAAACCAGGAAGAGAGCTCTCACTAGAAACCAACCTTGCTGGACCTTGACCTTGGACTTTCCAGCTTCCAGAGCTGTGAGAAAATAAATATCTGGTGTTTAAGCAACACGGTCTGTGGTGTTCTGTTACAGCAATCTGAGCAGACTACAGATGGCATTTCATTTAAAACTCCTAATGATGCCACGAGGCACCACGATCTCTAATTTACAGATGAGGAAACCAAGGCATTCAGAACTTGCCCAGATCATGTGGTGTTTAAATGGTGCTGCAGGGAGTAAAATGCAGTTTTTTTGACTTACAGTCAGGAGCTCATTTTTACCACAGAAGAGTTGTCTTATTTATTACAATCCAGCTCACTCATTAGCTTCTACTAAAGGAAAACCTAATGCAAACATAAAATTATTGAGCTGGAAAAAGACTTTGGAGATTATCTAGTCCAACAAAAGAGGTCAAGCTCTGAGAGATCAAGTAATTGGCCCAAGAACACACAGCAAGTTCATGGAAAAGCTGGGCTTAAAATTAAATTTGACTTTAGTGTCCTTTAATTTTGACATACTCGTGTTTCAGTTACATTTTTTAAAAATGTACTAATTATTCCTTCCTAAGATTAAATCTATATAGCTATTATGCAGGTCACAAACTTTATCTTCCAAAATAGAGGTTGCCCTTTAAAATCCCAATGGGATCTGTTTTCTGATGTCCTCCGATAAAGCCACGCAGCACATAATGGCCAATGTTTGTTTCAATCTTTTTTTTTTTTAAACATGATCAAACCTAATCCTTTAAATATGACTCTATAACAGGACTTAGTTTGTTCAGGGACTGAGAGCTTCCACATCTCTTGTTTCTATGCTAATTAAGATGTTGGTTTCTTCAGTCTTTGGATATGTGCAACAGGAGATTAGAATTGCGTCTGCTTCCTATATATCAGCAAAATGGATCACAGTGCTGCCAGGAGACTTCCATTGGAGTCATAAATCTTCAAAATACTGTGCATTTTTCGGAGGATGAAGCCTGATATTCAGAAAGCAGTACAGTAATTTTCTGCTGACAGATACCCCACCAGGATGAAAAAGAAAGGGTCACAAGTGGAGAGCTACAGAGGACGCTCAACATCAACGAAGTAAGAGACGCTTTTTGAAAATAATTTTTCTCCCTCTACAAAGCGGTAAAGATGTTTTTAAATATTTTAATTTCCTTTTCAAATTTATTTTTGGCACTTAGTTTTGCAGAATATCAGAATTAAATTGACAATGACAACAAAGAGGGCTGTTTTTCTCTCCCTGCAACACATCACGTTCGGTAGCTTGGGGAATCCAAACATAATTTTTTAAATAGCAGAAGGAATTAAACTCAATAAGTAATGAGTTAAAATACATCATGTAAATTCATTATTTTTCTGTGACACTATGCAGTGGAATAGATGATACAAAACTGTGATATTAGTAGAGGAGCTGAAAGGTAACATTGATTCACTGCATGTTGCCAAGATTTAGATGAACCTTTGACTAGAAATAGCTTGAAGACATCTGCCTTGTTTTTTTCTAGCATCCAGAATAAAACTGGGGCCCTTAAAAATCATTTCACAATATCGTAAGTATTTACTCCGTCACGTATGACTTGTGCTTCTTTTTTAGTGTATGTTTTAGAAATAATCAAACATAATTATATGATAATTCCCAGTAACACTACCTAGGGGAAGCTGATTATTAAACTATTTCATTATTTGAAATGCAATGTTTTTCTCCACTCTGAAGAGAATACAACAGAACAGGAAAGGCAATAGGAAATAGGATAGCAGAGGGAAGAGAGAAATGGTAACCCTCTGTGCACATCATAATAAATTGGGGGGCTTTAAAAAGGCACAGGTGCCCCCTATTCTACCCTGAGATTCTGATTCATTTGGTCTGGATTGGAGCCAGGCATGAATCTTGCTTAGCCTACGTCAAAAACCCATTATGATAAGAGAATAAACAAGCACACATGAGACCATACAATGTACCTCAGTGCTCTTGGGAGAATCACAGAGAATGGACATTGCTGTTTTCTGAAGGTTGACATTCTAGGTACATGGTGTCCTACCCCCAAAGACAGATGTTCTTGGAGGCTTGGACAAGAAGCTATTGGCCCTGCTCTCTGCTTGTTGTGTGAGCTCCAATAAGTTACTTAACATGTGGTGCCTCAATTTTCTCATCTGCGTAATGGGACTGATACCAGGTCACCATTATGATAAAATGAGATAATTCACATAGAAAGTTTAACTCCTAACAGCAAATTCTCAGTCCGTGTTACCGTGTTACCTCCCAGGCTCCACTGGGAGAAAGTAATGAAATCATTTCTTGGCCTTTTCAGCATTTACCAGCAGAGCTATTTACAAAGCAGCAACACACAACCCCACCAAACCATGCTACCTACATATTTTATGGGATGAGGAAAGACAAGCAAGTAGAAGTGGTCATCTAATAAGTGTCGTCCTCAGACTGCAACAGGATCCATCACACGGGACAGCGCCTAGGCTGCCAGGGTAAGAAGTGTGGATGGTGCAAAACAGCTCCTGTAGGAAAGCAAGCAAGCTAGCAGCTGGCGCAGATGTGTGTGTGGTATCACTGCTGTTTAAATTGAAGAAACTTGATTAGATATACAGGCTGAAAGGAACGAGCCAAAAAAGAGGCAGTGGGGAAACTGCAGGCGAAGGAGGAGTATTTGACGGAGTAAGAACCTTGAAGTGGCAGGAATGCACGTGGCGGGATCAGCCTGGAACGCAGCAGAGGACAGTCTCGCTCTGGTAGAAGGAAAGGGCACTGGGACGTGCACAGCAGATAAACACTAGGCAAGGCAGGAGAGAGAGCTGAGGCAGTTCTCCCTTGTTGGTCCTTATTTTCTCTGTGAAATATGAGCTGAGGTCATAGGCAGAGGTTGGAGTGGGAGGACGAGAGGAAGGGAGTGGGGAGTTTTCAATAGCTTTAGGGAGGTCCCAAGAGCTCCAAAGTATCCCTCGCTGCAGTAAGTCATTTAGATGGTATTCTTGATTTGTCTTCTTGGCAGATTCTTGAAAATTTGCAGCCATTTGGAGATAATTAGTTTTCCAAATAGATCCCACTCTGGGAGAACCAATATTGCATTCTTTTAATGCAGGCTTTTATAAATAGCAATAAAACATTCTGCCATTTAACCATAGAGAAGAGACCCACATAAAGTCCTCCCTTCATTGAAAAGGGAGATGTTATCTTCTAAAACTGTGCTGCAAATATCATTCCCTCCAATCCACTGTGCGTTCCTACCAAATAAGTCATTTGGTGGGGGAAACAGAGGTTAAAAGATGCAGTTTTTAAACCAAGGAGATTTTTATTTCTATTTCTAAACAATTAACCTTGTTTTTCTTTGTGAGATGCAGATAATATTTCTTTAATTAAAAAAAAAAACTATACAAAGGTGCCTGGATGGCTCCATCGGTTGGTTGAGTGTCCAACTCTTGATTTCCATTCAGGTCGTGATCTCAGGAGTGTGAGATCGATTCCCAGGTTGGACTCTGCCCTCATCTGGGAGTTTCTTGAGATTCTCTCCCTCTTTCCCTGTCCCCCAACTGCTCCCTGCCATGCTCTTTCTCAAATAAATAAATCTTTTTAAAAAGTTTAAAAAACTGTACAGCAAATACAAAAAATAGAAGTCAAAAACGTAAATATATATGCCAAAAGTCAACCACCTTTCCTATTTTTCTGACTTAACCGGTAGCCAAAAAAAAATGTATTCTATGTTGTCTGAACTAATGAATAAAAGGTCAAAGAGCTGAGTATAGATAATGAAAAGAAGCATAAAAACAATTGAGAGAGATGAGGAAAGCATTGGAGCAAACCACTTTGCAGATGGAATTTATGCTAAAGGCCATGCGCAGGCCAGAGCTGGAAATACCGTTGAAAGCTTAAAAGGTGCAGTGATAAGGAAACATGGCAAAGGCCATGAAGCAGCTCTTCGGGGGTCTAATCACAAGTGCCTGCGAGGATTAGAGCTTCCACGAATACAGCGTTTCTTTAGAGCAAGGCAAAAGCAAAATGAAAGCATTTGCCTCCAAAAGAAATCAGAGACCCAATTGATCTGGAAAAAAAGAGAATTATAATATAGAAAAAAATAATAATTTTTTAATTAATCAGTACTCAGTGTATCTCTTCATGTCATTAAATAATTCAATTCATAAAATATTTAAGTTATATGAACCTAGACCATGAAAATATGTAGAAGGTATACATAAAGCCATATGTATAGATATTATCAATTCCTTCCTTTTTCTGTTGTTTCATTCAAAGCATCTATAGGTAATAATCTACAGCAGATCAAATTGTTCAAAAATATGGGATTGTAGGTCCTCACTGGCCAGCTGTCAGGTTTGGCCACATGACCTGCTCTGTCCAGTGAAAAGTGAGAACTGGTATGTGTCTGTGCAGAAAGAAGTTAACAGAGAGCCCTGAGGCTGCTAGGCTAGGAAGGACTTGTTTGCAAGATCAGCCCTTGGATGGTGTCAGGGAGCTTGGTTTGGGGAGAGTTCCCGTCATTCTCTGAGAAGAATGACTCTCTGTGCCTAAACTGAGCAAACAACGTGCTTGTGTTGAGCACATGCTTTCCTGCGGGGAACCCAGAAGTGTGGTACACACCAGGCAGTGGGTGCCTACGTGACCTTCCCCCTCCCCCCAAAAATCCTGGGTGCTGCATCTCTAATGAATTTCCCTGATAAATACCACTGCACACGTGGCATTACAATGTGTTGCTGAAGGAATTAAATATATCCTGCAAGGCTCCAGTGGGAAAGCACTTTCGGAAGTCTACACCTTGTTTCCTCCACACTTTGCCCCCTGCACCTTTTCCTTTGCTCATTTTGCTTCATATTCCTGCAGTCATAAATCAACGCTCTGCAACTACATGCTTCGGTCCTATGAGTCCTTCCAGGGAATTACCAAATCAAGGGGTGATCTTGGGGACCCAAGACACAGTGTCACTTTTAGTTTTTTTCCTCCCTCATGACAAGTGACACTGCTGTAGCTGGAGACTGCTCTGCCTTCTGAGTCTCAGAGTGAAGATGATATGACCAAGCTATAGCCAACTGAAGTTGCTTTACATGTGCCAAGAAAAAAAATCTCAGAGATGATAAGCCTGTAAGATTTTGGGGTTTCCTTTACCACAGCAAAGCCTAACCTTTTCTGATGGATCTATAATCCCAGTAATACATGTGCATAGTTCTCTCATGCTCCCCAAAACTTGTCTCACTTGACATTAGCCATCTCAAAACCCTATGAAGTATGGCAGCCAGATGACAATATTTCTATGCTAGAGACTAGCTGGGCATTTATCTTTCCCCCCAATTCACATGACATTAGATAAATAAACCCAATATGAAACATGGTTCCCGGCAGTGGCCCATGCAGGAAGCAGAGGGACAGGGAATTAGTCACTGCAATTCGGTGAAGTTATCCCTTCCACTTGAAGTTCTTATTAGCGATTACCGTGGGTTTTTGTGCTGTTCTTGTTTTCTGTCCACAGCACCTTTCTCGGTTTCTGGCTGTCCATCAGTTTAATCTGCCCTGGCAGATAACAGTCTCTCTGGGATAATCTCATAGGACCAGAGAATTAGATATGATTTGTGCCACATAGCCCATATTTTAAATCATACTGAATCTAACATAACCTTCAAATTTGGTAAAACTCAACTTATTAATTCTCTATTGCTGGATAACAATTCCTGTATTACTTCAAAATATACAGGCTTGGAACAGGAATAATACTTACTATTGCAAACAATTTCAGTTGGTCAGAAATCCCGGAGTGTCTTAGCTAAGGGCTCTGTCTCAGGACGTCTCATCGGTTTGCAATCAAGATTTGGACCAAGACTGCAGACATCTACAGGCTTCACTGGAGCTGGTTTTTGGCGGCTTGTTTACATGGTGGCCAAGTTAGTGCTGCCTGTTGCAAAGAGGTCTCGGTTTCTTGCCACACTTGTTCTGTTGTGGGGCTGCTTGAGTATCCTCAGGACATGGTAGCTGGCTTCCTCCACGGTGAAGGATCCAAAAGAAAGCAAGAAGAATCTACAATAGCTTCCATGACTTTGTTCTAGAAGTCACACACCTCACTTCTGCCCCATTTTATTCATCAGAAGTGTGTTACTAAGTCTAGTTCATATTCCAGAGGAGAGAAATTAGACTCCAACTCTTGAGAAGAGGGGTGTCAAAGAAGCTGTTAGCATATTTTAAGAACACCACATCCATATAGGTCATTATTATCTCTATTTATAAACATGTTCAGTTCTCCCCGACTCTGGAGAGACAGTGTGGACATTTGCATTTATTGCTCCTCGTGATGGGTAGGGCCCTGTGGCAACATCCGGCTGATGAAATGTGAGTGGACTACTCATTCAATACTTTTGGAAAATTAGAGATTTATAGGGAAAAAGGAAAGAAGACATTGCTACTTTATGTCGTCCACAAACAAAATGCCGATGAATTAAGGAAGAAAACCAGCAATGTGAAAATTTTCAAAGAAAAGTTACAATAATTCATTACATTGAAGAAGGTAGGAATTTCTTAAGGCACAAAAAAATAAAGGTGAAATTTCTCTTCAACAGAAGACATAACCAACAGAGTGAAATGTAAGACACAAATTTGGAGGAGACATATACAACCCATGTAATGAGCAAAGAATCTGGGGTGTATACAGAAGTCAAAGGAAACCATAAGAAAAAGTAATAAAGCAGTAAAAACTAAGTAGATATTGCATATGATAAGACAAGTCATAGAAGAGGACAGGGACGATGCCCTGTGTCACAGATAGACCAGGGTAATGCAAACTGAACTTCAATGAGCTACCACTTCACATTTGTCAGATGGGCTAAAAATTAATAAATCTGAGAGCAAATTCTCAGCCAGGTAAAGGAGTTGCTGATGTGAACGCAGATTGGGACAAGCGCCTTGGAGAACAACAGAACAAGAGCCAATAAAATCAGAGCCATAAATAGTCTGTGATCCAGAAATTCCACTTCTAATTCCACATTCTTTTCCTTGAAGAAGTACAAGTTCTGTGTGTGTAAATGTACCGTGCTGATAAAATCTCAAAAAAAAAAAAAACCCAATAATGAGTGAAAAGGCAGTTTGCAAAAAGACATTCATCATATCATTTATGTAAATTTTAAAATGTGTCAAACAATGCCATACAGTGTTACTGAATAAATACATAGGTAGAAAAGGTAAGAGAACCTGTATGCAGTTCAGTGTTGATGTTTCTCCTGGGAAAAAGAACAAGCCCAATGACTGGGGAGTGGAAGAGGGATGGTTTGCTCTATCAGGCACACTTTTTCTATTTTCTCTAAAGGGATCTGAGCAGATATAGCAAAACGTTACCATCTGCTTAATACTTGTAGTGAATGCTTATTGTCATTGTCATTTACTATATTTGTCAATGTGTTAGGAGACTTTCAAAGTCGAACACTAAAATTTTATTTTAAGAAAACCACTAGACTAGATTTTCTCAATCTATTATATTAAAACCAGTGATTCTAATAGGGAGAAGGGTAATACCTAAATTATGAGGAGTGATTCATAAAATACTGGGCTTTTTAAATTAACCTACCTTAGTGACAACCATCAGACAGATTCTGTATATGACACACCAAAGCTGCAGGCCCTGGAGCAGGACTCACGGTTGCCTGTGGTCCAGGAAAGTTCTCTGGCCACCCAAAGTTCTGTCACCTTACAAGATAATACCCTTATGTCAGTTCTGGAAAATATCATTCAAATCAGCCATCTGTAACTTCTTAAAAGAACCGAAATGGTTTGCACTCTACTGAGTGTTTCTATGTTGTCAAAACAGCTGATATAATAAAAAGTCTTTTTCAAAGGAGGTACATTTAAGGCCTTCAGTTCCTTCTTTCCCACAATACCAATCCAATCACATTTGAACTTCTTAGGAATGAAAAATACACTCATCTCCTAACTTCCTCAAGAAGGTTTTGGAGAGAGTGGGAAACATGTGAATTATACTTTAATTATAACTGTCACTTCCGGGACACAGCTGGATTACAAGGAGCTGTGAAACTGCTCAGTTTTTTTAAAAAAGAAAAAAATTCAATAATTCCAGTTTTGCTGACAGGAGAAAGGTCCAACTTTCTCTCATAGGAAAGAATTTTTAACCACATTTTAGGCTGGATGAGACTGAATAGTATAGATAAGCATCCAATCTTCCAGATGCTTATCCTGAATAACTCTCCAAAGTTTGAAGGAATCTCCTGGGAACTAATCTTTTTCAGCTTTGAGCTTGAGTCAGCCAATAATAACAATAAAACACAGAGCTGATGATCCATTTCCCAGTTTTTCTCCCCATTATACTATAATACGAAGAGCCACACTAATTTAAGCTTCAATATTTCTGCATTGAATGTGATTGTGTATGTGTGAATGAGTGTGTGCCTGTGTGTGAATGTGTACACCTTTGTCCAAAAAACACACTCTTCATCCGAGGATACAGAATTGTTCTCTCTAAGCGGCAGAGGTTTGCAAGTCTCCTCTATAAGGACTGTGTTTTGGATCTGGGCCAAATAATGAAGGAATAAATTACTAAATTATCTTAGTTATAGTCATAAACAGTCCATTCTAGTGAGTCCAAACTTCACGATAATTTTTAATCACTTTCTCCTATTTGCCTATCATTCATTTATTCAATAACAAATCAATATTTACTGAGTGCCTGCCCTGAACAGGTTCTATATGAGGCATTTCATAGTCAAGCAACTATGGGACTATAAAGCAACATGTCATTTCCTGTTTTCCATATCAATTAAATTGCAGGAAAATTAAGTCACAGATTTCTCAGTGAAAGATATGATTTCAGTCATAGATTTTCTAATTCCTGGAAATGGTGATAACTCTCCATCACTGTAGTCAATGTGCAGCCAGTAACTCAGCAAAATTAGAGAGAATGTGACAAGAGAAAATCAAAAGGATTTGTAAAGCAAGAATTGATTACATTTTCAGGGAAAACCACACAGTATCCTGAAATTAAAGCCATGAGGGGGAAAATGTATTTCATTAGCCTGGTTTTCTAAGGAGGGTTAGGTTATAAAACCAGTTCGCCTTGTTTTAATCCTTTTCCTCCACCCTCTGCCATATATCCTCATGTTAGTACGGAAGTTTCATGATCACCTTGGAATCTTTATGAGAGGAAAAAAAAGGAAACCCAAAACATTTTCTGGAATATCATTAGAGGGAACAGACTATATTTGACCCTTCACTTACCTCATAAACACACTGGATACAGTTAAATACGGTGAGCGTGTGAGTCCCTGCACAGTATAGTTACATATGTCCATACGCAGGATAATATGATGGTATTGCTTCTCAGACTGTCACCACACTCATGCCACAAACGGTGGAAGGTTGAACATTTATGTGCATGTCTGTGTTGGTATGCATGTGTGCACGCATGCGTGTAGAGAGAGCGAGAGAAAGGAAGAGGGGAACAATTTGAAATAACATAAAACAACAATCCTTCATGGATTAGTATGGATCTGGTTAAAATTTATGGTAGAAATTGTGAGGTAAAAAAAGAAAGAGCTGGAAATGACTACTTTTTAAATAAATGAATGGAACTGAAAAAGAATTGGGAGTGCTTCCTAACCATGTGAAGAATTGTAATAATACCAATAAAGTTGTAAGTCTGTGAGTAAAGTGGTCAAGGTCAACTGTCTTCACACACGGTTTGGAATGACAGTACTGCCAATGTTGTGGAGGGTCTCACTGTTTCTCCCATGGTCAAAGGTACTTTTCAGACATACCTGAAGCCTGTAAAGTGCTATGTTTTCTGACTCTAATACCAGAACACTGAAAGAAAAAAAAAATCCTGCATCTGCAAGTTAAAAGGGCATGCATATCCTGGTGGAAAAACTGTAGAATCATCAATACTGTAACACCGTTTGGTAAAACTATTAGCCTCTAAGTTTGAGAGGGCACTGCCATCCAGGCCAAAAATAAAGCTGCCAAAGGATGAATATAAACAGGTCGGTGTTGGATTACAAATAAGAATCTTCCTATTTAGAGAGCAGGGAAAATATTATCTACATGTATGTTTATATATGTGTGGGAAATATCGAAAGAATATGCACTGTATTCTTTTAGTGGTGTTGTAGCAGTGATCTTTGGGGTTTGTAAATGATCTTGTGATTTTATTTTTGCTTATTTTATTTTCTAGTTTTCAGCAACATGTACGTATTGATTTGTGGTAATAAAGTGTTATTAAAATGAGAATAAAATAGCAAAAGCATAAAAAATAGATAAGAAGACAGTGGTTGGGGCACCTGGGTGGCTCAGTCAGTTGAGCATTCAACTCTTGGTTTCAGCTCAGATCATGATCTTATGGGTGATGGGTCTAGCCCCACATCAGCCTCCACGTTCTGTGGGTAGTCTGCTTGAGGATTCCTTCCTTCTACCCATCTCATGCTCACTCTCTCTCAAATAATAAAATCTTAAAAAAAAAGAGAGAGAAGAAGACATGAGAGCAGACTCTAAAAGACAGGAAATAAGACATGAGAAAATATACGAATAAAATAGTTTATGTTTTTTAAGATTTATTTATTTGAAAGAATGGGGGGGCAGGGGTAGAGGAAGAAGGAGAAAGAATCTTCAAGCAGACTCCCTGCTGAGTGTGGAGCCTGATGCTAAGCCCTATCCCAGGATCCTGGGATCACCACCTTAGCCAAAATTCGCCGCTTGGCTGACTGAGCTACTCACCCACCCCTAAAATAGTTTGATTTTAAATGCAACAGACACCTATGTGTTTTGAGGGAAAAATGGAATTTAAAAATCAAAGAACAAGAAAGAATTGGAGAAGTTGTTTAAGATGAATGACAGTAAACATCAAGTCATTCTGAAAACAGATCTAATAAATACAGATATAAATTACAAATACAGAATATAATGATTCTGGTATTTAAAGTAAAATAGAAGGTTATAATTTAACAAAATTTAGGAAGTACATTCCAGAAGATAGGAGAAAAGACTGTTATTTCTTCATCTTTCATAGGATAGAGGCAATAGTGTCTATCTACGGATGATAAAGTAATAGGAACTTTGGGATATTTAAATGTATAAATATATCTTCAGGAAGAGCAAAACAATAAAAATATGAAGCAGCAAAGAAGGGTTGATAATATTCCCAAAATTACTATAAAAAATTATGATAATTATAACACTACTAGTCAGAGTTTTTAGAATATAGCTAAAGCAATGCTCAATGGAAGTTTATACTATGTTATTTAAGAATACGTACTGAAAATAAGTGAATAAAATGAAAAAAAATGAATGTAGAACACAAAAGTGTCCTGGGAAGTTTTCTAGTAAAAATAAGATAAAAATTATTTCAATGAAATCAATAAAATAAGAGAAATAATGAACAGAGACAAGAGGGTCTTCTAGGAACAGTAGAGAAAACAATATGACAATAGATAAACTGCCAGCAAATCTGATAAAGAAAAAGCAAGAAAGCACAAATTTGCAAAATTAAAAATAATAAATTGGAGAATAATGATTAGTGAAAATATTTTGTAAAACTCTCCATTTAAATTTGAAGTATCCGGATAAAATACATATTTTAGAAAAAAAACTACAAAAGTTAATTCCAGACAGCTAAAATCAAGCAATTACATTTGAGTCTGATTAGATTCTGATAAGAGTCTGTTAAGAACTTGCCCTTTAATGAAAAAAGTTCAGAATGTTTTAAAAATAAAAAAGTTGAACATATCTGTAGTTGGCACAGATAATTTCAGTGTCATTTACGTTGTTCCAGACTATAGCAAGTGAAAGAAAGTCTCCAATTACTTTTCCTTTTTTTTTTTAATAATGTTGCACCTTAGTAGGCAACATTCTTTTTTTTAAGATTTTATTTATTTATTCATGAGAGACAGAGAAAGAGAGAAGCAGAGGGCGAAGCAGGCTCCCTAAGGAGCAGGGAGCCTGATGTGCGGCTCAATCCCAGGACCCTGGGATCATGACCTGAGCCGAAGGCAGCTGCTTAACCATCTGAGCCACCCAGGCACCCTCCAAGTACTTTTTCTTAAAGCAGCATAATATTGTCACCCAAACTTAACAAAGATAGCCCACAAAAAGAACCACATACCAATCCCATTTATAATGAATAACAATGAAAATATTCTAAATAAAACAGCATGTACATTTCAGTGGTACATTTAAAGATCAATGTACCAAGGGCGCCTGGGTGGCTCAGTCGTTAAGCATCTGCCTTCGGCTCAGGTCATGATCGCGGGGTCCTGGGATTGAGCCCCGCATTGGGCTCCCTGCTCCGCAGGAAGCCTGCTTCTCCCACTACCATTCCCTCTGCTTGTGTTCCCTCTCTCGCTGTGTTTCTCTCTGTCAAATAAATAAAATCTTTAAAAAAAAAAAAATCAATATACCATAAACAAGTAAGTAGGGTTTATTTAGAAATATAAGCATGATTGATGGAAACCAATAATAGGAAACCAATTAATATAATTAACCATTATAGGTAAGACAAAAAATGATGCATCAACCCTGTAGATAACAAAAAGTAGTACTTAGTAAAATTCAAAAATTCCCAACTAAATCTGGAAGATACCTCTTCACAATTGGTGCATATTTGATAACAGATATTTATTAAAAGCCTGTCAATAAACACTCTTAATGGTTAAACATCGATAGTTCAAGAACAAGGTGAAATTATTCTTTAAACATTTTATTCAATATTGTTCTGAAAGTACCGATCAATTACCTAAGAAAAAATGAGAGTTTTAAAAGAAAGGAGTAACAAAACTATGTACAGATGATATGATTACATTTCTGAAAAAACCCTTAAAAATCAGAGGAAATAAAAAAGGAAGAAACCACAAAATATTTGTCAGTTAGCTATTACAAAATTGGTATATTTGGTGCCTGGGTGGCTCAGTCAGTTAAGTGTCTGCCCTTCAGCTCAAGTCATGATCCCGGGGTCCTGGGATTGAGCCCCACATTGGGCTCCTTGCTCTGCAGGGAGCCTGCTTCTCCCTCGACCTCTGACTGCCACTCCCCCTGCTTGTGTCAAATAAATAAATAAAACCTTAAAAAAGAAAGAAAGAGAGAAAGAAAGAGAGAGAGAGAGAAAAGAAAGAAAGAAAGAAAGAGAGAGAGAGAGAGAGAGAGAAAGAAAGAAAGAAAGAAGAAAGAAAATGGCTAAAATAGAAAAAAAATGGTAATCTAAAAATCCAATCACTTTTTTATTTATAGAGATCTTATTTACCAACACCAACACTCATGCACACATAACACTCATATACATCCTAGTAATAAGAAGTGAGGACAAAAACCTCAAAATTTTCTTAGAGACATAAAAATGTGAACTAATGGGCATAGATGCCATTCATCAGATTAAGAATATTGAACAGTAGGGGCGCCTAGGTGGCTCAGTGGGTTAAAGCCTCTGCCTTCGGCTCAGGTCATGATCTCAGGGTCCTGGGATTGAGTCCCGTATCGGGCTCTCTGCTCAGCAGGGA